>JAABNX020000042.1:6054576-6064747 GCA_015163995.2 Mormyrus lacerda | reverse complement strand
GATTGTGACCTCATCATCTTGCGCCATCTTTTGGTCCCCGCAGTGTAATATAAATCTAATTCACATACACACACACACACACACACACACACACACTCACTATAGCCAAATTAAAGATGCTGTTTTATCTAGCTGCATGTCTTTGGGCTACAGGAGTAAAGCGGAGAGCAAACTCGACACTCTGCCTAAAGGCTTTAAAGCCTAAACGCTGTTGTGTTCAGGCATATCTTTGTGGTGCACAGCTCAGCAGATCAGCGCTTTGTGCCTGTCTCCAGAAGGTTGTGGGTTCAAATCTTGTGGCCGGCAGAGTTATTATATCGCCCTGCCCTTGAGCGAGGCCCTTAAACCCCAGCTGCTGTTGGGACGCCCGGCTGACCCTGTGCTCTGACCGCAAGCTTTCTTCAGTTGTATGACAAAAGCATTGTTGTACAAAAGCATCTGCTAAACGAGAGTAAACAATTTGCATTTTCCTTAAAGAATATAATGAAAACATTTATACAAACATAGATCTGGTATAAATTATGCATGACAAGGTGTTCTGGCACCTTGGAATATCGAGGACACTTCATGCTGAGGCAGATTGTGCATTTAAAGACACTGCACCTCCAGTTGTGTGAAGAAATTAGGACACATTTAGTTCTTTATTAAGAAATATCAACATATCGATATTAAATCTTCTTTTAAGTTATCTGTAGGTAATGGTGATGTAATTGCATCACGTATGCAAAAATAAGAAACAAATTTTCTTATTTAACAAAATAGATTAAATAAGATACCAATTCCTACTGAGAAGAACGTTTGGACACCCTATGCCCTACTAGGTAGTATTTCCTCATTAATAATCTCAGTGATACGATTCCTATAACCATCAGTCTCTGACATCGACTGGCATAAAGTTATCACCTGATGGGGTGTCCTTTTTCCTCTGTGGAAATTTTCATCTTAGTTAATTTCCTTTGTTAAGTGAATTTGTTTCTTGTTTTTGCATCGGTGATGCAATCACATCACCTTTATTTACAGATATTATTTGAAAGAAAATTTAATATTGATATTTCTTAATAAAGAACTAAATATTTAATGGGGTATCCTAATTTTTTCACATGACTGTACCTTCAGCAAACAACTCTGTGCCAGGTGACGTATGAATTCTGCGACACACAGCAGGACCTGGATCTCACCGATAAAAACATGGCAGCCGACCATAACCGGTTCATTTGGGTAGCTGCGTGGTTCCATGATTGTTCACTGAGTTGTTATTGCATCATGAGCTGTGGATGCAGGGGGGAGGGGTGTACCTGGGCCTAGGACCCGGTGACGTATGGATCATCATTGAGAACACAGTGAACAGTAATGCATTGAACAGTAATGGAAAAATTACCGATAACTAATTTCATGCGAACCGATAAAACTTTAACAAAAGCCTGAATTATATCCTTGTTTTCCTAATCGCAAAATGCCAAGGTAAATGATATAGATTACTAAGTGTTGCGATTTGATATCTACCGAGGGATTGTATCTGTCGGCTCCTGATGTTATGTTATCGGCAGCGTTAGCTAAACCTCAACATGCATTGTGAGGCAAAATGTATATTGACAGGTGAGTAGGGTACAACAATTTAGAAAACAAAATGAAGAGGCGGAAGCTTTTCAGTCCTGGCTTTGCCGTGACTGGGGAGTCACCGTATAATCCCAGTATAATCCCATATAATCCCAGGTCCCCTGCATTGGCATCTTCTCGCAGGGTCACACTCCTACGTTGTCATGAGCATCACTAGGAAACCATGATAAACTCTGTTTGCTGCCATGGTCTCTCCAGCCATTTCTGTGCTGGTTTGCTTCGCCTCTGACTGGTGCAGCTGGTTAGGTCATAAATTCCATATGCGGAAGCACTGACTTCTTCACAGCTTCACACAGCATGGAAATGAGCCATTATTTGTTGTTAAAAGTCTCACTTTGGGGCTAACAAGGTTGCCGGCGCTCTCTGCTTTAATAGACCGTGTGCAAATGTGAGTGTTTGTGTGAAGACGTGAAGGCATAGGCTCTGTGTGTGGTCCAGAGTCACCTGCTGTCCTTTGACACTTTCCTCCCCATCTGCCGGGTCGGCCGTGGGCGTGTTTGTCTACATGGATGAGAATGTTCCGCTTAGAGGTTGTTTACGACGGCAGCTTTGCTCCTCAGCCGTGGCCTCGACGCTGCTGTCCGGCCTCAAAGTGCTGCATTAATCGGCACGTGGTCGAGGACAGGAGGCGATGGGGGAAAAGCTCCACTGCATGGTCTACAACTAAGTACTTTTGCAGGAGTTTTGGACGAGTAATAATTACAGATAGAAAGAGGTGGAAAATTCAGGTCCAGAAAGTAAAAATCCAGATTTTGTTACAACCAACCAGCTGAGTCTGTGTGTCGCTTTATACTCAGCTGGTTGGTTGAAACAAAATCTCGGTCTGGAATTTTACTTTTGGGACCTGAACTTTCCAGCTCTGCAAATAGCAGCTCAAGATCAAAATTTATTTATAGGGCACTTTTAAAACAACAGAGGTGGACCAAAGTGCTGCACAAACATGCAGCAAATAAAAACACAGCAAACAAACAAGATATATTGGAATTAGAACAAAAACAGTAAAAGCTGAGGAAAAAAAGTGTTTTGGATTCTATCAGTCACCGTATGCATGTAACAGTGAATCTCTGGTGCACAGCCCCTGTAAGATATATTTTATACCTGTGTGTGTTTGGGAATTAGGCTGGTGATGAAAGTCCGGTTGAGCTGGAAAGATAGATAACCTGCAAATCCCTGAACTGCACCAGTAATCAGACAGTCACAGCAGGCTTTCTGCAAAACTTACAGCCGCATTGCTGTTAAGTGGTAACGGTAAGTGAGCCTGCTATGGAATGTTTAATTACAAATCATATTTAATTAACTGATTTTATCATTAAAGTGCTTTTTATGTATTTCTTCTGGTGTGTTTATTCGGCTGTTCCCTGAAACCAAATTATGCCACGTGAGAATAATCTATCTATATACACGGTGAAACAGGTAATTAGTGTTTTCCTTTCGTTTACCAAAAATAAGCATTGTTCTTGAAATACTCAAATGGTTGTACAGTAATGTTGAATCACGCAAAAAATTACAAAAAAAAAACGTCAGAGTGCGAGTAAGCAAACGTGCGTAGGTGTGAAAATGCGCATTGAGAGAATGTCTGAGGAAAGAGGGCGACCGTTTGTGGAGAAACGCCTGATTCTGGTCCTTCAGATTCATGCTCAGCCAGGAGCCTCAGCCAAGGGATGAATATATAAGGGATTTTAATAGATTAGAAGATTTTTTTTTGGGGCGAGGGGGGGGAGGGAGGAGGCTTTTTAGTTTAGCTGGGGGTGTCGGTGGTGGTGGGGGTTTAAGCCGTTTTTCCTTTGTGCATTTCAAGGCCCCCAGCCGGCTGCAGCTGCAGTTATGTGATAGTAGTAGGTGAGTTTGTTGGGGGTGGGGTGCAAGGGTTTGCATGGGGGATAGGGGGCGCTGATGAGCACCAGTACCCCAGTGGCAGAGGTAAGACTTGGGTATGTCAGTCAAGCTCACGTGAAGACTGAAGGAGAGTGAATTTGGTCTGTGTTCCTGAAGGCGCCCTGTCATCCACGACCCATCGGGCAGGACTCAGGCCTTCCCTCTCAGGTGGACCCGCCTCCTGTTTCTCACTTCATGAGCTGGAGCATCATGTACCGTGAATCTCCAGCCCAGTTTGCCGGCAGTAAGGTGGTGGATTCTGCCCAGAAAACTCTCCTGTGATGTGGCCGCTTTGAGAAAAATTAGGTCCCCGGAAGAGGAGCAGGCATCACCAGTCGCTGTGTGAGTACACAGATGAGCGCTTCATAGGAGACTGGCCAATCACATCTGCGGTGGGACGCAGATTCCTATCGTTTGATGTGTCTGAGGCAACACAAGCTTTTCCTTCAAGAAACGGAACCAAACAAAAAGCGTGTTTGATTCGTAAGGAGTCGCATAAGTCAGAGGCCAGGAATCCTGCTGCTGCTGCTGTTTTGAAGAGAGCATCTTAAATCCAGCTTAGGGTTGCTTAACTCATGTGCCACTGGCTCACAGAGTCCTTATCAGCGGCCGCGAGTCAGCGCACAGAGTCACTTCCGCAGTGTCCATAGCTAATGCACGATTTCATGGGTACGATTAAAGTCTGAGAATATTTTCAGATTTTATTTTTTATCAAAAACTAAACTTAAGCATCTTATTTAGATTGTTTTAGCTGTTTGTAACATTTTATAGTTATTTATTAAGTTTTTACCTTTTTGGTGATTTGTTCTTTTTGATTATGTATACTCTTGCCATGAATATAGCCATAGTTGCTGGCATAGCAGTAAGTTAAGTAAGTAAGCAAGTTAACATGACCACATTAAATCTTCAGGCATGTTTAGAGTACAGCTCTCAAGCGCAGTTTGATTTTGGTCTTTCAGAATGAATTTGGAAGGAGCTTTAAGAATCTGTTCTTGTGAAAATCCTCCTCCTTTTTGCTCGGTTATTTCTGTGCTAAAAGTGCAACAGAGTATGAGGCCTGAAAATCAGCTTGTGCACTGCAAATGTAGAGGTGCAGGAGGCGATCGGTAAGTCATGCGTAAATGGAGTTGAAGCTGACAGTGGCTTGATGAAGCAGTCTGTGCGATTTTGAAGGCTTAAGTTAGGCAGAAAGAAAGGGTCTTTAATGACCCCACTTGATGTGAATTTTGATGAATTCTTTTCGAGTGTAATGTTATTTCCCTTAATATCAGGGACAGCTGTACGGTTGCTGGTTTTAAAGCAATTCTGGTCATCTGTTGGCCGCTGGGGACCAGTGGGATTCGTCTCCGAGCCGATTTGGAAATGCAAAATTAATGAATGTTCAGATATGTCCTAAAATCAGACAAGTCCTATTAAGCACTTTGAAATATCTGTCACATCTTTTAATAGACAAATTCACCAACGGAACTCGGCACGACAACAGCTTGTGGGCTGCAGGAGAAGCTCCCAGGATGGATTGAGACGGGAAATGAGGAGATTAATGACGTGTCGTCTGTGGTGGGTGTCAGCGCTTTAAGAGTCCAGCGGATGATCCGCACCGTTATAAGTGATATCGCAGTGTGTAATTACAGTAACCATTAACTGGTAATGACCTCTACGTATTCTGCTGCCCGTGAGCTTTCTGAGGGGTAACGTACGTCTCTGATAGCTGCAGGAAATTGATTTAAACAATAATAGAAGGAAATCCATCTGTATTGCTGGATTGGATTAACCACAGCCTGATTTATGGGCTCTGGGCTTAAAGTGAATACAGGGCTTCAAGCCCCTCCCCCTTGCATTCTACCTGGATTCTACCCCATGCAAGTGCAGTTACCCGCTTCTCATTGGTTGATTCATTGGTGCAGTTCCCTGGTAATCTATTGGTTCATTGGTGCAATTGCCTGCTTCTCATTGGTTGGTTTATTGGTGATGTTAGCTGCTTCTCATCGGTTGGCCCATTGGTGCAGTTAGCTGCTTTTCATTGGTTGGTTCATGGGTGCCGCTACAGTTGCTGCTTCTTGTTGGTTGGTTTCCATCGGCTTGAACTGGACAGTGATTGGCAGCTCGCAGTAAATTCAACCTGGCGTGGGTTTTGAGTTCTCATATCTCCCATCGCTGGGCAGACTTGTGCAGGAACGACATGGAGGTAATATGTGCAAATCATCTCTTTTGTACCTCACTGCTGGCGCTCGTATCGCATATCTGTGGCGTTAGATCCCGACCTGCTATTAACCTGCTACGTAATGTGGGAGTTGGGTAGCAGGGCAGTGTGAAATTATTCGCCACACAGTGCAGCTTCTTCATTTGTGGAACGGCGTTCAGCTCAACTGTGAATGTTCAATTTGAGTAACCTACGTCTTCGCCTTTGTCCAGTTGTCGTCTTCAGGTTGTGTCGATAATGCTCAGTAATGGCCTCGCCTACCAGCCGGAAGCGCCCTGCTTTTCTCGGACACTCTCTCCGCGTGGGCGAAGGCGATGGACGAGCAAGCACAGGGCTTCCCTCTCTGTAAGATCATCCTTGACCTCTGTTCATTCCCACCGAGGAAATTTGCTTTCATGCTCCAGTGGTAAGTGAAACAAAAGGGGGCCTGTATCTGTGAGAGAACAAAGGGATTGTGGGCCGGGGCTGGTTGCGGGATCGTCATGTGAGCCCTGGTGCGGCTCCAGTCGCAGGTGACACTGTCACATTAATAATCCTGACTGAGGCCTGTGCTCTAGCTGTGTCTTCAGTGTTATTGACTTTTGTTTTACATACGCAAGATGCGACCTTGTGGGTCGGTGCTATGGGAGACTTTCAGCAGTGTGAATTCACCACAAAACATTTGCACACTGCATCCCAGGGCAAATGACATAGGAAGTATCAGTTTAAGCTGGACTTGCCCTCATAAGCTGCATGGCTGATTTTGGTATCGTGAATATTGTCAAGCAGAAATTTGGCTGTAGAATTTTTCAAGGAGTTTCTTGTTTGGTCTAACAGGGGTGCATACAAGGCTGGAGCTACAGAAGCCCTGGACCCAGCTGAAAGTTGATTGGTCCCAAGAATACTTCCTACCCTGTCATTCGTAGATTCAAAATGCATCGTTGGCCAATCATAAGGTTGGCCCCTTTGTATGAATTTTGGCCTCTCTTGTTCCCCTCCGCCTTAAAAAAATCCTAGAATAGCCTTGATCTGAGAAAGACCACAGAGAGTCTACCTGTGTTTTTATTATCGCCCAGCACTGAGGGTGAAGCAGGCACCATTTTAGAAAAGCCAGAACAAGTCCTTATCGCTCATGTTCCCTCCCCCGTGAGTCGGCCGTCAGCTCGCTGAGTCAGAGACACGCTGGCCCTCTGAGCGGCTCCCCCAGACGCACGCAGCGAGCCGTGTCGGGCGGACATGTGCACGGGGGCTATGCTGAAAACTGCACGCGGTTCACCGTGTACCCAGAGCGCGTGACACGGCGGCGTGCACCACACAGACGGCGATTATGACAATGAGCTGCCCTCCATGGGGCTGGGAGACGCCGGCCAAAGGATGCTGGGATATGCAGGCTGCTCCGTCGAAGTACCTGTCACGTGACACTCGGTAACGTGACCGCGTGCTTGACGCCCGGGGGTGCAGTGGAGGGAAGGAGCACGTCCATTCTTTTGTACCAGTTGCTTGGCGTGCGATGTTGTCCCCGTTTAATTATGCGTCTTCCCTAATTAATTAGTCATTGAAACTCCACATGTGCATGAAGCAGCAAGCTTTCCGCACTGGTGAGCTTTCATATGCAGACCTTATCAGGCTGCCTCAAATCCCCCCCAGACACTGCATTGAAATTCGTTGGAATCAGGCAGCGTGTTTCCTGTCTAGCTGAAGTTCTGAAACAAGCATACGTGACACGAGCTTCTGAATAAGGATGTAGGTATTCCAGGTACACGGAGTCCTGCTTTTGATGTGATGACAGACCTTCGGTTTCTTCCCATACAGCAACTACTGTGATGCACTTTCCTTTAACATCACTGAGCGGACTGCCCTCTGTTAATTAGCAAAGCTATCCCGTGATTTAGCTTCTATGTCGGTGTTTAGCACAGCTTTCCTTGGGCTACAATGACAGAAGGACTGATCTGGAAATACTTGCGCCAGCCTGTACTGCATGTACATCTCGAACTTTAGCAGTCAGTCTTGCCGTCTGGGTAACACCCTGCTTAAGCTTTAGCTATCGAAATATTTTTAGGATACCAAGTGACGTGTTAATGATCAGACTTGATTGTATGTTGCATTACCTTTTGCAACAAGGAGAGTGTGGATTTACTAAATTTAAAGGAGAAGATTGCTGTCATAGCTGTTGTGATCATGTGTCAGCAGACTTCGTACAGAGATTGCTGTAGGGTACGTCCGCTGTTCCCGGTGTTAGAGATAGGTGGCGCCACCCGTATTGACAGGGTAGTGGCTTCGCTGAGTGGCCATGACACCATATGACGCTGAAAGCTGTAATGGTCCAGCACTGGATTTTAAACATCCATACATGTTTTTGTTTGGGGAGGGTCATGTTTTTCCCGTTTACATCAAACATTTGTTTTCTGCTCTGGATCGTGTTTGTCACCTGACATCCTGCCCCCTTCGTAACCTTTGAACCGCAGTTCTGGGCTCGCGGATTAGCAGGGGGGCTCTGCTATACCGCATTGACTCGGCATTACTCTGTCTCCCCCCACGCGTCCTGTGGGCTATCCTGCCCCACCTTCGCCTCTCAGTCACTCACGGTATCATCAAGCCTGTGTTTATGTCATGATAAATGCACGCTAATCCCACGTTTTGTGCTTAAATGACAAATGATTTTCATAGTTTGAATAGTTAGGTGGTGAATCGGCAGATGGTACCAAACGTTACCACTTTTCGAAACCTGTGAGCTGTGGTTTGCAGTTCAGCCCTCAGGCTAAAACAGGCAGCCACCAGCAGCCCAGTCATCAAAAAAGAAAACAACTGGATCAGCTGAAGGTAGCTAAATGGAGGGTAGCTCTAACTCTGTGCCACTGTTCTGCCGTTCGGCCACGTGATACAGAACCTCCCTGACGTCAGTGGGTTGGACAGATCCCGGATCAGCAGCTGTTGGTGCTTGACCTGCATAGCTTGTTTTGTATAGAACCCGTAGGGAGGTCTACATCTCAGGCAGCTTCAGATTAGGAAGAGAAACTAAATAAACAATGTTTCAGAAGATCAAGAAGGGGTACAATTAACCCGAAAACACAGACCAAATACAGGCTTGCTTCTTGAGACCAAACAAACTGGTGAAGTGGTAATTAATGGTTGGACTGCCCTTTGTATTAGAGCAGTGCTGATTATGCCAGACAGATCTGTGTGGAGCCTTTTCTCTCCCAAGCTTACAGCCTTAACATTCCTGCCGTTTCCAGGTCCTGCCACAGCACTTTGTACCAACCGGCATTCAGTCAGTCAAATTATAATGAAATAAACCTGTTTGCCATGGTGGCCTCACACCCTCGGGACCAGGGTTTGAGTCTCTGCATGGCTCCATGTGTGTGGAGTTTGCATGTCCTCCCCAGGTGTTCATGGGGTTTCATTTGGGTATTCTAAATCCCCCCCCCACAGTCCAAAAAGATGCTGAGGTTAATTAGAGTTACTCAGTTGCCCATAGGTGTGAGTGAATGGTGTGTGTGTGTGAGTGAATGGTGTGTGTGTGTGAGTGAATGATGTGTGCGTGTGCCTTGTGAGGGGTTGGTGGCCCAACCTGAGTTGACCCCTGCCTTGCACCCCTGGCCTCTGGGATAGGCCCCACATCCCCCATGACCTCAGACAGGACAATTGTTACAGAAAATGGATGAAATAGTTGTTTTTTTCCCAACACATTGTCACAATGTGCTGTTAACTTACGACGGAATTATAAAAGTACTGCCTGTTCCCGGAACATTTGTCTTAATTTTTTTATTGATGTGATTGTCACAGACATGGGATTTCGCACTCCGGTGCGAAAATGCGATGGTGGGATATGACGGAGGCAGGGGGGGGGGTTGATATTACCCAGCCGCTCCCAGTGCGTCCGCAGTTTGGCCACTGGTGAGAATGTGAAATGGGAGCCCGCCCAGGATCTGTTCGAGGCAGACTTCTCTGTGTTCCCCTTGATGTCAACATGTTAAACACGGTGTGAGCATTTAGCCCCGCCTCCTCGGTAATGGCGCCTCCCTGGCCCTCACCATGGCCGGGCTGGTGTGTTAAGGATCAGGTAGTAGGACCAGGTACACACGCACCCACCCCCCAGGTTGCTTGAGTCACCTGCGCTGTGTCTTACTGCATTAAGAGGCCGCAGTGAAATAAATGGCCGTCATCTGGATCTGCTCACTGTTTTCTCAGGAATATTAGTCCTGCTTTCGGCAGCTGTTGGAGCCACCATACAAATGTGTCACATAGCGCGTGCGGCGAGCAGGCAAGGGAGGAGAGAGCAGCCAGGTTGACGGAAAAACAGGGGTTTATTCAATAGGCAGGAGAACATATTCCGGACGAAAACTCACAGCAGGCACTGACGGGGATAGACAACAATGACGGATCTGCGCAGACTGACTGAGACGCGGACTAAATACAAGAGACGAGCAGCAGTAACAAGAAACAGGTGATTACAATCGGGGAATCACACGAGGTAACGAGGTGGGCGTGGCACACATGAGG
>JAABNX020000042.1:6023942-6034020 GCA_015163995.2 Mormyrus lacerda | reverse complement strand
TGAAGATGAGTGGCATCATTTTTACCCCCCCCCGGTTTCATTTGCAGGGGTGTCACAAATGATGGAAGGAGGTCTCAGCCCCCAGAGAGTCCCTGTAAGAGTCAATAGCGCACTGTCAGAGTGTTAAGGGGTGGTGCTGGGTAGGCAAAGAGCATACTGGGGTGTTGAGGCAAGCACTGGGCAGGCGTAGTTCCTTCAGGTACGTGGCGAACGTGTTTCATGGCCTGCTTGTGATCTCCATCAGTAACCCTCATTCACTCTCTCTGTTCATCGAGAGTCGCTCTGTATCTGCAAAGGCTCCAAAGTACGATAAAACCATCCCTTTCACAGCTAAAAATGGGCATATTCTGTCCTTCTGGAAGAGAGCTGCATGTCCCTGTGTCTGTAATTCTCCTTTTCCCAGTGAGCCTCATGTGGTGACGCTTGCAGGCCATCAGTCACCGTCAGTCAGTGATCAGATGGGTATGGTCACAATGGTTTATTTAGCACTTTTGAGATTTACTCATAGCCACACAGGGACAAGCCGCACTGCACAGGGTCAGGCCGCACTGCACAGGGACGGACCACACTGCAGAGGGATAGACTGCACTGCACAAGGACAGGCAAACATTGGTAAAAAATGCTGCTAAATCTCATCTACAGCCTCGCAGGACTTGATAACCTGATAACTAGTTAATCCAGTTGCCGCTGCTAAGACGGGACATCGTATATGTGCGTGAGGCATGAACTAGATGCCAGAGCAAGAATGGGGTCCGACGGACTGACAGGCACTGACTCACGCTGACAGACGGCGGTTGTTGTGTCGCTGTAGCTGGAACGTGGTCTGAGAGACAACCTGTGACATCACCTCGCTCTGCAATCCGGTGCTCTCTCATACGCATTCCCTGCCTGTCACGTTAAAACTCCCAATAAGAAACTTCTAGAAGAATTTGCCTGTCTTCATAATGGCTTATTTTACAGCCTTGTGGAGCCATAAATTTTGATTTCTCCACATTACCCAGTCAGCCCCCAGTAGATTGTGGACTATAGCATTACTGGAGAGCTACGGAATCCCGTGGAATGGACCGTGCCCCTGCTTCCGGTACTTCGCAGTGCATTTAGATGAAATACACCCAAGAACTCAGTGAGAGCTGTAATGAAGGGTGCACCCTTCTTGCCTGGGTGAGCATCCCAGAGATGCCGTGAAGCGTTGCGTAATGCGTGTTTCACGTCGCCCCAGGCCATCCTTCACAGGGCCTGTGGTCTCACTCGTTTACATGTAAAATAAAACCGGAATTCAGTTAAGCAAATGCGCTGTCTGGGAAAATGAACTCTTAAATTGAGAGTTCTTAACAAAGTGGAAAATGCACATTTCAGTCCAGGATATTAGGTAGCATTCACCGTTTCTGTTAAATGCTTCAAGTTGTAAGCAATGTGGCACAATATTTGTCATTTGATCATCTAGGTCTGTCTTTATTAATGAATGTGTTGGAATCGGATATTTGATGCAATATCTGTGTTCTTGACGTTATGGACTCATGTTGTTTGTTGGGGTCAAAAAGAATCTTGCAGTAAATGGGCCTGCTTTCTTTTTTATTTGTTGTAGCATTTTTTCCTCTCTTCCCTGAAGCTAAATACAAAAAAGTTTGCCAGAATCATCATGAGGTTTAAAAGAAAACTAAGTCGGATTATAAAATACTGCTGGTGGAAGAGAGTGGGTCATATACTGTAGAGCAGCATTGCCCAACTCTGTTCTCCAGGGATCCCCGACATCCGAGTCCATCTTTTTGCTCCCTCCCAGCTCCCAGGACCAAAAACGTGGACTGTCTGGGGGGAGTCCCTGCAAACCAGGTTGGGAAACATTGTAATAGAGAAGCTCAGGACCAGGGGAGGCTGGTGGGGATTGTCAGGAGGGCTGTCTTTATCACCAGGAGTATTTGTCAGCAGAACTCAGAGATCAGGAAATAGCATTAGCGCCCACAGATCTACGTGTTCCTTACTTCATTAGCCGTGTGACTGTAAAAAAATAGGCAGAGAACTGCTGTATCTTTGCTGTCGTTCCATGTAGCTGGAAGTGGATGGGACTGAAGACACCACAGCGGTCCCATTGGGTTCTATTTGTTTCCTTCCTGTATGGAAACAGCTCTGGGTTTGAGCTGCCAGTCAGACCAGTCTTAATTGCACTGGCTCGTTAAATGCTGTTTTATTACCTATGGGCGTCATTTGCATCCCCCCCCCTCCCCTTCCTCGAAAAAACATTCCTGCCTTGGTAATTTGTGCCTAACCCTAACGTATATTACGCCCCCTCGCTGATATTACAGTATCGATCCTTCACAGTTTATGGCCGTTGTCAGAGACAATTTATTAGTTTTCCGATGGAGATCCATTCCCAGGCTGCATTTCCAGCGTCTCCCCTGGATGTGGTTTCCGGCCCATATGCCAGTTCTGTGAGATTGTTCCAGCCCATATCCCGGCCCCGTCAGAGCGTCCCGGGTATCCCAGCTCTGTCAGAGCGTCCCAGCCCCTGAGCAAGGCCTTTTACCCCCAACTGCATCTTAAAAAAATGTGCATCACTTTGGATAAAAGGTTCTCCTAAATAAGTAAAAAGACACAAAGTCACAGTAGATTCGTTATTTATGCAGCATGATAGTATCTGGAAAAGTGAACCTTGTTGAAGTGAAAGTTGTCAGTGAACCTGTGAGCATTGCTGTGCTAAGAACACTGTTATGATGCTGCTCGGAATCTGTACTGATGAGAATGTCGGTGTAGTTAATGTTTATTTATTTATTTGATTAGAGAAAGCAATTTTCCACTCGAATACTTTTCGGTAGAAACATCTATCAGATAAGTCCCACTTGATGAGGAATTGATTAATGGAAACCTTGGGAGATGAGGGGAAAGCTTAGCTAATTTCCATGAGGTTTGTTGAGTGCACAGTAAACATCTCATAGAGACATTCGGAACAAGAAGGTTTAATATCAATTAAAGCTCATTGGAGTAAATTACAGCTTTCGGATGAAGGTCTTCAGTGACGGTATAACGACCCATTGATATGATGCAGGCTCAGCAGAATTGCACACAAAGCAGCGTGATTTTTATTGAGCCCATTAAAACTGAAGACGTAGACACAGATGCTCTCCATAGGGGGCGCTGACATAAAGGAGAGAGAGAATCCTGTGATTTTGTGGGTTCTCACCCAGACCACTAAGCCAGGGCAGACATGCTGGTGTCTCTGATCTCCTGCTGACTCCTGGGTGATGCTGTAACAGCCACCTTTTTGTTATTAAACCTGTGGTGTCTAGTTGGACTAATGGGTGTGTCCAGGGCAGTCATGAAAGCAGGGAGCTGAATGGCTGGGCAACAAGACAGATGCCGATGTGTCTGCCTGTCACTGTCCTCAGTGAGTGTCACTGCAGGAGGCCCGGGTTCTGTTTGTGTTGCAGTGTGGCCTAAATCATTATAGTCGCTATAACACCGTAAAATGTTTCCACAGTCCCAATAAGGTGTCTCAGTGTCAGCATCTCGTACAGTGTTTGACATTTTCACAGATTCTGGGCACGGTGTTGCTTGTGATTAGTAGGAACACTCGGTGCAGTGAGGTTAGATGGAACACTCGGTGCAGTGAGCTTAGTAGGAACACTCGGTGCAGTGTGGTTAGCAGGAACACGCAATGCAGTGGGGTTAGTAGGAACACTCGGTGCAGTGAGGTTAGTAGGAACACTCGGTGCAGTGTGGTTAGCAGGAACGCTCGGTGCAGTGTGGTTAGCAGGAACGCTCGGTGCAGTGAGGTTTGCAGGAACACTCGGTGCAGTGAGGTTAGCAGGAACACTCAATGCAGTGGGGTTAGCAGGAACACTCAATGCAGTGGGGTTAGCAGGAACACTCGGTGCAGTGAGGTTAGTAGGAACACTCGGTGCAGTGAGGTTATTAGGAACGCTCGGTGAAGTGTGGTTAGCAGGAACACTCAATGCAGTGGGGTTAGTAGGAATACTCGGTGCAGTGAGGTTAGCAGGAACACTCGGTGCAGTGAGGTTAGCAGGAACGCTCAATGCAGTGGGGTTAGCAGGAACACTCAATGCAGTGGGGTTAGTAGGAATACTCGCTGCAGTGAGGTTAGTAGGAACACTCGGTGCAGTGAGGTCAGTAGGAACTAACCCCAGTGAGCAGATCTCAGTAGAAGGGAAGCACATGGCTGCTGACATTTGGGGGTTGGCAGGTCCTATCAAACCAAACAGAACAGCAGAACACCGCAGTGTATGCAGATACCTTGAGGTGAGGGTCCAGCACAATTAGCTGAAATGTGTCACTGATCATTTTTTTAACATTTCCCTTTGAAACATCTTCGTCAGTAACGGCGTCGCTGTCTCTGACGCTGGGGCACACGCACTTCAGTCTGCTGGAGAAGCAGTCGTCTTTGGAGTATCGCCAAGCTGTTTAATAGGCAGACAGGTGGTTGGTGATGGTTCTGCCCCCTCCCCCCACATTCAGATATGCTCCCACCGCACTGGCAGGTGGGGGGCAGTGCACAGGGTGAGGGCTGATTGCTCGGTGAGCTCTCACACTCTCTGCTAGTGGGGCTGCAAGACAGCGGGAAAGAGATGCCCTGTGTTTTACAGTGACCTTCTCATATGTGCGGACGGCCCTGAACAGAGAGGGTTTCTGATCAATGGGGGCGAGACTCACTCCTTCTGCATCTTTAAATGAACTCTGCTGCTTTACATAGATCATAAATGGTTAATGTCCCCAACCCCCCACTGCATGCATTGTCTGTGAACCCGTGATTTAACTTTTTCAATCTGGAAGATGGCGTTCCGTGCCGGATGCCTTCCTACGTCCCCCCAGCTTGTGCCCCCTTTCCTAGATGATGCCGCTCGCAGTTTCAGCATCCCGTGTTTGTACGGCTACACATTCTGTCGCGTATTTCCGGGCCGAGTCTCCGCCACGGTGGCGACACACTGTGTTTATTCTCCGGCCGGCTTGTGTTTACACTGCGTAACATTTGCTCATGAGGTCAGAGCGAACAGGGGCATAGAGCAGGTCAGCCAGGCATGCCACTAAGTGCAGGGACCCTTAAGCTGAGATGAATGCTTTAAATGCTTTTTTACAAAAGCCGTAAATCATCCATCCATCTTTCTTAACCACTTACCCAGTCAGGTGGTGAGCCAATCGCAGCAGAATAGCGCATAGGGCTGAGGACTCTCAGTCATTCACAGGACTCACTATCAACAGTTAGGAGTCTCTGATTTGGCTGATTGCAATTTTTTGACTCCCACAAATCTGAGGCCAGATATCCTACCTCCATCAGATTCGAACCCACAACCCTGGAGTTGTCAGTCCAGTCTGCAGCCCAAATACTGCGTTGCATTCTTCCATTAACAGGGTGGTGCTGATGCTTTTGGATTTACGCTAAAACCTTGCGTCTCTTTGCTATAAATAAATGATGGCGCTCCTCTTTCGACATGCCTGACGGCGCATTAATAGCGTAATGCGCATCATCTTGGGGGAGGGTATGTGACACCCACCCAGCTCACACATTACGACACACATCCGCTGATTTACAGTGTGACTCGTTCGTGACGTTGGTGGTGCTGTGGCACCTGTTTGCCCCCCCCCCCCCCCCCGTGCCTGGCCGTTAAAAAAAACAGTACAGGACTTGTAATTCCTCAGGATGGCTGGAGCTGTGTCTAGCGGCAGAGTTAAGTGAGCCTGAGCTTTTCTGATTGGGTATGATCGGACGGGTGGGTGGCTGTTATCGAGTCTTCATCATCCTCAGATTGCTACCCCAAAGTGATGGTGAGACCGTGTTCATGCATTCTCCCATGTGCTCATATCCAAAATCATCGGTTGTGTATAATCTGTCTACCTTTCAGCATTTCCTCCAACAATTAAATTTCTTCTCTGGAAACTGCAGAATGATATTTGCATTGAAAGACATACCTTACCTTTATTCAGCAGATACTTTTATCCAGAACAACATGGTTTTGAGAAAGCAGCTCAGACAGAACCCAGAGCCATGGATTAGGGGCCCTGGGATTCAAACCAGTAACCTTCCATTCCCAGGCACAGCAGCTTAACCTGCAGAGCCACATGCCTCCCGCTCAACTCCTTCCTGTTTCTGGTGAACCTGAGCGAAAGCGAGACCAAGGAGGTTTTGCAATTTGAAAAAGGATCTTTATGTAAAAGCAGCTATCACATCTGATCTGACCGTACGTCTGTATCCGGCCGGCTGTTCAGCTTAGATCTCAAGTGTCTGGCAGCCCCCAGTGCCACATCCTGATCAAAAAGGCGTGCCCCCCCCTCAGCAGAACGTCCAGAGCGCTGGCTGGGCCCCGCTGGCACCGTGTTCGTGCCGCTTGACCCGCCTAAATCACACTAGTTTACGAATCGCCATTTCAAACTGGAAGCAAAGGGAAGATCACCCGGGGTGATGGTCTTCTGGGACTCGTCTTTAACCCACAATGCCTCTGTTGTCTGCCAGCTGAATGTATTTGCATATATAAACGGCTTTCTGTGCTCCGGAGTATTCTTGCACCTATATAACAGTTTGAAAGTGGCTTCTTTGAGCACTGCCCACACAAAGGCTGAGCAATCACTCAGAGAGCCGCGCAGCGTTGCCGATGCAGGCCATGTCTCCATATTGAAAGCCATATTGCTACCATCATTGTTTATAAGATTAGGAGATGATTCTGCACTGGCAGAGCAGCCATGTCCGCAAGCTTGCCACGTCACTGATTAACTTTCACACAAATCTAGGCTTGCGGCTCATACACCGTAGCCGGCAGACATCTGCATCCCACCCCCTCGAGGGACTGGTCCACGGATAACCATGGAGACCACGTTGCTTGTTCCCCTCTATCTGCTAATCATGGCCTGGCCGCTCTGCCGGTAATTAGCCGTCTCCCAGGCGGATAGAGATGTTCGCTTCTGGCTGACGGCTTCAGCCGGCCGCTCCCAGCCTGGCGTCCCTCACAGCAGCCTTTGGGGGGTGCCGCACATGCTCCGCCAACCCGGAACTGGCTGTTCTTCGGCCGCTGTAACGTGAATGAATGGAGGAAGAGGATCATAGCAGCTGGCAGGCTTTCTTCCAGCAGCTTTGCTGCTCTTTGAAATATTATAAAGCCGTGTTTCTCAGCAATTCTGCAGGGTGAACATACTGGGTCATGTGGCAGTGCTGGGCGTAAAACAAATTTACTGCTGGGCATAAAACACAATCACTGCTGGGCGTAAAACACACTCACTGAAAGGTAAAACATAGTCAGTGCTGGGTGCAACACACACTCGATGATGAGTGTAACACACACTGGGTACTGAGTGTAGCATGCACTTGATGCTGAGCGTAAACCACGCTCAATGTTGAGCATAACACGCAGGCTGTACTGAGCGTAACATGTTCAGTGCTGAGCGTAACACACAGGCTGTGCTGAGCATAATATACTCAGAGCTCAGCATAACACACAGGCTGTACTGAGCGTAACACACAGGCTGTGCTGAGCGTAACATGCTCGATGCTGACTGTAACACACACTCAGTGCTGAGCGTAGCACAGGCTAGTCTGAGCGTAATATACTCGGTGCTGAGCATAACACACAGGCTGTACTAAATGTAACATGCTCGATGCTGACCGTAACACACAGCCTGTGCTGAGTATAATACTCATTGCTGAGCATAACACAGACTGTGCTGAGCGTAACACGCAGGCTGCGCTGAGCGTAACGTACTCAGCGCTAAGTGTTACCCTTGGCTGCTGCCTGCCGATCTCCCATGCCATCTCCTCCCCAGCTAATGAGCCTCTCGATTGGCTGCACTGGTCCGTGTTTTTCTGCTAAGTGTCCACCGGCTCCTGCAAAGTGACTCTCCACAGGCCCCCAGCTCTTTCTCGCTCGCTCTCTTTCTCGCTGTCATGCTGCTCCTTCATCTCTGGCTCCTGTTGTCCTCGCGAGGAGAGAGGGCGTCGTTCAAACCGGCCAATCGGCAGGAGATCCAGCGCTATGCTGGTGATGACAGCATGCGGCAGAAATCGCTAGAACTAGATAAGAACGCTCTTGGCCTTTTGGAAGCCCGTGTATGCTGTCCAAGTCACAGGATGAGAAGAAACCTGAAATGCCAATTAACAGGGAAAGGCGGTTAATGTAGACAGAGCTCAGTGACGCTTCACACTACAACACAGGAAGTGGTACTAAGCATGACTTTACATCCCAATTGATGTCACTTGTGAGCAGTTAGAACATTCTCTCTATAACTCTGAGAGAACGCTGGCAAATGAAGCTTAATGTCAAAGGCGACCTCATCAACTGGGGGAGGAGTCCCATCCGTGGGGCTGGGGGTGTCCTACGCTTTTGACAAACTGTGACATTTCACGCTCGTCGACTGTACACTCGGGCTACTGAATTCAGACTTGGCGACACTCCGTTTTGGAGTCCCCTGGTAGAATTAGGTGGTTGAGGCTCACTGTCCAGCTGCTGGCTTTTATAAAGAGAAGCTGCGGGCTGCTGTCACATCCGTGGCGGCAAACACCCAAGCTCAGGAATAACCCTCTTAAAAAGCAACATGCGTAGCACTTATGTTAATTTTGCTAATTGCGCACGCTCTGTATCTCCTTCAGAGTGACATGATGAATGCTAATTCTGAATCTGTCGCCGTTTAATCTGGCCTGCTATCATCTGCACAGCCTGCGCAGCAGGGGGCGACGTGGTGTGAGGAGCCAGGAGCTTCGTCCCTTGTGTTGGTGTTTCCGGAGTGAGTCATGCTGCTGCGTGGAGTAGCGAGCCGCGTTTATGCGTGAGACAAGCGCAGCTGTGATGTTTATTTTTATTTTTTGGCCCCGTGAGCAGCACAGACTGTGTAATAGGGTCTGGACTGCAAGACGCAAGGCCAGCAATCTGCAGATATGCTGTATGGTGACCATGTGGCTCATGGAGTTGACTGATGCAGCGATAAGGAAGATAAACAAGGGCTTCCCCACGCTCAGTGTAATTTCAAGGGTCCTTGCAGTCAGGGGGGTGGGGGGGGTATGTTTTAAATTGTGAGAGGACTTTACAAAAAAAAAAATGAGCAGAGTGAATCGTGTCACACGACAACCACGGTGGCCGCCAGCTATACTGTCGATGCCCAGTGGCGAGTGCGCCCCCTTCAGGCGTAGCCTCGCTTTGCGTCCAACCTAATGAATTACCCTCCGACATGTGCAGACGGCCGGGCGGGACGTGTGATAGCAGGTAGAAGGCTCCTCTGATTAGCTGTGTAATGCAGATACACTGACCTCCCCACGCCCAGTACGTTCCTCCTCAAACGTAAATTAATCACAGCGATATTGCCATCTAAACGTATAGTGGAACCTTTAAAATCGAGGATGATTAATGGTTTCCCCTTGGATGATTAATTCTCTTAAGTAGCTCTCTCTGTGGTGCGCTTCCTGTTTATTTTATGCGCATGCCTGAATTGTATTTATATTCCCCGTGCGAGGCACATCTTCCAGCAAACAAATCTGTCTTTATTCAGAACTTGAGACAAACACGCCCAAGTCTCTGAAAACATTGGCGGACTTGGCCGGCACCCCAGCGATCCCAGTCCAGCCACCAGCCCGATCTGTTTACTCAGTTATGCATGACTTCGTCCATCGTCTGAATGTCTGCTATGTTGTCGTCCTTCTTCAGTGTGTGACTCTGTCCCCCCCCCGTGTTGTCTCTATTTGTGGTCCACAGGTCCTCCTCTGCCTTGCTCATCCGCCTCATCTTCCTCCCCAGTCGAACAGTTCCCCCCTCTCCCTCTCCCCCTCCCAGCCAATGAGAGCCAGAGAAGGTTGCTAGGTAGCCGTGTGGCTCAGCCAAGCCGGGACACTGACTCCGAAGATGAGTTTGGCCTCGATTCGTTCTTAGTTAAGGCGGGCTCAGGGAAGCGGGGCCCTCCTTCCACTGCCTCGGCTGACGGTGAGTTTGTGTTCAGACTCTTTGCCTGCTGGCGGCTTGTGAGGTTCCCCACCGGTGCTGATCCCACATCGCTCGTGATAGTGGCCAGGGGTGCGCCGTTTTTTTGGCGATGCAGATGGAAGTCAGAATGTCAGCTCTAAGTTTCACCCGGGGTAATCTGGTGGGGGGGCTTCTGT
>JAABNX020000042.1:5998585-6014749 GCA_015163995.2 Mormyrus lacerda | reverse complement strand
ATGTCCTTTTTAAGATATGGCGACCAAACCTGCACACAATATTCTAGGTGAGGTCTCACCAAGGAATTGTATAATCAGGAAACAGGAAGGAGATGGAGTGCTGTGACAGGTGACCTGGCCCCCACAATCCCCCCCGACCTAAACCCTATACAGCTGGTTTGGGATGAGCTGGATCAAAGAGTAAGAGCAAGGAAGCCAACTTGTGCCCAGAACCTGTGGAAACTTCTTCAGGACTGCTGGAGAAGCATTCCAGGTGGCTACATCTGGAAGCTGGTTGAAAGAATGCAGAGTCTGCAATGCTGTCATGGGAGATTCTAAAATTTGACAGATTTGTGAGACGTTGAACACTGCTTTTGGTCATTGCAATATTTAACATGTACAGTATTACTTGCCTTGAGGTCTGTGACTATAAAGTTATAAAATAGTCTTGACTGGTATTGTGCCATTTAGGCAATGGTGGACACACCCCTGGGTCTTGGCTTTCTGAAGGCTATCTGCAATGGTGGACACACCCCTGGGTCTTGGCTTTCTGAAGGCTATCTGCAATGGTGGACACACCCCTGGGTCTTGGCTTTCTGAAGGCTATCTGCAAATATGGACTGTAAACAGTTTCTTGTTCTGGAGGAGGCATTGAGTCACTTTTCTCTGATCTTTAGGAGATCCACTGCAATGGATCTAACAGTATGTAAATTTGATTGATGCTCAGTATCTACACAGTGCATTAGAATGTGTGTGGATTTAATACGGATCTCCTACCGGGGACCGAACAGCACAATCACGTGCAATCATGGATAATTATCCAAGCCAGCACTTATCAGTGTCTCCTGTCTGTCTGTGGTGGTTTGTAAAATGTGAGCTTTGCCACCAGTAACACATTTGTGTTCCCTCATCCTGCCTCTCTCCCTGAGAAGGTGTAATTCACAAGCTGACTTTGATATCCAGAGTACCCAAAACAGCCAAATCTGGCACGGCAGACAATTCTAATCAGTCTCTTCTGACAGACTGATCTACGGCCAGAACGAGTAAAAGTTACTTCATGTAAATGAAATGTTTTAAACCTCTTATTCCTGTTTTTCCAGAACGCTGCCGGTTACTTTATTTAAAATTGGTTTCCTTCCCTTTCGGTCTGATTTCCGTCACGCTTAGCAGTCAGGCTGCTCCTCCCGGTGCATGTGCCTATTGCTCAGTTCGCCACTCTCCTTTTGGAAGTGTGGAGCTACTGATTGGTGTAATATGAAAGCCTTCCTTAATGAGGGAGTTCGTGGTGGGAGCTCAGGGGGCTCTAGCTGCTCATACGACACCTTTCTCTGTAAACGCCTTCTTCCAGTAGCAAAATTGTAGCTGGTGACTTGATTTCCCATCATGCTTTGCGAGCCAAAGATTTCAACTGAAACTGTTTGGCCATTTTGTGTTTACAAAGCCTTAAGTTGCATGTGATTGTAAACTGATGATAAATAGTTTTTTTTAACAATTGTAGCACAAATGCTTATTTATCTGGCACTTTTATTAAAAGTAACTTACAGTAGAGAGACAGGTTATAATGTATACATTCTCACAGGGATTTGAACCCACAACCATTGCATTGTTAGCAGATTACTTTATTCGTCAAGCTAATTTACCATCGGCTTCTGTTATTCTGCTCAATCCTGCCTAAAAGTCATCTTGTCACTATAGCCATCATTTTATTATGATTTGTTACATTTTCAAACGAGATTTATGTATTTTTTTATTTTCATAGATTCATTACAGAGTGATCCAGTAGTAATGTACTGGTTTTCAGGTACTGTAGGATAGTCCAGTTACAACAGATAAACGGTGATACCTTCTGCATCACAACGACACGCAGCTCATGCTGGTGAGGCACACGCCCATGTGTGACTGTGGGACCTCGGAAGCCCTGAAGCTGAGTCACACCTCGGCGAGTTCCTGTGCATATTAAGAGCAGTGTACTGCCCCCCCCCCGTGTTCAGTAGATACCGGGATCAGTTTACGCTGGTGCCTTTGTAAACTCTGAGGGGCATTTTGTTTTGTGTGCCCATGCTGTGCGGTGGCACTCCGCTATCCGCTAGCTGCCTGGCATGCTAATGTCTCTGTCCTTGTAGGGCGGTGCCGCAGCTCGCTGGGAATGAGGAATGAGCCGACTCCATTAACGTGTGAAAATAGTGTGAATTCCAATCTTCTTTAACGTTCTCGTTGAGGAGTGCGCCAGGAACTCTGGGGAGCCCCACCTTCTCATGCTGCCCTTAGCGTGCTGAGAGTGACCTTGACTTATGTTGGGGCCGACCTCGGGGGGGGGGGGGGCATTTCGGGGCCGACCTGAAAATCTAATAGTAGTGGTGAGTTCAGCTCTGAACACTGTGGACCAATCCCTAAACACAGAGAGGCCAACTCTGAGCACTCAGAGGCCAGTTCTGAACATCGTGAAGCCACCTCTGAACACTGCACGGCCAGCTCTGAACACTTGGCAGTCACGTCTGAATACTGACAGGCAATCATTGAACACTGTCAAGCCATGCAAGGTTGTCACTGCTGAGCAGGTCCCAGAAAGGAAATAAAACTGTTTGTGGACTAGTGCTTGGTAAAGCTGAAGCTAAGATATTATTATGTGGTTTGTTGTACTGAAGTGGGTAAATCTTTTAAAGCAGTATCCATCAAGTTAAAAATGTCAAAAACACGGACATTTAATACTCATGACGAATCAGATGGGCATGAGATCAGATGGAATGGGGCAAGAAATGTATAATCATTTGCACAAAGCGATGTTCTCGTCCTGACTGTGCGCGATGACCTTAGGCGTTGATGTGGCTGTCAATGGTCCTTATGGCCTGCAGGGGGTGAGCTGACAGTTCACAGGCAAAAGTGAGGTAACATTCACCCCTGTGCTGGAGGACATAGACACAAGGCCAGAGGGGCTCTGATGTACCATAAAGAATCCGGAGCTTTTCCAGGCCAATTCTGTTTATCTAAATGGTGGGGGTGTGGCCTGGGGGTGCAGTCTTCCTGATGCCTTGTGGTAAACAGCCTGTGGGGGGGGGTGGGGGGGGGCTTGGTGCTAACATACCTCAAGCTCAGGGCTGCCATTAACCCCCCGCAACGCCCAGCACACCTGCTGCCTGAGCAGACTGAGTCACACGAAGACGCGGCCAGCATGAGTCATGGCGCTGCAGGCTGGCGGTTGGGCCTGCTGCTCGCTAACGGCAAGCCCGCCGGATCTCACCCTGATCTCGCTACTTCTGAACCATCTCTTAACTTCCAAATGGACAGAAAGTTATTGCATTGAGCATGAACTCAGTCGTCCATTGGTGTGGTTTAAAATTGTGATTGCTCAGAGTTGATTGTAGTTTTGCCGCTACGCCCCCTGCAGTCCCGGGGGTGTTATGACCCCCAAGGAGAGCAGAGGAGGATTTCTCGTATACTCATTGTTGGACGGGCAGAAGTTGTGAATGATGGGAAAGAAACCCTTTTCGCGTTTAACCACGGACATGTTTGGAAGTATTTTTATAATAATGAAAAACATTTAATTTTTTCATTAAAATATCTTATACATAAATAGTAAATTTTAATGGGGATTTTCAGCATTGATTTAGGTAACATGAAGTGCAAAGGATGAAATGGCACTAACTGTTGTGTCCTGTGTGTTGTCCCCCCCATGTTCTAGATGGTACATTCCAGAGCCACCCCCGACTCCGGAGCCCACCGCCCTCCCACTCCCACACGCCCAGTCAGCATCACGCGGCCTCTGCCAACTCCCTCAACAGGGGGAACTATACTCCACGGAGCAACCCCAGCCCTACCCCGACGGACGGCTCTGTCCCTGCTGAGGGCTCAGCCAGTGTCCAGGAGTCCAGCAGCACCCAGGACAACTGGCTCCTCAACAGCAACATACCCCTGGAGACTAGGTACTGAAGAAGAGTCCCTCAATGAACTGTGTTAATCATGGTTTCAGAAGGTCACTCCTGGAGACCAAACCTCTGTCTCCATGTCATGGTTTCAGAAGGTCACTCCTGGAGACCAAACCTCTGTCTCCATGTCATGGTTTCAGAAGGTCACTCCTGGAGACCAAACCTCTGTTATCATGTCATGGTTTCAGAAGGTCACTCCTGGAGACCAAACCTCTGTCTCCATGTTATGGTTTCAGAAGGTCACTCCTGGAGACCAAACCTCTGTCTCCATGTCATGGTTTCAGAAGGTCACTCCTGGAGACCAATCCTGTCGTTTTTTCCTGTCTGTTATGTGGATTTTGCTTTTCATTGTAACACCACTTAAGAGGATGTTTTCCCAATATTGCAGAGGAGCTTCCTCCAGTCTGGGCACCATCCAGCCTGGTTTGCCGTGCAACAGAAAAACACAGTTTTTCTTTCCGTTGGAAAGTTAGCGCACTAACAGCCTGGAAGGCAGTGAATTCCTTCAGCTGTGTAATTACAATCATGTTGCCTGCGAGGCTGCACCTCCCCCCCCCCCCCCCTCATCAGGCATCTGGCTTTTATTTATTTGATATCAATCGACTTTCAGTTCCCCCACCATATTTCTCAACAGGAGGCTGTCATGTGAAGTAGATCAGTTGAGTGTTGTTCTAAGTGGAAAGGCGTCTGTACGATTAATTTGAATCTGAGGGGCTGTTCCTGAGTGCGGCGATGAGAATTCAGTGACGCCGGGTAGCCCCACGAGTAGCAGGCTGGATTTAGAGGGCATTTTAGCAGTCTAATTCAGACCCACTCGGCTCGTTGGCACATTGTAGCCAAGCAGAGCAAATTAGACTCCTGTTGCCTGCCAGCGCCAAAGTAGCAGGATGAGGCCACTTACGGATGAGCGATGGGGAAAAACCGCTGAGATCTTCACTGCGACCAGGCCATGGGATTCCTCTCGCTCCCTTTCTCACGCTCGCCGCCGTACAATAACTATTGGCCTCCAAAGAGACTTAAATTGACAAGAGAATTACGGAGTTAATTTAGCGGACGATTAATCCGGCTACAGGATTTCAGACTGTTCCCCTCACGCCAGCGGATATCTGAGATGGTCCAGTCAACAGGAAAATGAACATTAATGCTGGTTTTGGAGGGACAGTCAGTGGTGTAATGAACGATTAACTTAGAATAATATACAAGGCACAGGTATACCCAAAGGAGTAAAAAAAACAGATGGCGAGAGAGGAGTAGGGCATAGCTAGAAAAATGCGTCTGAGTGATGTGAATTAACCGTTTTCACAGAATACCATCAATTATTAGGATACCGCTGGAAAAAAATGGGAGCCATTAGCAATGTCCACAAGGACCCTGAAACATCTTCTGTCATTTCGATGTCGTTAATGGCGTTATAATGAGTCTGCTCTGCTGTTTTATAAAGGGAACAGACTGGTCCTGATAAATTTTGCGCTTCTGTGGCTAAACCTGCCCACCAGAGAAAGGACCATCACCAGACTCTCTCTACCCCCTGCCAAGATCCTTTCCTTTGTTTAAGATCGCAATTCTCCGGCCTCGGCCTGCATCAGAGGCAGCAGCCTTCGCTGGAGCAGAGAACGGGGGACAGACGGAATGCAAACGAGCTTGAACCTGATGAGTCTGATCGCTGTGTGACAGGAAGTCATTTCTACAGTGTCACGGAGCGTGATTTCCCAGAAGGCACCGCGTGACACGTGCGGCTCACCTCGGCACTTTTTCCCTATATTGTATGCCCGCTCTTGCAAATCAGCGACGCTGTCAGATGCGTCACAAATGTGTCGTTTATAGCGTTTGTATGCTTTGTGAAACCTGTGTTACACGCTCTGCTTTGTGCTGTTGAACTGTATGTGGGACAGAGAGTCCGTGACCCCTGACGGCTAATTGAAAGCGATGCCTTTTTTTTCTTCTGACCTCAACCACAAAGGAGCCAGAATACTCTATTGTTTATCAGAGAAGAACAAGAGGCATTCAGAAAAGGGCAGGGATCATTCAATGCAAGGTACGGGGCTTTACGGTGGGCTGGTGACCCCGCCCTTCGAGGCCGGCAGCGCGGGGGCTCGATGTTAACCGTGCGAGTGACACGCCAGCAGCACAGCTGTCCGCGCCGCGACATCCTTGTCCATTTCACCATATTGTCTCGTGTGTCGACTCCGCAAGTGTTTCCTCTCAGTGGTCGTTTCCCATAACTGTGTGTCTCGTGCTTCTTGCATGCTTGTCTCATCCCAGCACCTTCCATCTTTCCCATCTCTGCATAGAAATGTAGCAAAGCAGACATTGATAGAAACATTGGCGGCCAGCGTTGTTGAGATGGACAGTCTGGCGGCCGGCCGCCGTGGCGTCGAGCGCAGCGACGGGTACGTGGCCCAGTGCGCCCTTTGGACCCGCCTCAGTGTATGCTCTAGTCTGGCCCCTAGAGATGTGGTTCCACATAAAAGTCACAAGCTGCTCTCGCCACAACTGCCTCTAATATCGTATTTGTGCCTTTATTTTTTCTGGCATGGTTTGGTAACGGGATTGAAAAGCTCTTTATTAATGCCAGTGTGTGAATTATTAAATACGATCCGTGTACCAAAGCTAATTGGATCTATTATCACAGTTACGGAAGAATTGGTGCTGTGAGTGGATAATGCATGAAAAGCTCATCTTTTCATTTAGAATACATTTCAAATTAATTTATATTTGCAACACAATTCCAAATTGCTTATTGGTGATTCTGTCTGTCAGTGAGACAGACAGACAGACAGGCAGGCAGACAGACAATGTTAAACGGACAGGCAGACAGTGTCAGACAGACAGACAGATAAACAGTGTCAGACAAACAGATAGTGTCAGACAGACATTGTTAGATGGACAGGCAAACATTGTAAGACAGACAGACAGTGTCCAACAGGAAGTGTCAGACAGACAGACAGTGTCAGACAGACCAACAGGCATCACAGTGTCAGCCCGTTACGTAAGTGAGCTGTTTCGTAAATGACAGTGCCGCTCTGCTTTCTGGGGCCTCCTAATGCATCATCCTGGGACTGTCAGTAGACCATGCCTGATAATCCACTAATTTCATGCCGCCCGCCCCCCCCCCCCACCTCCCTGTCTGTGGGTACCTGTGCTCCCTGTCAGCAAATGTGTCTCCAGGCGGTTCCACGTGTGGTCCGTGGCATATGCCCTGTACCTTTCAGAAGGCTGGTGAAACCTTCACTCGCATCCATATCCAGTCCATTAAAACAGTCTGCAAATGTCAGACACAAGTCAGTTTGGGACCCCGGACCCCGTCGCCGTGGGGCGGGCATCTGGAGGCAGGATTTCTGACACGGATTGTACGGTGTGCCCCCCTCAGTAGAGATCAGCTATTAGCCCTTGAGTACAGCAGCACTGTGTTCCGTTTGCAGACACTTCCTGTTCAAACCTGGGGGTACCTCGCCCATGTACTGCACCACCAGCCCTGGCTACCCGCTGACCTCCAGCACGGTGTACTCGCCCCCGCCCCGTCCGCTGCCCCGCAGCACCTTCTCGCGACCCACCTTCAGCCTGAAAAAGCCTTATCAGTACTGCACCTGGAAGTGTGCCGCTTTGGGCGCTATCCTCATCTCCGCCATGCTGGTGTTCCTGCTGGCCTACTTCATCGGTGAGTGTTTTTCCGCTCCCCCGTCGCTTCCCCCGAGGGCAGAGGCCCGGCCTGCCCCCCTCCCGTCCGCAGGGCTCGGCAAAACCGCCGCTGCTCAGCACAAACGTGCATCCGTCGCATGTCTCCCGTGCAGCGCGCAGTGATTCTGGAGGTGCCATGCCGCTTCCCTGGGTAACGGGCAGGTCTTAAAAAATGATGGCCAGCGCCAAGACGATATGGAGTGAAACTCAATGAATCTGGGGGATATTGTGTAGTTTTACTTTTCGCAGAAATGCAGGAAATGCGCTTTGGGCTTCTACATAGACAGATCGATGCAATCCATCGAAAGTCCCCTTTATTCAGTCAGGGTGCCATCCCTGAAAGAAAGTGACATTAAACCATAAAAGCCAAATGGAAATGCGTATTTTATTCAACATGTGAGCGTGACCTAAAATTCTACTGGTTCTCCCACTGTGGCCCATATGACTCTCTTAAGCATAAACACAGGAAGTACTCCAGTGTGGGTCAGACTCTGCTTCCTGAGGTTTTTGCAGACGCAGGATTCCCCAAATCCAGCTGCTATCCTGCCTGTTGCCGTATGTGATGTAAGACGGACGGGCTGTCCCTCGAGAGATAGCGTACATTGTAAATACACTGTGCTCTATTCAGGCTGGGGTGGGGGGCGGGGGGGGGAGCTGAAATCCCAGGCATGCAGGAGGAGATTGAGCACACCTCCAGTTAGACGTGGAGCCCGCTCTGGCCTGGCAGGGAGCCAGGGATCCACGCTAGGTTAATGCAGCTAAATTACGCACTGTAATTAACCCAAAAAGATGGAAATCTGAGACCGTCTCCCCTGTGCGCCACAAGTAAACACTTTGGAAACCTGAAATCTGGGTTTAAAATCAGGAATAAGGAGCGTGTTTAATTAAACGGTGATGAGAAAAATATATTTAACTTCAAGTGCAATTAATTATTGAACCCCGTAATTGGTGACTCCGGCTGGGCTGCCTAATGGAGCCGCGTACGGAGGCTGTGACGCATGTTCTGACTAGGACTCCGCTTTCCTCTGCTGCTCTGTGACACGGCTTCTTTTGTTGGCCTTGTGAAGCTGCAGATGCCATTTTGCGCCATTAACTCCCGTCTTCGGATTCGCGTTAATAAGGACAGCTGGGTCTCGCTGGGGTCCATCCACCCCACTGCTGCTGAGGGCTTCAGAGAGGGTCAGAAAGATCTCACCGCTTCTTTTAAAAAATACAAATACATCTGAATTGGCTGGGTATTCCCCATTAGCATGGGCTGGGGCTGACGACGTTACGGTGTCTTGGGGCTCGTTAAGAAAAGGTTGCTGGTGTTCCTTTTTAATTGCCCCTGACTAATGAATGAACTGGTCATCTCTTCATTTCCCAAACGGTCCAGAGACCCAGAAAGTAAAAGGAAATTCAGTCAGTGGGTCTGACATAAAGGCAAGGAGTCTGTCTTTCCCCAGACAGCTGGATGAATCCTTTATAAGCTGTCAATAGATTCATAATGAGTAAGATGAGGATGTCATGACAGGGCAGCCTGAGGCTGCAGCACATTTTCAACTCGTGAGATCTTCACCGGCATTAGAGAAAGACAGATTAATGCTTCAGAATTGCTGTCCTGAGTCTGCTTTTCGTTCATGTTTTTCAGATACCAGCCCGCAATAGTACCCCTGAAAGATGAGGGTCTTTTTGAGTTTGTCCCAGTGAGCCGGTACCAATAGCAGAACGTCGTTCTTGTGAGATAGACACACGTGAACTCGGAAGGTCTGAATGTCGAAAGGCTCCTGTTAATGGTTAATGGCCCTAAAACCTGTGTTAAATGTTTATGTGACGCAGGTTCCGTGAATGCAGAACCGACGCTGATGTTTACTTAAAGACATCACTGATGAATTGAAGAGCAAATTTCTAAATCTCACTCGGGCTGTTATTTTGTGTATTTTGTTGAGACTTCCAGTGACCTGAAGTCAGGCTTCGTCATCGTATGTTACCGAATTGGGAACCAAATCTCAGTCAGTCCACAGAGATTTTCCAAAAAAAATGTATCCTGTGGACTGAGTGAGTGTTGTAAATTTGCTTTTCAGCTGGGTGGCGCTGTAGAGCACATTGATACTCAGGGTAGAAGCCCGATTTGTTGTGGAGTGCGACCACATTCATTTTTCATATACTGCTAGGAAGTTTAAGGGGTCCGTGAGTCATTATCCCCGCAGTGACATGTGACCAGGCACATCGGTGTGACGGAATGATGTTGGAGCGGCTCCCTTTAAGGGATCTGATGAGTTTGCTCGCTCTTGCTGCTGTGAGTTACCGCGGTAACCCTGCTCATCACCGCTGTGCATGCTGATGACCCTGCTGGCGTGCCAGGCGGTCTGGGGATCGGAACGTGGGCTGCCGTTCCCAGCTCCGTGCGACGGGAGCAGTTGGGCGCGCTGTCAGAGATGCAGCAGCCACTCATGCGAGGAAGGCAGATGAATTAATTAGCCATATGCTTGGAAACGCGCGCAGTCCAGGTTTGGGCCGATATCAGCAGGCCGAGGTGAAGGTCCATATCGGCTGCTCTCCTGCCCCGTCCAGCAGCTAATACGCCCACGGTTAATGGATGCTGGACTGTGACCAGCTTCAGAGTAGACGACTAGCAGGGGGTGTTTGATGTGCCCCCTGGCAAACAGGCTGTAGCAGTATGTCAGATTCACGCCGATCACCTGCCTCTGCATTTTCGCAGGCACTCTGTGTGCAGGCAGGGGTGTCCTGGGGGCAAGTGTGTGGTAAAATGCAGTATTTTTCATACTACCGCTTGGAATAAGGACCTCTGTGTGGTGAATCACCGTCATACTGCTTGGAATCTAGCTCACTGTGTGGTAAAACACGGTGTTTATGGTGAAACTGTTTGGAATATGGATCCCTGTGTGGTAAATCACAGTGTTTATGGTGGTATTGCTTTGTAATAAGGATTCCTGTGTGGTAAAACGCGGTGTTTATGGTGGTACTTCTTGAAATCCAGATCACTGTGTGGTAAAACATGGTGTTTATGGCGCTACTTCTTGAAATCCAGCTCGCTGTGTGGTAAAACGCGGTGTTTATGGTGGTACTGCTGTGACAGCGTCCACAGAAACCTGGAGATGAAATTGAGAGAAAAATGAATGGAGTGAGGTATCACCGACGAGCGTGTAATTAGCATGACGGCAGAATTTTCTTGTGAGCCACTCATTTCACAGAAGAGTTGCTTCGTTCCACATTTCCATTGGCAGAACAGACATTTCGGGGTGCGAGGCCATGTGAGGCTGATGTCTGGGGTGCTGGACACCAGGTACCATCTGCAGGACTCCACTAGAAGTGTGTGGTGAAGTTATGCTTCCGGGTAATGTGCGGTGGAGCAGATGGCAGGCTCCATAATGGCCCTCCAGAATAGCGGTTACCTGGACACCAGCTGGCAGCTGGCCTGGGGGAGGGCCTCTTCTCCCCCCCCTGCAACCATGGGTGATGTGAAGCCCCAAACCACCACCAAAGTCGAGGGAACAAGATGGTGCAGCAGGCCATCTGTCTCTCAGCAGGGTGGTGCCAGGCTGACCTCTGCAGCTGACTCCAGAGTGACCGCACAGGGCGGGGCCGTGCCTTATAAACACTCCATCTTACCCATAATTCCCGGCTTTGCTTCCGTTTAGTTTGAGGGTGCAATTCCGCTCGTTAGGAACATGCGAAACTTCTGAGTTTGAAATCTGATCAGGGAGCGGTTTGTAGCGGTCTGCAGAATGACTATTGATTTAGCCGACTCGAGGAAATTGCTTTTATCCTTTATTGCGGCGTTTATGACTGACCTCATAATTTCGGTCGGATTTTGAGCCGCGCGTAAATGAGGAGTGTAGCTTCCTAGCCATTAATAGGGGGATCTGAGCCTCCCTCCAAACCAGCGGCCTCCCCGTGTCTCTCCAGTTTCCGTCTCCTGGTTTGTTTGCCGGCAGTGCAGCCAAGGTCAAAATACTCGTATCGCTCACGGTTGAAAAAGGGATGCCGCAGAGGCGTGCGTGTGCAGACCGGGGTAGCCGGCATGAGATGCTACTGAGCGACCATCAGTAGTAAATAGTAACAAGTGTACGGAGTCGACCCTCCAGAGGAGGAATCGTGAAGGTCGAGAGCAGTGGCCATTGTTCGGGGTCAAATTCGGGCGTCACAGAGTCAGCTGGAGCCATTTTTAATCACTTTTTGCATCCCATGACAGCTACAATAAGACATGTGAAATTTTACTTCCCCCTCTTTTGCAAATACACCCCGAAATCAATTTAAGCATTTTTCACATGTGACGTGACTTATACTGTATATGGAATTTTAATTCAAAGAAACATTTGTGGGCAGAAATGTGTTCATCTTCGAGTACATTTTTAAAATGAATTTTAATGATTGTATGAGGCAGTAAGAAAATATCAGTCTGTCTTTTGCCCAGTTCTGCATTAGACATATGGCGCCGTCTTCACATTAACAACTTAAAATGCTGCTCAGTGGTTAATTACCCCGGCGTGGCCTGTCTCCTGTGTCGTTTCACACTCAAAAACACGTAATCGGGGGTGAGGGAGGGTGGGTCATGTTCCACTACCAGCTGCTCTCCTCAGAGACAGAGTAAAGTTAGGGTAAACCAAGGTAAAACGCATAGTCAAGCAGTAAATCCAGGTTAACGGCTGAACGGCGCATAAAACGGTGTCAGAGTTTATCCAGTGGATGGAGTTTATTCAGGGTATACCTAATTAAAGCCAAGCGAAGGAATGAAACTATTTCAAAAGACAATTTAATTAAATTCAGTTGCATTCATATAAATCGTGACTCTTCAAGGTATGATTTCAGTCACAGCACTGAATGTACGTTTTGTGCATTTTGATAAAAAAAAAAAATCTCTTCCGTTTTGAACTGAAGGCGAAGTAATTAGTGAAGATGTGGCTGGTAACGTTTGGGCAGCGCTAAGCGACGGCGTGTCGGCCAACGGCATTACCTCTGCCTTTCCCGGTCTTTTAAAGCGATTTCTTATTTTACCCGTAGCTCATTTGCCTGCCTGTCAGTTGAAGACCCTGAGACAATGAATGAAACGTCAGCCGAGGCCCCCCCGCCCCTCCCCCCCTCACCGGCAGCTCTGTAGTGAGCCTCTGTTCGCCTCTGCTTCATACGCTCCTTCTCTCTGGGGCAGCCCCCCCCCGTCCGGGCCACACTCCATCACCGTGCCCCCAAAGAGTCCTCCGGCGGTATTTCGGTTCAATGTAACGCCCTGCGCCGCCCCTCGCAGATCCGCCTTTGTTTCCTCCTGCTGACTTCACCGTTTCCTCGTGCTCCTGCATTCAGGACAGGCCTGTGACTGTGCAGCATTTGGGCCGAATCAGCGAAACGCAGACACTGAATGCCTTAGGTCATTTATTACTTTGTCAGTCCTCTCCAGTTCCCTTTCTCCTCCTCGTGTTTGTCACTGGATCATCACACACCTCCCCTCAAAGCTCTCTGCCTTGAATGTTTCCGTCCACTGTGTTTGTGTTTCCTCGGCACTCCGTGTTATCTGCGGGATTTTATGATGCTAATGCGGTTTTTAATCGTCCTCTTGTACAATCGTGGGTTTTGAATAATGCAGAAGTCATCCGCAAACATTTCACCGGCGTCTGAATATGAATATGGGCACGGTCACCCTGGCGCGTGAGCTGGGCCTCTCAGACTTGCCCCCCGGATTCTGATTGGATGACTGTGGTCACCTGTTGCAGCCATGCACCTGTTCGGGCTCAACTGGCACCTGCAGCCTGTGCAAAGGCAGGTATTCCAGCTGGTGGAAGACGGCACAGGGGGAGCTTCTGCTCCCACGGACCTGGGCCTGCCGCCTCTGGGGAACACCGCCCTGGAGCTGCCAGACCGGGGAGACAGGGAGGAGGGTATGTAGCTCCGTCACGTCTGCTTTGCATCAGCTGACATATCCGTGGGTCAAAGGTTGAAGGTCACGGGACTGTGCCGCATTATAAAACCTCATACATAACATTTGCCAGTTCCTGAGCTTGTAAAGTAGCACGTCACATGATTCACATGATTATATATCCCCCGAAAGGCTCTTCTGTTTCTCAGCTTTTAAAAAAGTTGCATCCATTGCGACGCGGGCAGAATATCGCTGTTTATTCTTGCTGGCGAATGAGGCGGCTCTGAGGCGGCTCTGGTGACAGTGCGTCCAGGAGATGGAGCGCTGTTAGAAGTACCGCTGCCCTGAAGGGATGCGCCTCCTTTCATCTCTTCATCTTCTGGCAGCAGAAGAAAGCAGCTAACGAACAAATGGCGTCGAATGATTTACGCTCAGAGAGCAAGCCGTACCCCGCAGCCTGACAAATGGGCCCCGTTTATGTAATTAATAAGTGGCGCGCAACGGCGGGACATCAGGCCGGTGCTGCGACGGACGACGCGGAAAGGTGGAAAAGTTTGAGTAAATAATGCTGAGGGCAGATTAAGGTCACAACGCGATTGCCAGCCAAAGAGGTGAGTAATCGATAGCCATTTTATTCATTGCGTCGCTTAACTATCAGTCCGAGGCCTTTCAATCCTGCCTCGTGCTGTACGAGCGCCAGGGACGATGTGGCAGTTCAGTTAGGGTTACGTCGCTTTGCTAATCAATCCTTTCGTTCAACTGCCTTTGATCTCTGGAGTAAATGTCACGGACGTTTTTGCTTTTCCCCGAGCCTGGGTTTTGAGTACTTAAAGCTGTGAGGACGAATGTCTGTAGGCAGACAGGGACGTGCGCATCACAGCCCGAGTGGCGAGATGGAGAGCGCCATCTGCCACCGTGCGCGGTGCGCGACCGCCGTCTGCAGCCGGGCCCCGCGCGCTCTGTTACGGGCATGTCTGCTGTAATGGATATCACTGCTGCAACGAAGCCCTCTACATATGTAAGCAGATGGCCGACTCTCCATCAGGTCTTGTGAGGAAGGTGCCTCACAAAGAAGATGGAAGTCTCCACCTGGCCATATGCTTGCTTACACTTGTGGGAAACCCTTCCCATTTCCTACGGAATACGAAATTGCGTTTATGACTCACTGGGTCTTTGGGAGCCTTTCCTTCTCTGCATGGCTAATGAGATTAATTAGCAGGGTGGTCAGGCTGATTGCCTTCCCTGTAGACGCCTCGCTTTTGTATTTAGCCGTTACTCTTCTGGTCGATGGGCCGAATGCGCTCACGGCCGATACGGCGCCTCGCTTGCAGATGACGGCTTCATCGACTCGGGCGAGATCGACGTGGGCCGCAGGATCACGCACAGCATCCCTCCCGGCATCTTCTGGAGGTGCCAGATCTTCGTGGACCATCCCATGTACCTTAAGTTCAACGTGTCTCTGAGCAAAAACGCCCTGGTGGGGATCTACGGGCGGAGGGGTGTGGCCCCCTCCCACACACAGGTGAGGCGACGCACATGCTGGAGGTTGTCGGTTTGTATCCTGATCCCGACCCCCCGCTGCGGTTGCTTTGAATGGGCCGCCGTCTAAGTGCAGAACAGCATCGTAAGACAGAGAAACAGACACTGAAACAATCGCGTCCCTAAAAGCTGCTCACCCCACATGGGTTCCCAGTCCAGGGAAATGTTATTTGGGTAATCTGTACTGAATTAATGAATAACTAATAATCTAATTATGTATGGTTAGTTAATTAATTGAACGATGAATAATGACTCGGCTGCTCTCCCCACTGAGCTCAGGATTCTGTGACTCACGCCGATGATTTATGGTGTGTCGCGTCTGCTGCTCTATTGGTGTCTCATCCCCACCCCCCACCCCCAGCTCTCCTCACGGGCTCCTCACGCCCCCCACGGCTTCACACCGGCCACCCGTGTATCAGCAGGAATCATTCGTGTCGCGCGTCAACCTCATCGATTGTCTCGGAGCCAGCCGTGGGTGCTCATTATCACCGCGGATTTGGGGCGATCTCTCAATTTCACGTGTTCTGAACGGCCGCAATCTACGTTTGTGTGGATGGAGCCGATCGATTACGGACCTAAGGTGTATGTGCAGGGACTGGCAGAGAGAGGGACCAGTTTCCAAAATAAATGCACATGATGAACAACGGCAAGCAACATCGATGATGCTAGGTAGCAATTAGCAGACCTTCCTGCTGAACTGGGATCTGTGGCAGCGGTCGCTCCTCTCACTGCCTGATAAATGTTATTACTTCCACTGCTGGTTCTGCCCCAGAGGAGCTGTGTTCTCCTTCAGTAAACACCTTGTCTTATAAAGTTGAGAAATTCTGCATTTAATTCTCGGGGAGGCAGTTTCACCTTGGCATGATTAGCGCTGGCTGCGATTAGCGCTTGGCGTGATCCCCCCCGGTCCGGTGCGTCATCCTGTCTCCCTCGCTCTGCCTCTCCCCAGTTTGACTTTGTGGAGCTGCTGGACGGCCGTCGTCTCCTGGGCCAGGAGGCGCGCGCCCTGGAGGCCCCCCACACACAGCCTGCCAGCCTGGCCCCTTTGGGGAGCCACGACACGGGATTCATTCAGTACATGGACTCCGGCATCTGGCACCTGGCCGTCTACAACGATGGCAAGGAGGCCGAGCAGGTCTCATTCATTGCCACGCCTGTAGGTAAGCTCTGCGGGGGGGTGGGCCAGGATGATGC
>JAABNX020000042.1:5985100-5997326 GCA_015163995.2 Mormyrus lacerda | reverse complement strand
CCCCCTCACCTCGGCACTGCGCCTGAGGAGCTGTTAGCTCCTTTAACGCCAGACACTCACTCAGACCTCGTGAGATCACGCCCACGTGCAAACTGCTACAATATTCTCTGTAACTGAAATGGGCCTTTTGGGACTTCGGCGATGTTTATGATGGGATGGAGGGGGGATCTAGCCTCACGCTGTGTGCTTGTAACGTCCCAGCATGCTTTGCTGTGTCTTTTCAGACTCCATAGACGACTGTCCCAATAACTGTTTTGGCAACGGGGACTGCGTGTCAGGGACCTGCCGTTGTTTCTCGGGCTTCCGAGGTCCCGACTGCGGCCGTGGTGAGACTCATCCTCTGCCTCCCCCAACCCCCCACATACACACACAAACATGGCTTCCCCCTTAGGGCTATGTCTTTGTTACTGTTTCCTTTACCCTCGGTCGAAGACCGTATGGCTACCCCAGGAAAACTTCAGCATCGCTTTCCCCACGTGGGGGACGATCAGTTTTGGTGCTGGTGAAGCATTGTGGTCTTAGGTGGCCGCCCATATCACCCGATGGCTTTCCCGCCACTGTTCTCTGTATATATCCATACTGTAATGTCTTTGGACTGGCACGTTTAATCCAAAGCTGTGCTTTGAGACCCCAGACCCCACATCAGAGCCAATCCGGGGCAGCAGCATGCTTTTCCCGCAGCCTCTTTTAGCCCTGGCTGTCTCGCCTGTTGCCCCTTTGGCTCTGCGCTCGCCGGCGGCCGTCGATAGAAAATGCAGGATCGCTGCACCCGATCGTCTTTTCCGCATTAATCCGACTCTAAAGATGATGACGAATATCAATGCTGTTCCTTGTGTAACCATCTGCCCCCGTCTCTCTGCTGCTCCCGCTGGTGCGTGTGGGCTCTGCGACCGTTCCCCCCCCTCAGCCTCCTGCCCGGTGCTGTGCAGCGGTAACGGACAATACCTGAAAGGCCGCTGCGTGTGTCACAGCGGCTGGAAGTCGGCCGAGTGCGACGTGCCCACCAGTCAGTGCATCGACCTCTCCTGCAGTCACCATGGCACCTGCATCGCCGGAACCTGCATCTGTAACCCTGGTTACAAGGGCGAGAACTGCGAGCAAGGTAACCACCTTCACACCGGAGTCTGCCGCACCAGCTCAGAGGGGCCCGACGCCGTCGGCGATTTTAAGGCGTTTCTTCTCATATGTGAGCATTAATGTGTATTGGTCATGGATAAATGATCTTATTCAACACAATTGTTGAGCAGATACCTGAACTGTCACCCAGACTGTTAGGGTGAGGCCGCAGTGTGTCTAAATTACTTATCGCCTGTCGTGGGACAGAAGAAGGATTTCTTTCCCTTAAACGCGGTGAGAAACGTGTCTTTTTCCCAAAGGTGGCCGTCCTGTGGCCGTCGCGTATTTAGGTTTTCTTGAACGAGCACGTCTGTTTTCTCAGGACCTCCGTTAGTAATGCAAACGCCTCCTTTGTGTCCCGCGGAATCCCTTCAGCGTGGCCAGAGTCTGCCGCTAATCCCGTCACACGTCGGCTGCTATGCGCTCGCTCCGGCCCGGAGATGGCAGTCATGTCGCCGTCGCCTTTGGCAGTTCCCCTTTCAAGATGAAAAATGGACCCTGGGATTATGATAAATAGGGGCCCCTGACATTGATGGCCCCCACCCCTTTTTGATGCTAAAGTTAGGCGTGGGGGGGGGGGTGGTATGGATGGGGCTCTCCTCTGGTATTCCTACCTTTCTTGTGTGCGACCTTCATCCGGAGTGATTAATGGCCAGTGAGGAGTCTTTTGTCAGTCAGCCTATGATCTCTGTGCCGTGAGCTCAGACCATCTGCCGTGGGACGGGCGCACTCCTGCTTTCCCGCGCCTCCTTCGCTCCCGTCCTCGTCGTCGCGGTGACGTGATTTTCTGAACCCATCCTGAGGCAGCCCCAGCGAGAGATCCTCGGTGCAGCCTGCGTTTGGGGCGGCTATGTGGCTGCCTGCCCTATTTCGCAGAAAAACAGACACATGCACTATTTTGTTATTATTCGTGTTGTCGATTTCCTTTGGGACATCCATCCATCCATCCATCCATCCATTTATCTGTCTGCCTCTATCTCTTTATATATATATCAATTTGTCCGCATCTATCTAGCTATCGATCTATCGCTGTGTCTAACTCTATCTATCTTTCGATCTGTATACGTCTATCGATCTATTGATCTACTGTATCTAGTTCATGTTGAAGTTATTCTTTAATTTAATTAGCACTGGGTATCATTAACTTACACAGGGCAGAAGAATCTACAGAAGCTACGCTGATACGTTACTCTAACACTGCGATGGAGTTACACTGTCGAGTTACTCCCCCACCAGGCCCGTCCAATCTGCAGACCACTCACTCACAGCACCTGCCTCTCTCTCTTTCTCCCCCCCCCCCCTCCAGTGGATTGCCTGGACCCGACATGCTCCGGGAGGGGGGTATGCGTCAGGGGGCAGTGTCACTGCCTGGCGGGCTGGGGGGGGCCCGGCTGTGAGAGCGCCCGCACCTCCTGCTTGGACCAGTGCTCAGGACACGGCACGTTCCTGCCAGATACGGGCACCTGCAGCTGCCATCCGCACTGGACCGGCCAGGACTGCTCCACCGGTGAGAGGGGTCTGTCCCGGCGTCTGTCACAACGTCTGTCCCATTGTCTGTCACGATGTCTATCCCGGCGTCTGTCACGGCGTTTGTCCCGGCGTCTCTCCCAGCGTCTGTCCCCGCGTCTGTCACAACGTCTGTCCCATTGTCTGTCACGATGTCTATCCCGGCGTCTGTCACGCCGTCTGTCCCGGTGTCTGTCCCAGCGTCTGTCATGGCGTCTGTGGCCCATGTGCTCGTCTGTCTGCCAGTCTGTGTATCTGAGTGTCTGTGTGTTTTTATGTCTGTCTGTGTGCTTTGTGAGACTTGTCTGTGAGTCTACAATATGTGTGTCTGAGCATCTGAGTTTGCCTGTCTGTGAGCCTGCGCGTCTCTGCGTGTGTCTCTCAGTCTGTCTGCCGGCCCGTCAGTCTGTGTCCCTGTGCGTCTTTATCGCTCTGTCTGTCTGTCAGTCAGTGTGTCTTTGTATGTGTGTGTGTGTGTGTGTGCCTGTGAGCTCGTAGGTCTTGCGTGTCCCCGTGTCCGTCTGTTGTGATGTGGGCTGTTCTCGTATCCTGGCCCTGCTCCTGTCCTGTGTTTTTCTTTGATTTGCCGCCTCATTTCTGGTGTGAAACGTAAGCAGGTTCTGTTCCTGAATACCTCGCTGCTCCACGCCTGCTCTGTCAGTGTTAAAATGCTTTCAAGTCATTATGTCTCGGGGACCTTTGAAGCGGTTCTCAGCTTGATATCAGCAGGTCGGTAGCGTGTGGGAAAGTACCCCGGGAACTGAGTGTGGTGAGGAGGGCGATGAAGCCCGTCTCCTAGAGCAGCGCTGAGCCCACAGAGCTGAACTCTCCCTGGGCCTGGTGCTCTCCCACGCCACATCGGGTCTCCCACTCCTGGCTCGCTGCATACTTGTGATGACGCCACACCGCAGATGTGCATTTGATGCGGGTCTTGTTCCTTGTGCTTAGCTGTGTCCTACTGGAACCTGAGAAGAAAATGAAAAACAAGCCTTTCACCCATCCTCAGGACAGAGAAGAGAGAAACGTGGCTCATCCTAGTGTCCTGCTGTGACTCCCTGTTGATGTCACGGTCTGACAGGGAACTCAAATGACAAAAGTGACTTATTTTCGGAATTGTGACACGTGTTTTAAATTGATATCGCGCCGCTGCTGGATCTCGGGCGCCCTCGCTGCTCAGTAACCCCGGTGCAGCACCAGCAAGCAGGGTTTACTTTCCCAGGGACGTGCTCTCTGGAACTTTCCGGAAGGCAGCGGGAGCTTTCGGCCCCCCGCGGTGACGAGGGCCAGCTCTTGCCGTTTCACACTCACACGTCTCTAGGCATCTGCTCTGTTGCATCATGCGCTTCTACTGCGGAGATTAAAACGGCTCCACTGCAGAGTTTCTGCTCCTCGTCAAATCGCCGCCGCCGCTCGTGTGGTCGGGACCACAGCCCGCGTGGCTGGCGGTGAACAAACGGCAGCTACATCCTGTCATATGTCCTGCACATATGTATTATGGATGGCTAATAAATCCGTCACGCGATGATTGTAGGTCGAAAACGCAGCAGCTATTCCATCCGGGTTCTCCGGGAACATCGTGGCGACTGGGAGTCCCCGGCTGCGCGCAGGGCGGCCAGCATCGCATGGACGTCAGCCTGTTTGCACCCCATTGCCTCGCGTTTTATTTTGTCAATTTTAGTGCCAGTGCTGGGCTTATTTGGGGGTGTTCTGTGGCTCTGCAGCTTAGGACTGTGTCTGTGATCTGAAGGTCGTCGGTTCAAATCCCAGAGTCAGCAGAGTGCTCCTTGAGCACGACCCTTAACCGCAGCTTCTCCCAGGACTGTCTGAGCCTGATTCCTCAATTGTGCGACGTTTTACATGAAAGCATCTGTTGAATAAGTAAATGTAAATGTCTCCACCTGGGGCCAGCCGCCGCAGTCAATCCCGTGCAGCGAGGTCCCAGCATGTGGGCACATCCAGTGCTCGCTACAGGGGTGCCTTTGGTCATTCTCTGCCGACCCAGAGTCCACGTCGTGACAGCGGCAGATCGTAGTTAATTTTGCAAAAACAAACGCCACATTTCACAGCTGCCTCGTGGCTTGAGGCTGCCATCAGCCAGCCCGCCTTTGCATTGCTGCAGTTTCATCATTGTTGAATAACCCCTTTTTGGAAACGGATCAGATTTCCGTCTCCGTTTTAATATAAAAATGCAAGCAGGAGACACGACATCCGTGGAGAAATCCCAGGCCGGCAGATAAAGGCGGCGGCTGCTCTGTGCCTCTTTAGCTGCGGTCGAGCCCCCCGCTCCCTCTCACGTGGTAAATAATACATCGAGCGTGGCCGGCGATTCTTCGCGGGTGCAGGCAGAGGCGTGCCCCCTGCCGCATCCCCCGCTGACCTGCTCGCGACTCATCCGGGTCCGCTTCTTCGTTAATGTTCCGCTCGGCTCAGCCTGGGTATCAGAGCTGGCGGCGGCTTGTAAAAGGGTCACCGGTGCTTAGAAGTCAGGACCGCCAGGGTTCAAGGAGTCAGCAACTCTGCAAAGATTAGGCATCCGTTTCCGTTTCAGCCCCCACCTCGGGCACATCAGGATACGCCCCCCCTCCCCGAGAACCTGGTGTTTATTTATTAAAGGAAACCCAATCGCCTCGGTATCTCTGAGGTCCAGATTTTTGTTTTTTTTTTGCCCAGGGAAATAGGAATGTCAGTGCTGGGACAGGCTTGTCTTCTGGTCCATCTCCGAAGTACATTTGGAATTTCTGAATTACTAGTCAGAGATTTCAACTGGAACGCCGGCTGAAGTCGGCTGAACCCACGACTTCAGAATTCAAGATGGCTGCACCCTTTATCAACAGAAGTTAATGCTGCAGTTTTGTACGGCCTATTAACACTTACGTCTTATCTGTGTCTCATTAATTTGGCTGTACACACAGTCCCGTCCAACTGCTATCTGTGGACATCTTGGTGGACATGAAAGTGTTTTTATGTACAGAATATCACACAATGTGTTGTTATCAACTCATATTGCTAACATGGCTAACAGTTCACCAGGCTAGAATTGGGGTCTGTTTCATAAAGTATGATTTCCTGCTTTGCCGGATACCTAGTCGAATTTAAAGATAGTCTGAGCTAAACTTGATCTATCGAGCTGACTTGGGGGGGGGGTGAAAAAAATGTGAGCAGTGTGATGCCCCCCATGGTGGCCCTGGATGTTAAGGAGCCTCCCGAATTCTTCCCCGTGATCCTCCTCCTCTCAGACCTCCGGGGATTGACTGCACCCCCTAAATAATCACTCCTGCCTTCCCTCCCACCCCTCCACTCTTTCCCAGAGATCTGTGGGGCAGACTGCGGCGGTCATGGCATCTGCGTATCGGGGGCCTGCCGCTGCGATGACGGCTGGGCGGGCGCCGCCTGCGACCAGAGGGCATGCCACCCCCGCTGCGACGAACACGGCACCTGCAAGGACGGCCGCTGCGAGTGCAGCCCTGGCTGGAACGGCGAGCACTGCTCCATCGGTAGGGGGTGGGGCCAGGGCAGGGCTTGGTGTGGGGGCGTGGCCAATGGGAGCATGCTCGGTGTGCGGCTCTGTGTGTGTGTGAGTCCTGCGCCGGTGCATGAGCGGCTTGGCTGAGCGCGTGCGGGACGCGGGAATGCTTCCGGAAGCCTTGCCCTTGGTGTCCGTCCGCCTCGCTCGGCCGCAGAGATGTTTCTGGAAGTCCCGTGAGGTGTCGTCTCTGATGAGTCCTGGCTGTCCTCCCACTTGCTGTGTTTCTTCGTCTCTCCTCGGTCACTCGGCTCTCTGAATCGCTTTCGCGTATGACACCGACGCAACCGAAATGCAGCGCCGATGCAGATCCCGTCCACCTGAACACACGGCAATGACGGCAGCTTTACCCAGAACTGAGGGAGCGTGTGAGTCCCCTCACACCACGAGAAGGGGAGCTGCCTCCCCGATTCGCTCATACCCATCCCTCATCTGGGATTGCCAAGAGAGAAAGTTTTGGTGGAGAGACAAGGCCGTCACGGGCGTTTTTGCTGAAACCGTTCAAATTTTTTTAAAAGCTTACCTTTAGTTTGCTCCAAAGCTGCATAACCAAACCAAATCCCCAAATCTGTTCGCAAGGGAGTCCCCGGAAATCTCCGCCCTCATGTCACCCCCTTCCACACCCTGCAATCCCGTTCCTGGGTATCTCCCAGAGACACACGTGGACTGACGCGGCTCTTTGACCGTTGTTTTTTCCAGCCTGTGACATTTTCAATCACTACCTGTTTACCAGAGTCTGTGGCTCCGCCCTCTTACACGGGAATGAGGTTAATATACCGTTCTGGTACCCTGTGACATGGAGAGAAGTGTCAGATGCCAAGAACGTCACCCAGGAGACCAGATGTTTGCAGCTGCAGTTGCCGTGGCGAAACATTCCGTGTGTGGCGGCTCTGGTGAACAGGCTCTGGTTGGCTAGCCCTCCCTCTGTGACCCGCCCCCGGTGTCCGCATGGCCTCTGGCATGTGGAGCATGTGCTGTGTTTCTGTGTGTTGATCTCAGCCCTCGTTCTGGGTTCCAGCCTCCCTTATATGTCCTTGTCTTTTATCCCCTAAGCTCACTATCTGGATAAGGTAGTGAAAGGTATGGCATTCCTACTTCCTCTGTGTTTCGTTTGCTTGTCTGTGCGTTTCCTGCTACAAATCATCGAGCTCCCGGGCCGCAGTCCGAGCCCCTCGACCGAGCTTCTCCCGCACACACGCCCCACACGTGCCCCTCCTCCATCGACACCTGCATCATGCTGCTCTCCCGCTGTCTGGATGCCCTCCTCCGGTCCTGACAGAACAGGACGCTGTCGTACCTCGACTCCTGCTGCCACACCCTTGGGGCCTTTAGAGGGGTGGTTGTGAAGGGTGGGGCTGTTTACCCCACCCTTGCAGAGGAGCATGGTTTTTCACCTCTCCATACTACCGTAGAGGCAGATTATGTGCAGTGACCCCTTCGGCCACTAGTGTTGGTTGGTTTGGATTCAGTCCTCCAGGGCTCCTGCTTCTGAATCTTTCATTAAAAGCCCAGCGATGTGTCTCTGTGTCCCCACTGTGGGCCATTCTCATCCAGGGGGGGCTGACGGGGTGAGGTAAAGTGTCCATCCCAGGCATGTGTTCTTCAGCCTCCTAGGGGGGCATTGCTGCTGTGCTAACACACGCTTATCTGCCAGTGCAGTCTGGGCCTCTGAAAGCCACCCCCCCCACCAAGACAGGAGCTTAAGCTCTGAAATATCTCTGTGTCTAACCCCCATGCTTGCTGCCTGGTGAACTTGAAAATGCGACATATTCCTGTCAGCGAAATAATCTGGCCGGCTGATGCGACAAGACCACAGTGCCCAGCAGGGTATCCCCCCCCCCCATTGTGCGTGTTGCGTGTGAGTTTGTTCCTCAGAGAGGGCCGATAGCAAGTCCACACCCTGTGCTCCAGTTTCACCCTCATGGGGCTGGTCCAGCTCGGCCCGGCTCCACGGCAGCGTGTGATGCGCAAACCACCTCGAACTAGGTCAGAAGAAGTGTACATGCTATGCTAATGTGTGACGTGTCTGGGCTCTGTATTTCAAAGGCTGCTCTCTGCCCGCATTTACTGTGGGGGGTTGGCGGGGGCGGGGGCTGGATCAAACGGGATCCGCTGAGTGCCGTGAGTAGACGAAAGAGAATGAGTGATCACCCAGCGATCCTGTAGTCACGGCGACGGCGGCCGGCCCTGGGGCCTTCTGACGCCGAGCCTGGGTTGGTCTCTGTGCGACTTTAAAGTAATGCTTCTGAAGCCGGTCCCATCTCCCCATCCAATCAAGAACACAGAATACCCCGCCTTAAAGAACCCCGTCCCTCCATCCCATGAGGAGGGGCTCCCCTCCAGGTGGTCCCCCTGAGACATTGCACGGGGTCCGTGAAGAGGCAGCAGCCCCGCATCGCCCCCCTCAGGGCCAATGCGAGTACAGCTAGTTGTCAGGGTGCAGGGGCTCCAGCAGAATGCAGCAAGCTGCAGGCATCCCTCACCTCCCTCGTGGTGACACTTGCTCTTCTCCCTGTGTCTGCAGAGGGCTGTCCCGGCCTGTGTAACGGCAATGGCAGGTGCACTCTGGGTAACAGCGGCTGGTACTGCGTCTGCCAGCTGGGATGGAGGGGGCCTGGCTGCGACATGTCCATGGAGACGGCCTGCAGCGATGGCAAGGATAACGACGGAGGTAGAATCTGCTCGGCACACTGCTTTACATGCATGCATACAAACCTAGGGGCACTACAGACATGCAGAGACCCTCGGGGCAATACAGACATGTACACATCCCTCTTTCCCTTCTTCCTGTCATCCCTCCTCCCATCCCTCCTGTCATCCCTCCTTCCCTCTCTCCTGTCATCCCTCCTCCCATCCCTCCTGTTGTCCCTCTTCCGGCTCTGGGCAGCTGCTCTGTCTGCAGCAGGTGTGTCTGACACACTGGCTTTGCTGTGCCGTGCAGATGGCCTGGCGGACTGCATGGATCCGGACTGCTGCCTCCAGACGTCCTGCCACAGCACTTCCCTGTGTGTGGGCTCCCCCGACCCGCTGGACATCATCCAGGAGACTCAGGTCCACACCGCCCAGAGCCGGCTGCGTTCCTTCTATGACCGGGTCCAGTTCTTGGTGGGCAAGGACAGCACGCACGTCATCCCCGGGGCGAACCCCTTCAAGGGCAGGTCAGTGCTTCTGCTCGCCCACCTCTGCTCTGCATTCAGCTGCTGGATTAGCAGATGACTTTGTTCATTTGATCACATAAGGCCAGATCTTCCTGTTGGGATCCTTCTGCTCCCACAGTGCCTGGATAGTGCTGCTTCTCCCAGCTCCGATATGTTAAGCCGGTGTTTCCCAATCCGGTCCTCGGGGACCCACAGACAGTCCACCTCATGGGAACAGAGGGGGAGCAGAAATGCAGACTGTCTGGCCTCAGTGGGAGCAAAAACATAGACCGTCTATGGGTCCCCGAGGACCGGATTGGGAAATACGACATTAAGCTTAACAGGACCACCTCTGTTTCTGAGCGCCTTCGTTTGGCTTCATTTAGTTTAGGCTTGCAGCTCTCGCTAAGGTAGCCTGACAAGGACAAAAAGAGCGGATGTCCTGTCTGGGCAAAAGCAGAGGGAGTCCTGGAAATTCACAGCAGGTTAAGATGGTTATGTACTGTCCTGTGTTTTGCAGTATTGCAAACCTACCCCTTCAGTTCACTGTGGTCCTGGGGAATGATATTCCATGCCAGTGTATACCTGTGTATGGACGGCACGACAGACAAGCCCAGTTGACCTGGCTTGAGTTGACTTGAGTTGACGTGACTCCTGTAGTCCTGCATCATAAATGCCTGAGCACCTCCTCCTTTTGGCCGAAGGACTGAAATGTGGTCACCTTTTCATGAGCCTCTACATGCCCCTTTTCGATCTCCAACAATCACGGTCGAGCACCCGCCCTACAAAAAGTATGCACAGCACTGGATGGGCTTGTAGCTCCAGTATGTGGACTATAATTTCCCAGATGTGACTTTTCAGTGTCACATTAGTGCCATGTCCCGGCCCCCGGTCCCTCGGTCCCCAGTACCTCTGTCTGCCAGGTACTGATTTGTTCGATTCAGTGTTATAACTGCACCTGTAGTCAAGTCCTAGCTCCACCCACAATCCCGAGGACGGTCCCCAATTGCAGTCCGTCACCGGCTGCGCCTTAGGTCACGTCTAGCATTTGAGGTGACGGCGCATCCTGTCACCTGATCAGTCCGGCATCGATCTGTAACCGCTGGGCCGTTGCAGTAAAGCATGTCGCCTCTGTCTGCCACCACAAGCACATGTGACTAGGTGTATGGTGTCAGCCCAACATCCTTCAGCGTGCGGCCGAACCCCCCCCCCATGGGTGTCAGGGACGTTCAGCCTGTCTGACACATCTGTGATGATGCCATCTCCATAGCACTGTGACACCTGCGGGGATGTTAGTGCTGACAACTGGTGGGGTGGGGGGGTGAGTTACATAAGGTCATAAAGAACCCCACCCCTCAATACCCCCTTTCAGATCAGCGGACTCCCAGAATCAAATGGGCAATGTGGGTAATTAAAATCAAAAGCCAAAAAGACGTTCTCTCCGGACGGAGGGGGCTTTCTGGCAACAGGCATGGCGCCTCTCTGCTTGTTTACAGAGTACAAGGTTCGACATCATAGATCTGCTGAGGTCTCCTGGAGGGGAAGACAGCAAACTGAATTAGCATCGAGCCCCATTCCCAGTGGCCTCCACGCCACGTCTAAGTGATATTGCCGCGAGAAAAGGACAAACAGAGAGCGCAAGGGGGAAAGCGCGTCGCGGATGTAGCCGAAAGGGAGTACAGACACGTGCAACCTAACACAGCCCAACACAACCTAACATACCCTTACACAGCCCAGCACAGCCTTACATAGTCCATCAAAACCTAATGCAGCCCAGCGTAGGCTAACACAGCCTAACTGGGTCCAACAGACCTAACATAGCCTAACACAGCCAACCACAAGCTAACACAGCTCAGCACAGCTTGGCCTGTGTGGCATATAGCTGCTGGATGTCCCTGTGTGTCTGTGGTGGATTCCTGATTACGCTGAACTTTTGCAGAGTCACGGTAGAGTTAGGTGACCGACAACTAACTGCATCTCATTGGGTCAGTTGTTGAATTTAAATTTCGCTCTATGAATTTGATAGTTTTACCTTTTTAAAACCCCACAAATGACACCCTAAGGCTCTTGCCCCACCCTCTGCAGACTGATTCACCCCCCACGTTTGTCCTTAGCAGGCTGCTACGGCCCCACTGATCCCACTGCAGCTGGAGGGCTGCTGTTTTCCAGCGCTTATCCCTTTGCTTTGACCTTGGAGGGAGCAGTGAAAGAGGATGCAGGACACCTGCGATTGAAAATGCACTTTCTGGCCATCATGGGGCGTGTTTTGGGACCTCTGACCCCTGTCTCCTTCTCCCTTACAGCCATGTCTGCGTGATCCGAGGGCAGGTCCTGACCTCCGACGGGACGCCACTGGTGGGCGTGAACATCAGCTTCGTTGGGTACCCAGCTTTCGGATACACTGTCACCAGGCAGGATGGCAGGTGGGCACACCCCCGGCTTCCTCCTCCTCCTCCTCCTCCCCCCCCTCGTCTCCCTCCCATGCCAGCGGCCGCTCTCCGGAGCCTGAGCGCTAATGAGGCCCTGCGGCTCTCTCTGTGCCCGGCGCCGCCTGCGCCTGTGCTGGACGGGCTCCTCCGCCACCGACTTCACAGGCAGCACCCAGGAGCCTTCTGCTTTGATTCCATCGCTCTCTGCTGCTCTCTGCTCTCCTCTGACTTCATTACGCCCGTCCTCTCCTCATCTCCCATGACTCTCCTTCCCTCTCCCGCCTCCCCGTCTCTCTCCTCCTACACCCCCGTCTTCCTCTCCCTCTATTGCGGCTCCCCGGTCCTGTTTTGCTGTATCGTTGCTCCTTCTCCGTCATCCACCTCTCCCTCCCAGCATACCTGTAAACACAGCTCCCCCTCCCCCCCATAAATCCACTTCCCCCCCTATATAATGGTGAGATCTATCATTTTGAATGAAAAGCCCAATCTGGAGACACCTCGATCGCTGCATAAAT
>JAABNX020000042.1:5934377-5976473 GCA_015163995.2 Mormyrus lacerda | reverse complement strand
CTGTATTTAAGTATTTAATAGCAGCAGAGTAAGCGTTTTATCCTGAACCTGTTTGTGACATCCAGGTGAAGTGTACATACTCTCCATAGCTGGCTAGGCTGTGTCCGGGCCTGAAATCTACTCCTTTCAGCTTTTGCGCACTATTTCTGCATGACCGACAGACTGATTTGTTTTTGGTTTTAGCAACAGTCCTGCGCACAAGTATTACCTGGCCACCTGCCCCATGTTGGGCACTCTGTACCTCTCGGATACAAGCAGCAGGAAGGTCTTCAAGATCAAGTCCTTGACTGCAGCGAAGGACGTGGCCAAAAACCTGGAGCTGGTTGCAGGCACAGGGGACCAGTGTCTCCCCTTCGACGAGACGCGCTGTGGGGATGGGGGCAAGGCTGTGGAGGCCACACTCACCAACCCGAGAGGTAGGAAGAGCAGCCTCAATATGGAGACACAATTTGTCCTGAGAAGGTTGTTGGTTTGAATCCCATATGGGAGCCACATTGACCCGCTAAAAGTTTGGGACGTGAATCCAAGATGGGGCAGTTCCACTGAACCATCCAAATGACAGTTTACACCTGACTGCTCCCGTAACTGTCCATGGCCGAGAGTGACATATCTGAAGCAAATGTGCTATGGAATGTAATTATGGGATGTCAGGTGGTGTCAGCTGGGGCGAGTGGCGGTGATGTGCAGCTGTACCTGTCACAGGTGAGATCCGGCAAGCCCCCGCGTTGAGAGTCCCTGAGGTGGCGTTCTCTGCTAACCCTGAACATCATTTCCTGGCCTGCGGGCAAAATGATATGAATCAAAAATGCATTAAAAATATTGTCTCTGTCCATGACCATCATTTTGGAGATATTTAGGGCAGCTCAGTTCCTCTGAGACGCTAAATCTCATTTGCTGTGGCCAGCGGGGGGGACTAGGCCGGGGTGGCCGGCCGGCCAGACAGACAAGGGTAGCTATTTGGGAGCTGTCATCAGAGACATGTTGGCCTAGACACTCACCTGCATCGAGAGAATCGGCGTGGAAAGAGTTGAGCGAGAGAACAGGCCTGTTCTTCGTGGGATGATCATCCAGAGCTTTCGTGCCCCTAAGAAGATAAATTAAGAAGGGAATTCGGCAGTTTGGTCAGCTTCTGTTTTTAGTTGTCACCTGCAAATTAACACGGTAAAAGGCTTTTTCCAGGAGGGACGTGACCACGAGGCTTTCTGATTGGACAGGTAGCGGTCATGTGGTAGGGAAGATTCCAGATTATGACACCAGTGCATTTTACCATATCGACTCTTTTTGGCCTCTGAAATGCTACTTCTCTGATTTCAGAGCAATAAAGAAAAGAAGATTCTCAGTTAAGGGATTGTCATTGTTGCTTTTGTTCAGCATTGTTAGGTTTATCGCTGTGTTTGGGATAAATTTGTTATATTAACTGATGTTAAATGCCCGGCATTGACTTGCACTGTAAGCGGTATGTGTCACTTACTGAGAATATGAGAACAGAGCATGCGATGGCGCCAGTCTCTATATACAGTATTTACATATATGCAGCATGACAGGGTGACCTTGACCTTATTTAGAGGGAACCACCTGAGCACCAGCTTCTGGTCTTCACCGTGGTCGTCCTCTCCACCTCCTCACCACAGGCATCGCCGTGGACAAGTTCGGCTTGGTCTACTTCGTGGACGGCACCATGATCCGCCGGATCGACCAGAACGGGATCATCTCCACGTTCCTGGGTTCCAACGACCTGACCTCTGCCAGGCCCCTCAGCTGTGACTCCGTGATGGACATCTCCCAGGTACCACTGAAGCACCTCTGGGTTCGGGACCGCTGCGGTTGTCTCCTTACCTGAAGAGTGGAGTGTCGAGACAGTTTAACACTGTAATGACCGTCATTTAGTCTGGCCTTCGCTCTGATGGCTTCCCTTGTAAAGCTGAAACCAGAAGCAGCTTCAGCCTGGTTTTCCTGGTCTGGCTTTTCAGTGGTTTCTCCTGTATATACAGACGCTCCCCAGGTTGCGATAGGACTGCGTTTCGACTTTACGATAGATATTCCAATCCCATTCAGTTTTTTACACTTTCAATACATCATTCAATAAATTATATGAGATATTCAACACTTTATTATAAAATAACCTTTGTGCTAATGATTTTACCCAACCGTAGGCTGTTGCTCTCCCTCCTTTATGATACAGTAAGTGTTCTAAGCATGTTTAAGGTAAAGCTGTTTAAGGTAGGCTAGGCTATGGTGTTTGTTAGGTTAGGGGGACTGTATTAAAACGTATCACGATATTTTTACCTTACGTTAGCTTTATCGGAACGTAACTCCATTGTAACTCATGGAGTGTCTGTATTTAGATAAAAATCTTTATTTGTAGCTAATGATCCCTCACTTGGTAGCCAATGATCACTCGATTGACGAGAGGCGGGCTGCATTCAATTCCATTTGACAGTCATACAGAAACGTGTGGACAGAAGCACGCAGACAGGCCCGGCGGTCTGAATGGCTGTCTTCGAATCCGCCTTCTGCAGCCAAATCTCGAGGGCTGCCTTCCACCGCCTCTCTGTCCTGCTGCAAAAGCGGCGTTTCCGCTTCACAAGGTTGTTTGTGGCCCCTGGCAAGTCAGTCCACAGGACCCCAGATGCTGCTTGAAAGTGGTTTTATTTTTGTGCAAATCTGCAGTGCGACACAGAGCAGGGGATCGCCCTCAGCTGCCTGCCCCGATTTCCCTCCTAAAGGTCCCTTTGAGGTACCGTCAGTCGGCCCTCTGCGCCAAGCCCTGGCCCGCGGGTGTGAGGTGCCACAGTGGGTTTGCCATGGCTCTCCTTAAGGACACATCACCCCAACAAAGCTCTCCAATATCCCATCCTGCTCCTACTCCCACACGCTGCCCCGCTTTGTACTAGAGACCTAAACGGTTAATCACCATGAAGCCTCTTAAGAGTGACACAGTTGCATTTTGGGACAGAAGTGTGTTTGTCTTGATGAACTTGGCGTTTCATCAATGGGTTTTGGGATATTTGTGACCACCTAGTGAGCTTGAAGTCAGAGAAGAAAACCACACCATGAAACATGATTACTTGAAACCCATCTTCACCCCAAGGACGCTCTGAGCTCCTCGAAACATGTTGAAGATGCTGTGAAGAGCGTCCAGTTCAAACCGATAAGTGAAGGCTCTTAAACCGTGTTTCATGGACGATTCGCCAGGCGTTTTGTGCTGGTTAAATATGGGATTATTCTTTCCTTGTTTGCTTTTATAAATACCATCTCTTTTTGTGCTTCCTCTCAAAGTCTAAAAATCATCCGTCCAGCACGAGCAGGACATGACACTTTCTCCCTCATCAAATATTAAACTACCAGCATTGACAAGTAATGGATCTGAAAAAAGTGAATGCATCCAAGTGAATGCATCTATTTTTTTTTTTTCTTGTTGACTGAGAAAGCAATTTTTGAAACACGCTGCCACCAAAAATCGCCCCCTTGGCTATAAGCCTCTGACACTGTCACACTCCATAAATTGACCCTGAATTTGGACGTCTTCGTGTAACATGAAGCTTGTCACGCGAGCGGTGAAGATGTCCCTTTGACATTCATGACCTTGTCAATTATAACGGGAGTGTGACAGTAATGTGTAAAGTTAAGTGCACATATGTTCCTGTTTTTCAGCAAGATTCTCCCACAGTTGCTAATGGCACACTAACATAATCAATGCCAAAAAGCAACAAAAAATAAAACAAAAACAAAATTACATGAAATTCCTCCCAAAATATTCAGAAAGTATGGAGATGGGAGGTGCTGATCCAGCTGGTGGTTGGAGTATACCCGGCTGGTGGTTGAGTACACCTGGCTGGTGTTTGAGTACACCCTGCTGGTGTTTGAGTATACCCGGCTGGTGGTTGGAGTACACCCGGCTGGTGTTTGAGTACACCCGACTGGTGTTTGAGTATACCCGGCTGGTGGTTGGAGTACACAGACACTCCTAGCTATGCCTTGTCGAGAGGCAGGTGAGCCCAGGTGGGGGCTGAGAGGAGCTGGAATAGAACAGACGCAGTCTATACGTTAGTACAGGGTCAGCACTACCTCACTCCTTTCCCTCTGATGAAGAGACCTACTTTCCTTGGCAATGGGGGGCTCCTTCTGGCCTTTTTAAAAGGCTGATCTCCACAATGCAGATCTGGGCAGGACCACAGGGCCACTATGCATGAGGGAAAGAGAGTAAGATGTCGGGGTTTTGTGCACCAAGACAGCAGCACCCTGATGGAGGCTCAGATGACTGAATGATTCTTGGCGCCTTGGAGTGACTGTTGTGGTTCAGAGACATGTCGTCCAGGTTTATTGATGATGGTCATTCCTCCTTGGAGTGTGCACTTGATGGTGTGAAGGATCTATCATGCTGGAGAAACATGCCTCCACTATAAACTCGCTGCCTCAATGTCCGTGTTATAAACCACGAGTAACAGAAAAGTGTTTCAGCCCCTTTTAGTCTTTGGCTCGGAGGAGAAATTTAATTTTGTAACCTCACCTCTTTTTTTATTCAGCGTAGAGCAGCTCCTGAGCCCTTTTTATTTCATAAGTCATGAATTTCATTTTATGCGGCTCGTCGCCGACATGCCACCTAAGGGACGTGCTGAAGGCTGGTCCTTCTCGCTGGTCACCCCCCTCCCCACGCATTATACCATCAAAGGTCAAATGTGCATCGCAACATTCAACCCGAAATGGATTCTTTGAATTGAAACAGTCAGTATTTTATCGTGAAACACAAAACTAGGCTTTTTCCTTGGGCTGCTGGCTCTTCATAAATAAATCTTCACCTCGTTAAGATGTCCCACTGAAACGCTCCAGTTCAGCCCTGTTAATGTGGCTTGACTCGTGTTCTGGTCTTGCGGCATTAATTGTAGTAATTATTCTTACTTGTTTCACTGTTTAGGCATTAGAATCTCCATGGACTGTGTTTCTTGGGCTTTGTGACTGTGTCCGAGGTTTTTCATTACTGCTCTCTTTTACAGTCCCAATTTTATGATAATGTCACACCTGCCACCAACCCCCCCCCCCCCCCCTTGTCTCATACAGTACATGGAGCAGAGCAGACATTTACATCTTAAGAATAACCAAATCTCACTGCAGCTTCCAGACTTGGGTGTCGATAGGATTTTTCTATTAAGTGTAGGTGTGCTTTCGGTGTCATGATCCGCCCTGTTCGAGTCTCCCGTGTGCCACGCCCACCTCGTTACCTTGTGTTCCTGCCCCGATTGTGATCACCTGTGTCCTGTTAATCTCTGCTTAGCTTGTGTATATTAGTCCACGTCCTCCTGAGTCTTGTGTCGGTCATTGATGTTATGTCGCGTGTCCATTACCCTGCCCCAGTAAAACCTGCCGTTACCCGTTCTCCTGCCTGCCCCCCTTATTGCTAGCCTGCTCTTCCCCGCGTATCACAACATTCGGTGACACATTCTCGTCTGCGATGCTGGTTGTTTTCACTACGGAGTCATGCTTGTCTTCATTGTGGCGCGAGGTCACGCCACAGAGCTGAAATTCAGGCTCAGTGTTCAGACACTGATAGGGCCGTTGTGGAAAATGACGATGTAGAGAAGGAGGTTCACAGTTTAGCTGGAGTCCCAGTAACTGACAGCTGCTTTGCCTGTAAAACCAGTTCAATGTGATGTGATTTTGCGAATAGCTGAAGAAGGAGATGCTTGATACTAATAAGCAGCATCATCATCTTCTGCATGAGGGCTTTGCTCACTCCGGGTGAGAAAGGAATTACTCAAGGAAAACTGAAAAAGAAAGTGCCGTCTCTGCGTGCTGGTTAGGGTTGACTTTCTTGCTTGCACAGGTTGTGTGTGATCTATGGCGTGGTCCAGTTGGCTTTATCTGATACTGTAACTTGGCACTTTCCTCCTGACATTATGGTGTTATCTGCTATGATCTGGGTTCTTCAGGCATACTGCCATTATTCCACACTTATCAGAAGCTCAGAACTTCCATAAGTTTCTCAAAGTCACAGGAATAGCTGTTTCTACTTTTTCCCCACTGTAGAAGTCAGTCTTGTGCAAATAGAGGAGCATTTTCAGTTGCTCCTACGCATCCAAGAGTTTGTCTCTGATTTTGAGATTAGATAAGCCTGAGAGATGGTGAAACACTGCTGCCTCTCATTCTCAGGTTCGCCTGGAATGGCCCACCGACCTGGCCGTCAGTCCTATGGAAAACTCGCTCTACGTCCTCGATAACAACGTGGTCCTCCAGATAGCTGAGAACCATCAGGTGCGCATCGTGGCTGGCCGCCCCATGCACTGCCAGGTCCCAGGCATTGACCACTTCCTGCTCAGCAAGGTAGCCATCCACGCCACCCTGGAGTCTGCCACCGCGCTGGCCGTGTCCCACAGCGGCGTCCTGTACATCGCTGAATCAGACGAGAAGAAAATCAACCGTGTGCGACAGGTGTCCACAAGCGGCGAGATCTCATTGGTCGCCGGGGCACCCAGCGGCTGCGACTGCAAGACCGACGCCAACTGCGACTGCTATTCAGGCGATGAGGCCTATGCTAAGGATGCCAAGCTGAACCTGCCCTCCTCGCTGGCCGTATCCCCTGACGGGCAGCTCTTCATCGCCGACCTGGCCAACATACGGATCCGCTACGTCCGCAGCAACAAGCCCTACCTGAGCCCCCTGAACCTCTACGAGGTCGCCTCTCCCATCGACGACGAGCTCTACCTGTTCGACGCCAACGGCAGCCACATCTACACGCAGAGCCTGACCACAGGAGACTACCTGTACAACATCACCTACACCGGAGAGGGTCAGATCAGCAGCATCACCGACAAGAACAAGAATGTAGTGAACATCCGGAGAGACTCGACGGGAATGCCACTCTGGATACAGGCCTCGAACAGCCAGACCTTCTGGGTGACCCTGGGGACTAACAGTGCCCTCAAAAGCATAGCAGCCCAAGGCCAGGAGCAGGCCTCCATGACGTACCACGGAAGCTCAGGGTTGCTGGCCACAAAGACAGATGAAAATGGATGGACCACCTTCTACGAGTAAGTACAGGGGACATCTTTGTCGCGTTTACTTTTAAGCTATTGGCAGTGTTGTTGCAGGACTCGTGACACCTAACAGCCCCCCTATCATTTATTATACACATACCTCCGCCGCCCTCTAGACGGCGTGGCCTGTCAAAAAGCTTTAGATGATAGACAGCAGCCTGCTGCTGAGCACTTAAATAGCAAGAGGCTCCTACTGAAGTGCTTCCCCCTCAGTATTAACGCTAAACTCTGTTCAGCTGTGTTATTATTTAATACTCGAGTGAGCCTGGTAGGAGATGTTATATTTTCGGAGAACTCGACAGCTTTCCATTATCCTCCGTGTAAAAAGTACCGTGAGCGGCCGTAATTAATATTCTGTCCTTACTTCATTTAGTTCACACGTAGACTGACTTTTTCCGAACCGGATAACAGCTTTCAATAAGTAATGAAAATAAATCTTTACTTTCCTTTAATGGGTTTTCCTAATCGGGCCGCCCGTGTGCGACGCAGTGCTGCTAATCAAAATCGAAGCTGAATGATGTAGACTGGCCTGGGAACAGCCTCTCTGTCTCTGTCTGTCTCTGTCTCTCTCTCTCTCTCACACACACCTGTAATCCACTGTAAGACCTGGACTGTTTACTCAGAGAGAAGACTTAAGCATGATATTTCCCTACAGGCAGGACTTAGTCTTTCATGTATTATTTAACCCCAATAAGGACTTTACCTTGTTTTAGCGTAATTAGCTCGGAAGGTCACATTGCCACCTTAGGGTCGGACCTGTAATTTCCTTGCTTCGGAGCTGTTAGGACCCCGCCATTAATCTCCAGATAATCAAGTGTTTAACAGTGTTTCCACTCAGTCAGACGTTTTATCATGCTCTCTGCCTGAAATTAATTAAGTCCTGTATCAGTCATTTAGCTTTAATTTAGTAGTTGTGAAGGGCCACTTCAAAAAGGGACAGGCAGACCTGTGATCACAGACTTGTTTTTTTGTCACACCCCCAGCTAAACTGTGGGGGGGGGGGGGCTTTTAGATTAGGTCAGCACTTTACCGCTAGATAACTTTGTAAATGACTGTTGGGTGTCCCCGTCTGTCATTATGGGGATGCTCTGTAATGTGGGTCTGTAGGTGCAGTCTGTAACATGGGTGTGTAGGTACAGTCTGTAACGTGGGTGTGTAGGTACAGTATGTAACACGGTTGTGTAGGTACAGTCTGTAACACAGGTGTGTAGGTGCAGTCTGTGACACAGGTGTGTAGGTGCGGTCTGTAACGCGGGTGTATGTGGAAGGGGCTTATCTTCCTCCATCATCTCCCCTGACATCTTTTTCCATCTTACCTGCTCAGGTATGACAGCTACGGCCGGCTCACCAACATCACCTACCCCACTGGGCAGGTCAGCAGCTTCCACACCCACCTGGACAACTCGGTCAGGGTGCAGACCGAGGGCTCCAGCAAGGAGGACATCATCATCACCACCAACCTGTCTGCTTCTGGCACTTTCTACACATTGACCCAGGGTAAGTAGCTTTCGCCCTTGACGGCAATGCTATGGAGTTAAACTCACGCACATGTTCTGCTTTAAATACCAGTCAGCCAGCTTGGGACCGTCCTGTTTTCTGAAGAAAACAGATAGAAAACGTGGCTTTTCATGCTTCATGGGAGGTCGTTTCCTGGCTCCAGGCCCACGAATTTCCTATATAGCATGAATTTTTGATACCCTGCTCCTGAGCCCCCACCATATTGATTAACTATTGAACCCTCCCGTCTCACTTTGTTGGAGGCCGTAAAGGTTTTTCCATGGTAACACTTTAATTTGATGAATGCCACCCCTCGGGCATCGATCCCCTCCCCCCGACGGAGACCCATGGGGCTGGCGGTAATAGGCAGGCCGACCCAGTGGCCTCATAGCGGTGACCTTGCAGCGGGACACTCGTCTGGCGGGGAGCCCCCCCGTTAATTAATTCGCCATTGTCCGGTTCGCTCGCTGACACCTCAGTAATCACGCGGTGACATGGGTCACCTTGTCCCTGCACGCCGCTTCCGTGTTCGTGCACGCAGGTCCTTTCCTCTCGTCTGTGAGGGGACAGAGGAGTCAGCAACTGATTATAATCTGAAAATAATTGCATGTATTCTCAGCACGGAATCAGTACACGTGAGTGTAACCAGGAGTTAAAACTTCACTCGTGATAGGCAGTTTCCCTACATCAATTTGGGTAACTCAAAACAGACATCAGTTACCACTAATTACTAACGTTATTACTATGCTATTTCTGATAAATGTCCAAGACCATTTTGACAGCTAAAAGTCCCAGATGAAAGAGCTCATATTTGCTAAAACAACCGAGGGTGTTTTTTGGTTCAGCTGCGTATTTCTGCTGAACCGTGTCCTCCTGCATTATTCTCTCACCGGACTTTAAGTAGGTCCTCTCCACGCTCAGAAAGCACCTTTTAAAGAGTTGCATCCGCACAGAAACCCACTTTGAGCAGATTCACAGTCCATCAAGTTTTTGTACCTTGTAAATGTTTAGCAATCCAAGCGTTCGCGCGATTCTTAAACGTAATGCAACCTGATGTTTAAAATTCTGTCCTGCATATATATATATATACAAATGTGTTTTTTAAAAATATGTGCCGTGGTCTAATTAGTCTCCTCTCTGGCAACGAATAAAATCACAGCGGCCTTTAATGAACGGGGAATTCATCAAGGCTGCGCTGTCCTTCCGACGCGAGGCCAAGTGGGTCTCAGCAATGAATGTTGAAGGGGTTTTAAAAGGCTACATTTTTCACCCATATCTACCTGGGGTCTCAATTCGCCCACCTGGGGGCGGTGACGGCCAGTGACAGAGTTATGTGCCGTCTCCCATCCACCACTAATTGAGCCTTCGTAATTTCCTACTCATTTCTTGAGCTTATGACACTTTCGTGGGGCTGTGGAAGCAATTAGGCTGACAAATTGCACTTTGTTGGCGTAGACTGGGTGGCCGGACGAGGACCGCTACCTTATCGGAGTTATGCTAATTCCGAGGATGGAAAAGGCTTCTTGTCAAATTAAACAGTCTTGAATCAAAACCAGCTTCTGCTGGGTCTTAAGTGGAGTTTATTTCTTCACTCTCTGTGATTAAATGTCGTGGCAGCGATGTCTAGGTCTTTCATTCGCTCGTTCAGGACATCGTACTAAATTGAGCTCCGCGTACATTTCTGAGCAGAATCGCTCCTGCCAAGCGTTAATGGATTTCCCTGGAGCTTTATGGTTTTTCACGATGACAAACCTCACTAGGGTGAAATTTGCTCTCTCTCGCGGTTTGAAAACCTCCCTAAAACTCACCGCCCTGCAGCATCTGTCTTTGCCTAACGTCGGCACGCTGTTATCACGCTGGTCGGAGATTTTGGTCACTTTACTAATCTCAAGGTTTTTTTATTTGTGTGTCCGTGAACCACTTGGGGGTTCGCTGGTATATAGAACAGCGTAAAATGATCAAGTACAGCACAATTGGCACATAGCCTGCAGCCATGTTGGGGTTGTTAAGTGGGTTTTCTATAAATAAAGTCCACCAGTCCTCTTTAGCGGTGCGGGAGACGGGTAAATGAAAACACCCACGTGGTGCTTCTCATCATTTTCGAGTTTTTACATGTAAGCAAAGAGAAACAGGTACCTGAACTGTTGAGGCTACACCACGAACCCTCCACAGGAACATCTCCACACCGACGTGACAGCACAGAGGGACTCTATCTCCTGCTTCCTTCCTACCCACGCAGGTCTCCAGTTCAACAGCTGACGTGATTCTGCTGTTGCGAGCTACTCTGATGTGACGGTAGACGCAGCAAGGGCATGATTGGGGGTCTTTGCGAGATGTAGGACATTGATTGGGGGGGGTCCATGTCAGGGTTAACCCGAGTTAGTCGCAGTTTAGGGGAAGGTGGTGATTGAGAAGAAAGGGAGCAGGATAGGTCAAGATGAGTGTGTTTGATATGGAAAGGAGCAGAGACCATGGCAAAAGCGCTCTAGGTGGGAGAAGACCGTGATTGGAGCAGTAACCTGAAGGAACCTTTGATGTTTCACTCATCATGAAGTTCTTGTCAAGTGTCCTGTGCTTTGTGATTACTGCCCAGTAGTTTAGAGAGTGACTGACGATCTGACCCATAGTGCTGACACATTTATTCAGTGAAAGTCTCTGAACTGCCTGTTCCATCCTGGCTACAAGCTGAAAGGTCTGCCTGGTGTAACCGGTAGGTGTTTGATTCGCATCTTTCCAGACCAGGTGCGGAACAGCTACTCTGTGGGTCTGGATGGCTCGCTGCAGCTGGTTCTGGCCAATGGCATGGAGGTGACCCTGCACACGGAGCCCCACCTACTGGCGGGAACCGTCATCCCTACGGTCAGCCGCAGGAACGTCACCCTGCCCATCGACAACGGCCTCAACCTGGTGGAGTGGCGGCAGCGGAAGGAACAGGCACGCGGTCGGGTGACCGTGTATGGGCGGAGACTGCGGGTGAGTACGCAGGAGCGGGGGAGGGCACGAGGCTCGGCGTGCTAGGCATCTGTGCCTGGGATCGGAAGGGCACCGGTTCAAATCCCATCTTTGGCAAATAGTCACATTTCAATCACACACACACACACATGCACACACACATATATATATATATATATATGTTAGTATAGTATGTTTCAAAGCAGAGCATGATAGAATATGCAAAAGAAAACATTTCAGTGTACCTGCAAATGGCAAATAAAGCGTCATTTCATACACATGCACAGACAACGTGACCTTTTCCTCACATTGAGGCTGAGCTCTTTCTGATGCTCCTCCCTGTAGAGGAGTAAAGGTGGAGCCCAGATAGGGAGGAGAAGCAAAAACACACACCTTAGTCCCCAGGATGCCGCCTATGTAAACAGGTCCTCTGCAAGGTCACATGGTATGTAAGCTTCAGGGTTTGCTGTCGGAAGCACATGTGATCCAGGGGCAATTCTGGGACTTAGTAAGATGGGGGGATGGACTTAGAGGAGCCATAATTCATACAGAGGGGCCAGCATTTTTATTATTTGATGACGTGTTTTGAATAAGTAAGTGACAGGGGTGGGGACAGTCTGGGAGCCAATCGGCCTTCAACTTGAGCCAATGCCCATTTGACCTCACCCCTGTATATTCCGCTGCATGATGGGCGCGCACCCTTCTTTATGACTGGGACGTCAGCATAGCTGAGTGTCAGTGAGAAAGGGATGGCTGCTTGAATTTCGACAGGATAATCACTGGCTACCCCAGAGAGGCGGCCTCGAGGCGCTTGATCCACAGGAGCCAGCCGGCACACGGGCCCAGCTTTACGAGACGACCACTTAACGATGACACACCGGAGTGCTATAGGTGTGACACGGTCTGCGATTTCCCCGTCGGGCCACCGGGCCCAGGGTGGTGCTGGGCGTCCGTGTCCGTGTCCGTGCGTGACAGACAGGTCAGCTCTGGGCTGCGAGCCAGACTTCTGCTATGTCAGCGAATCGGCCTGCAGAAGGAACCGCCGGCACACAGAAATCCGAGAACGTGACGGACAAGTCGAGAGTTTTCTCCTTGTGTCGCTTTTGTTGGGGTCTCATTACAATGGCAGGTTTTACAGTCAGCAGGTAGCAGGTGTCGGTCTGGCCGGCTGTGTAAAACTTTTCCAGACAGAGGCCAAGAGGCTCCTTGGCTGCTGTGTCTCAAACTGATCCATACAATAAAGTGAGTCACATTCTCCTTCTTCACCGTACCCGTCCAGGGCCTTGCATCCTGCTCTCCTTCAGAATATCCTATTTAAGGAATTGTCCAAGTTAGAGAAGTTCCCACGAGACGGATTGTGCTCTCTCGGGCCCGGCAAGCCCAAGGAGCTTTTTCCGTCTTTGTCCCGAGCCTGACTCCTGGAAGCGTTTTGTCTCTCTCACCGCTGTGTCCTGGAAAATCTCACTCACTATTTACGGGGGAGGAAGGCAGTCTTTTGATGGTGAGCCGTGCCGCACCACGGGGGCGTTTGAGGACATCTGTGCAAATCAGAGTTTGAGGGTGGCTAGCAACATTTATTCCTTAGCGATGTTCATTCCTCTCTGTTATCGTAGCCGATGATTAACGATGAGTACAGGCCAGCCAATCGTAGTCCTTGTTAACGATGAGTACAGGCCAGCCAATCGTAGTCCTTCTTATGAGACCCCCCGCCCAATTTCCTATTACCTGACCTCTTAATTAATTTGTCCGGGCTTTTCAAAAGAGATGCAGATCTGGGTCTGCCTGCTAGTTAACAGCTAGTTCACCTTCGTGATAAATCTTGTGCAGGTGCGTCTGTGCTAATTAAAAAAGTTTTTTTGCAACAAATGAGAAGCATAAATCAGTGCTTAACGACGTGGGTGAGGCCACACTAGATATTGGCTTAATTACGTTATGGTAAACAATGCAGCGAGGCTGCGGACCTTGCCACTGACGAAGGTGTCCCCCCCTTCCCCGGCCCGCTCCTGCACGCAACCGCTTCTCACCCAACGACGTAATTAACCATTTCTGCATCCATCTTCCTGTGTCAGTGTTTTCTCAGCCATGCTCTTCAGCTGAGTGTATGAACTCGATGCTAACAATCATTAGCGTGTGTGATGCTCTGCGTGTCCCACCAGCACTTTGAAGGGTAAATGACTAACCCACCCTCCCCCTTCGCTTTTTCCTGGCACCCACCTTTAACACCCCCCGCTGGCTCTATCCCTCTCACTTCTGTCATCTCAAACCTTCACATCTCTTTGTGGTTCTTAGGCAGTCAGATCTGTCTCCATTCCCGCTTTAGGGCAAGCTTTTAAAAGAGTAAACAAGACTAAGCACAGCTATGCTGGCAGTCGGGGCTTCCGTCTGGAGCATGTGACCCGCGCCATGACACATAGAGGGTCATTGGAAGGGGGCTGTAAGTGTCAAGACCCCTAGGTCTCCATTGCCTTGAATCGCGAGTGAACATGTCATCGGGGTTTTGTTCTAGTATAAAATAATGCCCTCAGTTGCCTATAAGTGACATATTTTTCATGCTTGACGCTCAGGGAAATTCGGTGTAGCCATCCAGACGGGGCTGAGTCCTCCGCTCACCGCCTCCGACTGTGCCAAAGTCCCCCTGGGTTCCAGTTATCTACAGCAAGCTGAAGCAATGACCAAAGCAGGGCACCTGCTTGGGGAGTTCTCAGGCTCTTCCTGCATTGCTCGTGAAGTGTGAACAGGGGCCACCTGGCCATTTGAGTGACTCTCAGACAGGCTCGCTGACTCGTCGGCGTCCTCCTCGAATTACCGCGAAGAACGCCTCTCTATTCCGATCAAAGCGGGGATCAAGGCCGAGATACCGTAAGCAGTAAACAGGAGAGAAACCGGAGCGATTCTTAGCGAAGCGACATTCACACGTCGTTCGGATGCGGGCGCCGCTCCACAGCGGCAGAATGTCGTCGCCTTGTGATAATTCTTATCTGAAAGCTCAGGGATGGTTCAATGGTCGCCTGGCTTTGAATGGATTGGGCTACTGCTGTTTCGCTGAATAAATCGAGACACGTGCTAATTCTTCTAATCACAGTGACGTCGCTTGAAGTTGAGGCTCTTGACACCTCTGTACCGTGCTTAGCGATGATGGCCACATATTGCAGGCAGGAGGATCTGGCAAACACGCGTGGATTTTTTAAAAATGCCACAAGGCGTGAGCCTTTCGTTGACAAGCGGCCTTCGTTACAGAACCTTCTCTCTTTTCCACAGGTGCATAACAGGAACCTGCTCTCGTTGGACTTTGACCGCATCACCAGGACGGAGAAGGTGTATGACGACCACAGGAAGTTCATGCTGCGCATCCACTACGACCAGGCGGGCCGGCCGACGCTCTGGGCCCCCAGCAGCCGCCTCAATGGTGTCAATGTCACCTATTCCCCCGGAGGGCAGGTGGCGGGGATCCAGCGGGGCACCATGTCTGTGCGCATGGAGTACGACCGCAACGGGCGCATCGTGTCGCAGACATTCGCCGATGGAAAGTCCTGGAGCTACACTTACCTCGAGAAGGTAGAGATCACTCTGCATTACAGTAGAACATTTCACAAGTCACGTTCTCCAAAGAGAGTATAATTAAGTAAGAGCAAGCAAGACCTTTGACGAAGATCAGAAACTGGTATGTACCAGTATATACTATAAATATACCATGGTGTTGCCGAATGCTCAAATCTGATTGATCAGAAGTCCATTGCCTGTTTGTCCTATTCAGGGTCAGAGTGGGTCCAGAACCTATATCAGGGATGTCAAACTCCAGTCCTGGAGGGCCGGAGCCCTGTGTAGCTTAGTTCTTTCCCTGTTCCACCATAAATGATTCAGCTCAAGAGCTGTGCCGTAATTAGCGCAAGAAGGTGCAAGGAGTTGAATCAGGTGTGTAAAATGAAGGGAAACCCAAGAATGTGTAGGGCTCCAGCCCCCGAGGACTGGATTTTGACACCCCTGGCCTATATGAACAAGGCAGGGAACAACCCAGGACAGAGGTGTGGCGATTAATTTTCTATAAGCGTACACGTACAGCCAACCAGGCGAATCAATAAAAAGTGTGCTATTATAATCCCTAATTCCAAGTAATGTTATGTAAGATTGCCAAACACAATGTAAAATTAACAGAAACTACATTAACCGTTACTTGGAAGTAGCTAGTAGGGGGGGGCAACTGTCACTTACTACTGGTTAATGAGGCTGAAGGAGGGAAGATTTGCATACAGATTTACCACAGTGAAGACCCTTCCACGTCTTTAACACGCCATTAACTTCCGAACAAGATGTTTTCATCACACTGCTACCCAACTGATGCGGCGTAACGCTGAGGGATTCTGGACTCAGATGATTCTCCCAGAATTTCAAATCAGAAGAAATGCAGTCTCTCATTTGACACAGAAAACTACTTCAGATGATATTTTTCTAAATCTTCCTTCTGATCCATATAAATATTTTTCATCTGAAAATAGATTTTTTTAAGTGATGAATGGCCTCTTAGGTTTTGCAACATTTTTAAAGTCATGAGACTTTAGGCAATTTTAGACATTCGGTGGGTTTGTGGGATTTAGGAGAGGAAAAAAGGACAGAAATATTTAACAATTACTAATGAAACGGTAATTCAAGCCTGAGCTTTGTCATAGAGGGCCCACACAACAGGGTACATGTGGAAATATGCTTATCTTTTAAACATGAGAACATATGTTTTTTATTTTGATGAATTAAAGACGCATTAGTTACTTTTTTATCTGGGTGGCACCTCACACTGCCAGGGTGGTGGGTATGAATCCATCCTCAACCTTTTGCGTGCCCCCTGCCTTCGTGTTTTTTCCTCCACAGTCCGCAAACATGCTAAAATGACGTTGCTGTGTGACTGTGTGAGTGTGCTTCCCAGGATTGGCCAGTCAGAACTCGGATTCCATCACTGGGTTATGACATTGGAAGGGTGGATGCATAGGTCGCTGGGGTTGTGTCCAATCAGCTGCTGTTAATTTCCTTCACGTGCCTCTTTCGTTCCTCCCCTACAGTCTATGGTGCTCCTGCTCTACAGCCAGAGACAGTACATCTTTGAGTTTGATAAGAACGACCGACTCTCTTCTGTGACCATGCCCAACGTTGCCCGGCAGACGCTGGAGACCACCCGCTCCATCGGTTACTATAGAAACATCTACCGAGCCCCCGAAGGTAACAGCTCAGTGCTGCAGGACTTCAGCGAAGATGGGGAGTTGCTGCAGACCACTTACCTAGCTACTGGGAGGCGCATCATCTACAAGTACGGCAAGTTGTCCAAGCTGCTCGAAGTTCTCTATGACACATCACGCGTGGCCTTCACATACGACGAGGCCTCAGGCATGCTGAAAACCGTCAACTTGCAGAGTGAAGGCTTTACCTGCACCATACGCTACCGGCAAATGGGCCCACTCATTGACCGGCAGATCTTCCGCTTCAGCGAGGAAGGCATGGTCAACGCCCGCTTCGACTACAACTACGACAACAGCTTCCGGGTGACGAGCATGCAGGCCGTCATCAACGAGACACCGCTGCCCATCGATCTGTACCGTTATGACGACGTGTCCGGCAAGACCGAGCAGTTCGGCAAGTTCGGGGTCATCTACTACGACATCAACCAGATCATCACCACGGCCGTCATGACGCACACTAAGCACTTCGACGCCTACGGGCGCGTGAAGGAGGTGCAGTACGAAATCTTCCGCTCGCTCATGTTCTGGATGATGGTGCAGTACGACAACATGGGCCGGGTGGTCAGCAAGGAGCTCAAGGTGGGACCATATGCCAACACCACCCGCTACTCCTACGAGTATGATGCCGACGGCCAGTTGCAGGTGGTGGCCATCAACGACAAACCCCTCTGGAGATACAGCTATGACTTAAATGGGAACCTGCACTTGCTTAGCCCTGGGAACAGCGCTCGGCTCATCCCACTCCGCTACGACCTGAGGGACCGCATAACCAGGCTGGGGGACATCCAGTACAGGATGGATGAAGATGGCTTCCTCAGGCAAAGGGGAAGCGAGTACTTCGAGTACAACTCTGCAGGACTGCTGGTGAAGGTTTACAGCAAAGTGAACAGCTGGAGCATCCGGTATCGCTACGACGGCCTCGGCCGCAGGGTGTCCAGCAAGAGCAGCAGTGGGCAACACCTGCAGTTCTTCTACGCCGACCTCTCCAGCCCCACCAGGGTCACGCACATGTACAACCACTCCAGCTCGGAGATCACCTCCCTTTACTATGACCTTCAAGGGCACCTCTTTGCTATGGAGCTGAGCAGCGGCGACGAGTTCTACGTGGCGTGCGACAACATCGGCACGCCGCTGGCCGTCTTCAGCGGCACAGGCCAGATGATCAAGCAGATCCTGCACACGGCCTATGGCGAGGTCTACATGGACTCCAACCCCAGCCTGCAGCTCATCATCGGCTATCATGGAGGCCTCTACGACCCCCTCAGCAAGCTGGTCCACTTGGGCCGCAGGGATTACGACGTGCTGGCCGGCCGCTGGACCACGCCGGACCACGGCGTGTGGAGGCGTCTCGACAGCGAGAACATCGCCCCTTTCAACCTGTACATGTTCAAGAACAACAACCCCATCAGCAACAGCCATGAGATCAGGTGCTACATGACAGGTGAGAGGCTGTCACGCCGCACAAGGCCACACACGGGTCCGGCTCCCGAGGTGAAGGTTAGGGTGCAGAAGATGCTGATGCTTTGTATTCCTTGCATCATTATCCTTCCCTGGCTTATCGCTGAATGATTTTCATTTTCCAAACAGTCAGGAGGAACAGTGTGGCGCAGCAGCCTCCCGTCCCTAAGAGATGACATTATTCCGCAGCGTCCGGGTGGGGGGCCAGCTAGAAGACAGGTGGACACAATGGGGAACGGCAGAACAAAGGGACACAAAGGAACACGCTTTGTTATGCAGAGCTCGTGACAGCTGGGAGGGGGATATCAGGCCGCCCTCCGCGGGGAAAACTTCACGGTGCACGTTCGGCAAGCCAGCAAAGGCGTGATTATATTTTCCGTAGCATCACCCAGAGATAGTCGGTTTGGATCATCTCTAAAATGCTGCCACGGGACGAGACAGAGATCTGGTTAAGTCCGATTAGAGAAGTTGTGGCCCCCCTGTCTTCTTACCCACCTCCCTTGTACTGTACAGAGAATTTTATATACAGTATTGTGCAAAAGTCGTAGGCAACTTAGCTTACCCATTTCAAAAGCTTTGCTGAAAATCACCCCAGAGTTTACAGCAACCATCCACTACACCCAGGTGTTTTTTGACCCGACCACTAACACTTCTTGTATAGCTAATCAATATCTCATTGACTTTTCTAATTAAATTAATTAATTAAATGTGCTAGTATTTAAATTTAATGAATACATGAAATGGCTGAGGTGCCCCTGAGGAGAGGTTTGGGAGCTGAAGCGCTGTTCATCTAGCCATCCAACAAGATGTCAGGAACTTCTCGAAGAACGGAAGACATTTTTACTAGTATTCATTGTGTATTTCTGCATTTGCACATGTTCTAATGCTAAATTGTGTTTTCTGTTCTGAACAAAAGTGCACTTAATACCCAGACAAATGGCTTTAAACATTTCTCTTGACTGCCTAAGACTTTTGCACACTCCTGTATTTAGGGGTCTCTGTGAAACACTGCCTCCCTCAGACTGTCTGGGTATCCATGGGTGCCCCTGCCATGGGTGACATGCCTGTCATTTCCCTCAGCTCCGGCACACGGACACTCTGTGTGTGTCCTCCCGCGTACCACCACGCCGTCAAATACCCAGCTTAAGAGTGAGCAGCTCTGCTTTCGCCGTTAAGCTCTGCGCTGGAAGCTGAATGTTAAACAGAGTCTCCCATATTTGGATCTACGCAAGGCCCTGTCTGTGGTGACTGATAGTTCAGACATTTCGTTTCTATCTCCGCGGATTAAGGGGGTTGTTTTATTGTACTTAAACAAATCTCCAGTAGAGGGAGCTTTGTCAGCCTCTACGATACAGGAACAACAAAAAGCTTGTTTTGGGTTGATGGTGATCTCTTAACGTCAGCAAAAAGTGCATTAAATGGAGAAAAAAAAATCACGTAATTCATGTAATGGTGTTTAGGTCAAGTCGTTGCTCATTACAGAACGCCATTTTTAAACTACTGACCTTTTCATGGAGGAAAAAAGCGGGTTTAGGTACGAAGTCGTAAAAATTAACGACCTGTTGGAGTTTCTTTCGGAAATGGCCTTTGCTTCCGAAACACAGGAGTGAGGATCGTCGGTCCAGTGCCTGCATGTAAAAAGCAGCCTCTAAAGGTTACGGAGGCTGTGTCCGGAGCATGAACGATGTGCCGATCGTGAAGGCAGCTGGCCTTTGGCGTAGCAGTTACCTGAGTGCGAGGTCACGTCCGTGCAGGGAATGGCAAAAGGGCACAGACACAAGGCTGGTAAAAGGCAGTGCGGCGTTCACATCATGGCCCCCTGCGGGTGTCTTCAGGTGGGAGGAGAAGCCCGGTATGAGAGGATTCCTGAGATCCAGGGGTTTGTGTTCTTTCATGTGTCTGTCACAGGCAGATGGATTCTCTGTAACCTGGTGGCTGTTTCTCGATGTCTTTGAATAGAGTAACTTGGGCCAGTTTTGCTGTAAGGGTGCAGAATCGCCTTCAGCGTAGACTGACATCCACTAAAAACCCTCTTAAGCAATGTTCCCCAAAGCCAGTCCACAGGGACCCCCAGACAGCCCATACCTTTGTTCCGTCCCACCTCCCAGCCAATCAAGAACACCGATCACCTGGTACAGACGTGTTGGGAGCTGGGAAAGCAAATATGTGGACTGTCTGGGATTCCCCCGAGGACGGGGATGAGAGGTATTGATTTAAAGAAACCATTCAGCATGTTCACACACGATGTCGTCCTGCTGTTGGTCCGTTTTTTATTCCGTCTTTGTTGTGAGGGTCTGGAACCTGCTAAGGCTGATCCTGGATCTCAGCTTCTTAGGATCCAGTCTTTATGTTACCGTAAGTTTATAATCTGCATATAGATGTGTGTGTCCGTTTTCTCCCATGTTTTGGGAGAGAACCATACAGACTGACGTCATATTGTAAATGCTGCATGTAGGACCCTGGCCGTCACGCGTGTGCTCGCCTCCTCGTCCCCTCATTCCCTCTGTGTTTCGTCCTGCCGCAGATGTCAACAGCTGGCTGCTGACTTTTGGCTTCCAGCTGTACAACGTCATTCCCGGATACGCGAAGCCCAACACGGAGACCATGGAGCCATCGTACGAGCTCGTCCGTACACAAATAAAAACCCAGGAGTGGGACAGCACTAGGGTAAGTTCTTCTAGAAGAGTTCACAGCAGTCGCCTGCTTTCAGGAATAATCATCAGGGTTAGGCTCTTTAATTACAGGGTGGGCGGGGGCCTGTGTCGATTCTCCTGCTCTGAAAGGAGTTCCCTCCTCCCGTCCTCTACCCCAGACATCGATTTGAGACTCGCCTCTCAATTTCACACTCTACCAAATAGGAACCAGACGCCCTGAAATGTCGCATTTATCAGGCTCCTCAATCGCCTTCGAGTCCCTTGAATAATTGAGGAGTTTGCCGCTGTCTTCCTGGGCCGCCTTGCAGATGGACGGCTCGCAGAAGCCGCACGCCCCGTGCGCTTTCAGACGGTTTTACGATGCCGGCAAATGCAGGTGATCCTTTCTGCTGAAAAATGGGGCCCTGTAGGGTCTCCACAGATCCCCACGACCTCGCAGTTTCCATGCCGATGATTCTGAACACGATAAGGCCTGTTTCAGATCACTTCCGTACCTTATGTTACCCGGGCCGTGCTATCTATGAGCCAGGATGGTATCTGTCACACCAGCCGCGGGACTGAGACCTCGATATGGCTTTTGAAATGGATACACGGTATCATTAGGGTTATTTTTGAAGAAGTGTGGTAGCACTGCGGCATTTTCTGTTTGGAGGTTGCCCAGAAGGTCTTCTCACAGGAAGGACTTCCTCACTGACACAATGAAGTATCTGAAGATGGTCATTAGAAGGTATTAGTCCATATGAAGTTAATATACAGCCGTGGAAAAAATTAAGAGACCCCAGCACAGTTTTTTGTTTCACTCATAAAAGTTATTTTTTTTGCAACCTGGTTCTTCTCTGTTTCTCATTGATGAGGGGCTTATTCCTTCAGTTCTAGGAGCCTGATATGAATTGTCCTAGCAGTGCAACTTAATGTTTCCCATTCCTTTTGAAACTGTCAGATAAGTCGACTCCCATCTCTGGCATTACAAAGTCACTTCCATCCTTTACCTGGCTGGTTTCTGGTCGTTCCCAGTGTCTCCTGCTTCACCATATTCTTGTGTGCAGCTGTATTAGAAATTTTTAACCTGGAAGGGCCCTGCTGCTCAGCGTGGCCTTCTGCCAGCAGAACCATGATTAAAATGCAGATTTGTTTAAAAATATAGAGTAGTCTCTTAATTTTTCTCACAGCTGTATATTCCTCAGTGGTGATAACAGAAGCCAGGAGGTCTGTGATCTGGAAAGAAGTTTCAAACATAAACATCTTGGTCTTTCTGTTATTCACTCTGCTATGAAAAACCAACCTAGCCGTTAGCTACTGTTCTTGTATGACTGTGTCTTACATCTTTTTCCTAATCTTTCCAGCTGCTGTAGTGACGTGACCTGGATGGAATGATCAGGGGTCACTTGCACCACTGTGACATTTTTGTTGTTTGTAATCCTTCAAATACCAAACAAACCGTGAATATGAATGGAGGTGTAGATACTAGCGAGGTGGTCAGGCCTGGTCCAGAGGTACGATTTCAGTTGCTATTTTCTGATGAACAAAGACAAACGTAGACCAGCTGTGAATGATCAGCAGAGGAAAAGATTAACGGCCATGTGTAAGACAGACCAGATCTGGGCCGTGAATGATGATTTATGGTTGGTCCTGTCCTCTATGAGGTCTTATCAGGACCTCCTGGAGACATCAATATGGCGTGAAAGACAGTAACACAAAAAAGGAAAATTCTCTCAGGAAGTGCGTGACCGTCCTACATTCGGGCTTCAGCCGCCGACCTTTCCAATAGCGTGTGTCTGTGAGCCTGTGCAGGACAATTGATTTTGAGAGTAATTCGGTATTTCCACATTGTCTGAGAGGCTACAGAAATTGAATGGAAACGATCCGTCATCCATTGAGAAAGACCATCAGAGGTGTCACCCGCATTGAGGAGCCGGGATTAAATCAACACTGCCAGCCTCCCCACATCTGTCCCCGCAACGCGACCAGCCTCCTCTATTAGGAGGTCCGCGGCTTTATCTCGCCGATGTCAGATTGAGGTCACCCGCCCGCTCCCAAGGAGAAAGCAGGCAAAATCCGCTAATTTTGTGTCAGCCTGAAGTAAAATTTTGTTGTCACCAATGGACCGAGCTTCGGATGAGTAATTTGAAAGGCTGGGGTGCGATCTGCGAGTTTGTTTTATTAAAGAGGCTGTTTTTGGTAACTTTGCAGCCACTAATGCGATTAATTCGCCTCTCCTTTTTTCAAGAGCCTGGCTGACTCTTATGTTTTGACGCTTGTTTATCTTGGCGAATTCCAGCGCTGGAAGGGAAAGACGCGTCCTTATCGAATCCAATTATGCATGCGCCACTGGGCTCGGTGTCACGCAGACGGGCTGCGTGACGCAGCCGCTGCAGAGCCAGATCCTCGTCTGCGGTCAGTGATTCAGCCAACCATTGCAAGCAGTAGTCTGGGCATGTCCTGCGCCTATCAGCAAACAGCTGAAGGTGAACATCGGTCACCGAGGACTAAATTGGTGTTTAAGCAGGATGAAGGGGCACCACCCCCACCCAGTTCCCAAATCCACTTCACTCGCTTATCTTTTGGGACGGGTGTCTCAGATGCCATTACTGCCCACTGCCTGCTGGGCCAACAGCGGGCATGCCAGCGTTGTTGGAAAGACAGATTTAGTAACAGTAGCTGCTATGCCTTGACAGCTTGGGAACATCGCCCCCTGGAGGGCTGGGGGAGCAATGCGGCACAGCTCAGTTTGTTCTGCCATAGGCTGACTCCTGCTCACTTCTTAAAGGACATTAGAGACGCCAGTGCAGCCAGTCTGTTCTCTTTAGGCTGAGACTTGGCAGACGTTTCATAAGTTTTTATGTTTTTATGATTTTGGCTATGAACAGGCAGGAGGGTGCCTGTCAGGCAGTGGCACGTGGCGGAGGTCACACGGCCACCAGCTCTACTCATCTTCAGAGAGAGAGTTGAGGGTTTCTGTGGATTGCCAGCTCTAGTGTGCTTTAAAAGGTAGTATTTAGGGCCAGAAAGACAACTTGATTCTTCGCAGTATATAATACAGGCATTCCGCCTGGCGACTTTAAAGGCTAACGTGAGATAGTGTTCCTCAGCTGCTCAACGGGTCGCTGACAAGTGATGTGACCCTGATATCTCTGCACTTAACTGGGCCCAGCTAATGGCCACTGCTGGCTGTATTTATATATGCTGTAAGAAGCGGCGCTCTGGCTGTAGAGGGCACCTGTTTGACATCCCTAGGAGATTTATGTGGACGGCACGCATTACAAAGCCACTTTCTCTGCTGTGCGGTGCGGCGCTGCGCCCGGACCCGAAGGCCACCGGCCTGCTTCTCTCCTGCTTCGCTGGGGTTTGGTGAGCAGCCAAACAAATGTTTGCTCAGCTTCTGCTTGGATTCTCGCGTCTGGTCGAGGAGGTGTATAAATTCGCGATGGAAGGAGAGCGAGGGTTTGTGTTAAGCAATTACGCGGCAGCTGTGTTCACGACACGGGCCTTCATCACCGCGGTCCTCCTCATCGCGCCACGAGAGCCCCACATGCCGTCAGCAGAGTCTCCGGGCCCCTGCCGTCTTTTCTGATGAGAACGACTTAGAATAATTCCCATTCCCGTTGGGAATCATTCCCGTTGGGTTTTACTGACGTGATACCAGCATGTGTAAGAGCCAGTAAACCAGACAGATTCAGGCAGGCAGAGCTAGCGAGAAGCCCCAGTGCGCCTCACTGCCCATGTGGGGGCGTCACGCTCAGGACGGAACTAGTGAGCCGTCCAATGTGGAGGCCCCGTGTTAAAAAGAGGTTTCCTGCTTCCTCAACCAATAAAATTTTGCCAAGTACGGAGAATATCCAGGGGGCAAAGTGAGATGTTTGGAAAGAGGGTGGAGATGAGCAGAGCAGTGACGGCACTGGGGTGGAGACATGGAAGGGATGTGCTCTCCGACTGTCTGGCATTGATTGAGACTGTCTTGTTTTGCAGTCGGTGCTGGGCGTGCAGTGCGAGGTTCAGAGGCAGCTGAAGGACTTCGTCAAGTTGGAGCAATTCGGAGCCGTCTACGGTATGAGCACCGCTGGCTGCCCCGCCCCCCAGGGGGCAGTCTTCTTCGCCTCAACGGCTTCCATATTCGGCAAGGGCGTGAAGTTCGCCATCCGTGATGGCCAGGTGGCCACTGACATTATCAGCGTGGCCAGCGAGGATGGCCGAAGGCTGGCAACCATCCTGAACAAATCCCTGTACCTGCGAGAGCTGCACTTCACCATCGACGGCATCGACACGCACTATTTCATCAAGCTGGGCCCCGTGGAGGCGGACCTGGCCCTGCTGGGCATGACCTCGGGACGCCGCACCCTGGAGACGGGCGTCAACGCCACCGTGTCGCAGGTCAATGCCGTGGTGGGCGGCCGGACACGCCGAACCACCGACATCCAGCTGCAGCACGGCGTGCTCTGCCTTAACGTGCGCTACGGTACCAGTCTGGATGAGGAGAGGGCCCGCGTGCTGGAGCTGGCCCGCCAGAGGGCCGTGGCCCAGGCCTGGGCCCAGGAGCGCCAGCGGCTGCAGGATGGCGAGGACAGTTCTCGCCCCTGGGCTGACGCAGAACGACAACAGCTGCTCAGTTCCGGCCGGGTGCCAGGATACGACGGCTACCACGTGGTGTCAGTGGAGCAGTACCCCGAGCTGGCAGATAGCACCAGTAACATCCACTTCCTGAGACAGAGCGAGATGGGCCGCAGGTGACATGACCAGGTCGAGCATTTGGGACTTGCCAAAGACAGCTGCACACGTTCCATTCCCGTTCACGGTCCGGTTCCTTTGACTGTGGTCGAAGTTTGTGCGTTTTGAAGGCTACATGGGTGATCCCGCCGTATCTTGATTCCCCCAGCCTTTCAAGATTCCTTTCACTCTTTGTCCTCCTGGGGGGGATCACCATTGTTGGAAGAATGTGGCGCCACCTGCAGGTGACCTGTGACTCGCTACCGCTTTCCTGTACCCGGCCAAATCCCTTCTAAACCGCTGCTTTTTTACTGACGGTGTGACCAGCCGGAGCCTTAGTCTGCACCAATCAGATGAGGCCCCAACCCCCACCCAACGTCGTCCAAAGCTTTGCTATGTTGCAATTCCACATGATCTTTCAAAAAAAAAAAAAATTAATCAAAAAAAAAGACAGATGATCTGAACTGTGGCCTCTCTGCTCGCCACCAGTGCGGAGAGGTTGACCATTAACCAATTTAGATGGCTGTCTATGACTGGCTGCCTTTGACTGGCTGTCTTTAGATTGCCATGTGATTGGGAGAGACCTGAACCTCCAGTCCTGTATCATTCTAAACAAAAGCATCCTGTTTTTCTCCTGAATTAAATGCGGAGTGTCGGATTTGCAAGGAAAGACTGTAGCTTACATGAGAGACAGTCAGAAGAGATTCCCGTGTTTCTCAAACTCCCTCACAGTCAGTAAAGAGGTTGCGATGATTCCAGCAAGTCCTGTCAGTTTCGTGGGACATGCAGTTCTGTGCGATACGTCAGAAGGTATTTTCCCTGAATGTTTTTTTAATTTCGTTATTGAGTTTTTTATATATATACACATATATATAAAGATACAGTATAACAAATGTGACTTCAGAAATGTGAACTCTCGTCTCTTTTATTGCTATCTGTTGTACTTGAACAATTAAAAGGGTGTTTACACACTTAAAGTATGAACGAACATGTTTGGGGAACTTTTTTGTTCACAAATGTTTATTTGTAAAAGACATTTTCTCATTTTGCATCCATAAACAAGATGATAAAAGAGATTTTGAGCATTATTAATACTTATAAGTGCTTTTATCGCTATAATTTAACGAGTTGTATAATGTGTGAAAACATTTAATTTTGTACTGAAATGAGTCCTTCCGGGTTAAGTACTCAGAGTCTGTTGGCGCTTTTCCACTGTAATACAGGAACCGACCAGTAGTTAGAGTGCAGTTCCACCTCGCTTCGGGTTCCACTGCAGAAGGGTCAGTTCAGCGCCACTTTTGGAGAACGAAAGTGATCCGAAGAGATGCTCATTAGCTGTTCACACTGTGTACATCATGATTTACTATGTGCAATTGTTAGTTTATTTTTACTATGTGCTAATTTCTGCCAGCATGTCTGTGAGAATTGACTTGATTTGCAAGTGTCAAATGCTAGCGGTTTTGCAGTATTAGCATTCACTTGTGTAAATTTGCGTTGCGTATCCATTGCGTTCAGCTGTTCTGTAGTATTTTTTGAAGTAGGAAGTTGTAAATGTTCAAGGTTTGAGTTTTCGGGAATACACCTCAATGTGCGACATTACTAATAATGAATAATATGTAGAATGTACCCTTTTTTTCTTCAGATAATCCATGAATATCGATGCAGATCACCGGTTTCTCTGTCTTTTGACCAATCTGGTGATGCAACAGGCTGGCTTTGGTCACACTTTTGGCCCTCCTAGTAAGCAGGGCCATATCAGCCAGGTGACGGCTTGGGTATGCATTGGACACGCCTTCATACTTTGCGATGCGAAGCTGCACGGGCACGGGTTGGGTATGGCTTGGTTCTTGGTGGCAGTGGAAAAGCGCTTTTTTAAATTGGAGAATGTGATGTTGTATTTAAATTCTCCCCGTGTTTACACTGTAAAGGTTGTAATTCTTCCATTTCCGTGCTGATGCTCAAAGAGTCTTTCTGTGAAGGTGACGTGGGACTTTGTTATAGATGATCTGCCGGGATCTTTGTCACGTATATCCAGCTCATCAGATGATGGGTTTCTTATGAGGAAACAGCACATCACTACCGCATCTTCACAGACATCAGATCAGAGTTTCTGAGTGCTCGTGTGCAGAGTAGGCTTTTGGAATCTCCCTTCATAGGCGTCCCTGGTGGGGCTCCCTGTGGGGAGGGGATGTCGACATATGGGAGCTCTCATCCTGGAAAATGGGGCCCTGCACTGCCCCTTGTGGCCACAGCTGGGATAACATGCCCCACCCTACATTTGACAGATTTGCCTCCCTGTAACGTAGTCGATGAGCAGACTGCCCCCCCCCCACCCACTAACCCCAGGCTGGGGGGGTGGAGGTGTTCCGGATTTACAAACGAGACAGTCAGACAGCCTCATGTAGCTTCTTGTGAAACCTTTTTATTTTATTACTATGATTTTACTTTAAGGTGAATTATTTTCATTTAATTTCAGTTGTATTACTGTTGCCTTTTATGGATGAAAGCTCAGTGTACCCGCCCCCCCCCACGAAGCCCTTCCTTGAAGTGAATTTGTTTTTTTTGTTTGTTTGTTTTGCTTTTTGTTCTCAATGTGATGTTTCAAGCGCTGTCCCCGTGCCTGAAACAGTGGATCTCTGTCAGTAACCTGTCAGTGTGCAAACTTCAGCTTCTCTCTTCTCTGTGTAGTGTGCAGGTCCAAATAAAAGAAAAATATTTTTTTTACATCTATTTTTCCATTTTTCTTTTGTTTTGTGGTGCCAAGCGAGTGCAGCGCCGGGGGTGACAGCCACGTCACGGTGTCCGCCGTAGGCCTCATAACTGAGTGACTGTCCTGTGCTGTGGAGATTCGGGTTCGAGTTCAAGGGGAGGTAGAGCTGAAAGTGCTGAACTTGTTGGGTTCTGTAAGACTCAGTCACATATGCTTCTGTGCAAGCCATCAGCTGTCATTGTTTGGTTAGCTTTGTGCTGTGCTGTGCTGTGCTGTGCTGTGCTGAGCTGAGCTGTGTGCTGTGCTATGCTGAGCTATGTTCTGTGCTGTGCTGAGCGCTGTGCTGTGTGCTGAGCTCTGTGCTGTGCTGTGCTGTGCTGTGCTGAGCTGTGTGCTGTGCTGTGCTGAGCTGTGTTCTGTGCTGTGCTGAACCGGGTTCTGTGCTGTGCTGTTTTACAGCATGCCATCATGTATAATTTACAGGCCTGACCTCATGAAATTACAAATAGCAAAGGCAAAGACCTTGGTATTGTGTGTGTGTGTGTGTGTGAGAGAGAGAGAGACCATGCCTGTGTGCCCCTGCCTTCTGCCCTGTCCTCCTTGGATGAGACCCCAGGCCCCACAGCGGCAAAACGAGCACAGAGAAAAGATTACACTCTTTTTCCAGGTGAATATCTTCACGTTTCTTTACTCCCCATATTTCTGCAAATGATGATGCAGGGAAAAAGAAGTGAATCTGTGGCTTTTTATAAACAGCAGATGGCGCAGTGATTAAGAAGCCACACTTCAAACAAAATGCCTGCACTGTGGAGCAGCAGGAAAGCTTCTACATGCGAATTACTCCAAGAAATATCCTACTGTGAATCACTTGAGCTGGGTAATAGTGTTTAATAAGCAAATAAATGAAAATGAAGAATGTGTCTAATTAGTGGAGTTCTACAAGCTGCTGTAGCATGGAGATTATCCTGGTGAGATTTGTGTAGACATAAATGGATGGAGGTATGGGGTCTTGGGTATTACAGACAGCTCAGGGCGCTGTGGGCTGAGCGCTTGTAGATGGTCGCTTCACTGTGAGGAATCTCGCCACGCCAGACTTTTCATATTTTCCTTTTTTGCGGCGTGGCTGACAGGTGGTTCAGGCGACGCTGGTGAGCGTGTTCAAGTCCCTGCCTCGTCTTTGGCACGGCTTGCACGCACCTCCTAATTAAAACCTGGCAATCGCCATAATCCGAGTAGATTAATTTTAGCAAATGTCTGCCTGCTTGAGAAGTCACCAGAGAGAGTTTCTTCGGGAAAGTTTCATTAGAAGTAATCCACTAGTTTAAATGTAAATGAGATCAGCGTTCGCAGGCTGAGGCCACAAGACGCTCGTGCAAATTATATTCCTATCTTTGCGGGTGAATTTCTATAAACGATACGAATTGTGGTGATTGTTATAGCTTCCTACCATAATAGAACGACCTACCATTACAGGAAAATGACTTTACATCAAGAAATCACGACAAACTAACTCAAAATGAAGACTTCTTTATAACATGAAATCCTGGCAGGACCAAGGCTACAGCCAGAATGGCAGGCTTGAAAGCGCTCAACAGAAAGGATGGCTTTACCTCACCTCTGTGAGAAGCTTCTGCGCTCAGTGTCAATGGTTCAGTTCCTTAACTACTAATTACTGTCTCTGTTTAGTAAGCGTTTGCTGTGACCCACGTACGGCTCTGACCCGATTCTCTGCGACGCGTCTGGCTCATTATGGCCACTTGAGAGAGTACCGCTTCGCTCCACGGCTGCTCTTTGGAAACTTTCCGGAAAGTGCCACAGGTTACGGGGTGGCGGCGTCTTCCAAGGGGCGTCACGCGGCGACCGGCTCAGCCTCTGCTCCCAATTATGCAAATCCACAACCGGGCCACAGGGCACCTCCTTATTTTCAGCCAAGTGACTCCACACCGCGCCTCCGCTGTGTTTCCAGAAGGAGGAATAGAGGACGTGAGTCCATTAACTGACTGTGGTCCTGGGCATCATCTGTACTGCTTCCTCTATCACATCAGTTCGATTTGAGTTCATTTAGGGGTGATTTCTGAAAGCTCCACCATCACAATAATGAAAATAATGACATCCTTTTCCCTGTGACTCGTACATCGTGTTGGTTTCAGTAATTCTTGGGTGAGGGCGTTTTAAAGTCCTCCCTTCGAGCACGAATAACACGATTTCATGCCCCTGTTTTCGCTGGTTTTATCAAAAGCACCATTGATTTGCTTATTATGTCTGCGAGTTACTAGGGCTGGAAAACGACATTAACGGATGTCATGTAAGATTTATGTGCGAATGTAAAGGTAAAGAGCATAGTAGACGTTTCATTATAATAATGGCATTTTAGGTCATAATATAAAATAATTATTTATTCCAAAGCTGATATTTATTGGCCGCAGCCTATGGCATAATCTGTTGAAGAAGGACAAGTTTTTCTCAGACCATCCATTCGGTAGGTGGCCAAACGTAAACCATATTCCGAGGTTCCCTGCACACTCACTGCTCTAGAAAATCATGACGGCAGCCTGTTGGTCTTTGGTTAGGGATCATTCCGGAAGACTCCATCTGCTTCCTCTTATACAGAGCGGCAATGGGGCAGGGCAGAGTGTGAGCCAGCGATACACGAACTGGGGTAGGTTCGAAGGTGTCTGACGTCTGCTTTTCATCTCGCGGCACGGCTGCGCCGGTCCGAAAAACGACGGCTGCGCGCCGGCCTGCTCTGTGACAGTCACGCACCGACAAAATTTAACGACAACGCTCAGCCACTGAAGCCTGTTTAAATATTTACAGAGCCCTTCTGCTTGTCGTCCCGCTTATTCTTGCGTCCTTGGTTAGTTAAGCGTGGTTAAGGTAGCGGCGCTGAATATTTATCTTCCCTAGTCCTCATCTGAGCCCTGCTGTTAGTGGTTGTTCAGCCCCACGAACAATATGGCTTCTGATTTCTCTGGCAGACGCTCGTCCAGAATCATCATATGTCCTCAGAATGTGTCAGGGACTGTTCTGCTTGATCTACGTTCAGCTGTGCAGAAGGTCTCAGGTCCAGAGCTCCTGTGCAAACAATGTCCTCCAGACAAATAGGGCTTGTAGGTGCCTATGGAGCAGAGAGTTACGGTGACAGGATTCCGCTCGCTCTCCCCGTTATCACGCTCTGACACAAAGCCGATGGACACAGCGCTGCATTAACTAGGCCTTCTGTCAGCATCACCGGCTCCGTGTTTGCTGATTAAGTAGGTACCCAAGGTTGCCAGGGAGATGGCACTGTACGCCCCCTGCTGGTGGCTGCCCAGCTTTGCCGGTACCTTTATAGCTCATGGGAGTTTTGCTTACACAAAAATGTGGGCAGAAGGAAAAATGACAGGTTCAGAGTAATAATCAGATTGTGGAGGAGGTGAGTCCAACCAATCAGGTGCCTCCTCTAGTTGCCTGGACCCACCTAATCTACAATCTGATTTTCCCTTTGAATCATTTTTATTTCTGCCCTCAGAACATTTTTGTGTAAGTAAAACTCCCACCTGCAGCTTTTTAATGACATACCATGTTAGTCTTCCATGTCATCTCACAGCAAACTGCTCTCTATCATGTATAGAAATGGCCACCTTCCCCCGTTCCCGTCTTCCTGCACACTCCCCGTCGTCCCTTGGTGTCTGTCTTCTCCTTAATGTCCAGAGACACAGCTGACAATTCAGCGAATCATAGTGCCCGGATCCTGGGAGGGGCCAGAGATTGGTTGGGTAAGTGACTCCGCCCTCAGCACGGCATGCAGCGTCACAAAGGTCGAACGAATGACCTTCGGCCCCCATTCCAAGTACATTACCAAGAGTGGGACAGTGTGCAGCTCATTGGGTCACAAATTCGAATCCCATCCTTGGCAGAATCGTTACAAGGTCCTGTGGAGGTTCTATGGTCACTCCATCGTTATTCTCATAGGGGTGGGGAGTGGCTCAGTGCCTTAGGCCACTGTAATTGGAGGGTTGTTGGTTTGAAACCTATCATTGGCTGAATAGCCACCTCTCTGTTGGGCCTTAACCCCCTTCCCCAAATTCCCCAGAGGTGCTGGATAAGTTGCCTGACCCCAAGTTTCATTGTCAGTTATGTGTCTGTAAATATCTGTGTCTCAAAGCTGAGCATGATGGGATAAATGAAAAGAGGCACTCCAGTGTACCAGTACTTGTACAAATGGTAAATAAAGCATAATTTCCAACCTGCTGCTGTCATTCTACTTTCTGTTCAAGCACAGATTGACGCCTAATCCTTTATAAAGCCCGACCTGAATGCCTTGATACTGTCTGAAAATGCCTCACTTATCTCACGCCATGAGAACCAGAGCCCATGACAAGCTGGATGAGAAAGCGGCAAATGTGATAACCAGCGGCTTCCCGTCTCCAGGATAAGAATGGAGAGAGGGGCAGGGTCATATGAGCTAAATATGGGGGCAGTAGCCCAGATGCACCCCCCCTGGGACACGTCAACACCCTGCCATGCCTATGAGTTCTGACAGGTGTGAACGGAGGAGGCGCTCTGTAGAGGTGTCACCGTGACCCCAGGCGTGGCTCTGCGCGCAGAGAGGACATCTTTATTAAGCCGATTATCCTTCATGTCAAGCGATGGCAGTTCCGGAAGTGTGTGGGGTCTGCGGGGACCCCGGCAGAATGCAGGCTCCAAGCCGGTGGGCTGCTATTATGACGCCTAATATTCAGAATCATACGGAACAGGAACAGGTGACTTTTCGTCTAATAATATTAAGGATGAACACAACGTGACCCAGTTTCCATCACTTCAGGTCTGGAGTGTTATTGTTTTAAATGGATTCTTAACAGTCCCCCCCCCCAACCCCCAGTTTGAGTAGGGGGGGGTGCAGCCTATTCACGGCTCCCAGCTGTCTTCAGACATCTAGCCTCCCCACTAAGCGAGAAGGTTAATTCAGCCAATTAGGGGAATAATTAGTGTGATTGATTACTTAGATGCTCAGAAGGAATGAACCTGCCGGATGGGGGGGGGGGGGGGGGGGGGGGGGGGGGGGGGGGGGGCCGCACTTGCGGGTCCCAGGAGGAGCCGCCAAAAACGACGCTATCACAACAGCGGAACACCTCAGATTCAGGGGACGCCTGCACCGGCCGAAGTAGGTCTTTCCGGAAATACAGAAGAGGCAGCGAAAAAGCTGGGTCCTGCTTGACCTGATGGAGCTCCAACCTTCCCCTCCCTGCCCTGCCCCACCCACCGGGCCCCTCCGGCACCTTCTCCAGATGGCCTGGCCCCCACTCCATCCCTGGGTGCACAGCAGCATCTAAAGGCCCTTAATCATGTTTTCTAAGCTCATCCGGCAGCTCTTTGACCTCATGCTTGAGTGCGTGTGGTTTAACGCAGTTCTCCCTGAATGCCTGCAGGGGGCGTGCGCTGTACTGTATGCTCCTCGAGGGCAGTCAGTAAGAACCAAAGCAGTAGGTGCCGTCCTTTCTCATCCGATTTGGTGTTCATTAGCCAAACTCGCAGACTGTGTGAATAACACTGCCTCGACGAACCCTCCAGAGAATCGTAAACGTCAGCCAATCAAGGTAATCTGCTTTTTCAGCTGTGGTTTGCTTGAAGGAAACATAGGGTTTGAACATGGTGCTCTGATGGAGATATCAGCTGTCTCCTGTACCCATAGCTGCCCATTGCCTGATCATTCATATCCATCTTCCTTAAGAATCCACCACCAGCCGATACGGTGATGATTCCTTAACCTGCATTTAAAAAAAAAAAAAAATTATGCAGGTTCTCACCCTGTAAATCTCCCAGTTAAAATAAAATAGGTAGCCAACTTGGTTCAGGTAAGCTGCTCATTAAAATCTCCCGAGGGGTTATTTCTGTTGGACCTTCAGGTGGAAATTTAAATGGATCGCTTGTGAAAATGTAGAGTTCTGTAACTGAGGAACCGGGAAAATGTGACGGCTTATGTAGGTCACTGTGCAGGAGGACCTCTGCATTAGATCATTATGTGCTGCTGAAGGTTCCCTCCCAGACTCCATGTGGCCAAAAACATCCAGAATTGTACAAATAAACGTTTGTGGTTCATAATGACTTTGGCAGAAGAAGTTCAGTCTCCCACTGAGAATACACCTTCAGCACCAGGATGGTGCCGGAGACTCGATAATTTTTAAAAATGTCTTTTCTATGTTTCTTGCGTGTTTTTTTAATTGGTCTGTGGATGAATTTCCAGTGAAGTCAAGCCTCAGAGGTCGCAATCAGCTAATGAAGGTCAAATTGGTCTCCTGCGTAGCTGCTTGGCGGCGGGGTTACTGCGCAGCTGCTTGGCGGCGGGGTTAAAAGCTGCAGAGGAACATTACGTCACCCGGGGCAACGGCAGAGGACTTGGCGGCAAGCCAGGCCGGAATGGCACTGGGGCTCCGCGGAATGTTTAGTGCTAGAATTAATATTCACATTCATTATTCTGACTTTTCCTTTCAGGGATGTAGATTTCATCTGCATTTTTCATGCTGGACCGTTTCCAGTTCAAGAGCAGATTATACGGCGAGAACGGGCCATGTAGGGTACGCCGCGGAGCGGAGTCACTGCTAAAAACTGCATCGCGTGAACGTCCACTGCTACGGCGTCTGAGCGCAATAGGTCATTCTAGAAATGAGCTGAGTGATAATTAATGGTGGGCCTAATTAAAGAGAAACTGATAAACTAAAATGCCATAATTGTTCAGGAAGTCAGATGAGATAGCAACAGAGAAGCAAGCGTTTATCACAAAAGACCTTCCCGTTCGGATTATGGAGAAGCACAACGGCTGCTTGCTGAGAAGGCTGATGATGTTGCTTCAGTGAGACCTTTAGCAAGTGACACAGCGGCAGTTTGAAGAGCACACGACACATCGCGCGTCATATTTCAATTGCACCACCTTGACGCACTGAGTGCTCAGTGACTCCTCCAGTGAGAGAAGGTCAGTGTTTTATAAATCACGGAGCCGCGGATCTGAGCGTCACCTTAAAGTCGAAATGTCAGAATCAGGGAGGATGTATCTCTTTCTCTGTAATGATCCACCTGCACTTCTTTTATACACTATCAACTTGCCTTTTCATTTTATATTTTCCTTATATCTGCCATTTCCGGTGTAAGTAATGATTGAATCCTTTAGTTGTACAAGTAAACTGGAATGCTTCTTTTCACATATCCAATAATGCTCTCCTCTAAGATCTGAGCTGGGTGTTCATTTACAGGGCCAGGTCATTTACCCAACAGCCCCGGAGCATTTTGCTGGGTTAAGGGCCCTCACTTAAGGGCTTATGTGACCATTCAGCCAAGACTTGAACCGGCAACCTCCCGGGGCATAACCCACTGACCCAATCTGTACTTAGTTCATCAAGCGCATGTTCAAAATCAGTTCTTCAAAGCCAATACTGATACTGCCAAGAAACAAATGAAGTTGATGAACAAAACAGAAGCATTTCCAATACAAACAATCTGGGGGGGGGGGGGGGGCTGTGATCAGAAGGTTGCTGCTTCAAGCTCCGCCTCTCCAGAATAACCGCGTGTCTGCAGGTCCTTGAGCTTGGCCCCTAGCCCCCCCCAGCAGGTGGCTGCTCTTCTCTGCCAAGTTTGTCTTCACCTGTCTGTGCGTCATGGTGAGCAAGATGGGGAAGGAAAAAAGGGAAATTTGCCCACAAGAAATTAATGAAGTTTTATTATTATTGTTGAGACTATGGAATTTAAATGAGATAAAATAACAAAGAATGCCAGTGAATTACATTATTCAGCAGATCATTCCCTCTATAATTACATTCATCATCCCACGTTTCTCGTGAAGTCAGGTTTTCTGTCTCCGCTTGCCCGTATTAACTCTCGCTCGTTTTTATTCTCTGTGTTTACGGACACAGGTGGGTGTTAGTCTGCGGCTTTTACCGCATTATTTTTGAGGCGCTGCTGGCTATTTATATACATCTAACTGCTGCTGAGTGTAGCGGCTCGCGCACATGCCGTCTTTTCTCACAGGCAGTGAATTATGCAGCTTGTGATCTGGCGTCTAGCGATAGACGGCGTGCCGCTTATGTGTTCTGGTGCCCCACATATGATCAGTGCACCCCCCCCCCCCCCTTAAAGAGCCTGACGGGGACTTGCCTTCTGCTTAGGCTCTGCGGTGCACAGAGAATGTGCAATTCAGATCACACAATATGGACCTTGGGGGGGCCGGTGTGGAACCACCGGCTGTCCTCCTGCTGCTCCCCCTCGCTGCTTTTCTGCAGTTTTTATGTTTCGCGAGATTTTTCAGAGACACAAAGCTCAAAGGAGCAGTTCTGCGGTTATTTCTTGAGTCAAAGTTTAATGCGTCGACACTGCAAGGGAAAAACTTTTCTACAAACAATTTACAGGCAACCAAAGTGCATTTTACAGTAGGTGGATTTTCCACACACTGCAATTAAGGCATCGTATTGTGACAGAAATGAAGTATTAGAAATATTTTCATGATACAATTACATCAGCACCCCATAGATTGGATAAAAGGTGAAAATGCTTTTCACATTCACAGAAAATTCATCAGTGTGTGTGAAGTCTGCATGCCCTCCCTGTTACTTGGATGTCCTCTGGGTTTCTCTGGTTTCTTACTGTGGTGCAGAGAGATGCAGTTAGTCTTCTTGGTGTCAGTAAATTGCTTGTTGAGTGCGAGGGTGGGTGTCTTGTAATAGACTGGCATCTCATCCAGGGTGTCCCCCAGCCTCTGCCCTGTGATGCTGCAGACGGTCCCAGGCACACCTGGCCAGGATAAGCCTTTGGGAGACGAATGAAGGACGGAAGTTTTGAAAAGGCTGCTCCTCGTCAGGTCTGCACAAACCCCAGCATTCAGGAGGTATCTGTATCTGAGGAGGCATCGCCCTCATGAAGCTCATGAAACATCAAGCAACGGCAAGGATCAATACTGAGAACCCAGGCCGGGCCGCTCTCTCGCCGCACCACCTCGCGTGAGAGTGGGAGACCTGGAAGTTCCCTTTTTATATGTCCATTGTCCTTAATTCGCTTAGAGCTTTCAAGACATTCGCGATGGCCGACGAACAAAATAATGGCACCTGGCTGATGTCACAGAAGTGACCTTTGAGTGTCAGCATGTGATCCCAATTAACAGTGAAATGGTCTAGCTGACCCCAGGACATGATGCCAAAGCAGGCTGCGCATCCGGCCCGGTACGAGCTTTTGGAAGATGCAGTGGCAATTCCAGAACATTTCAGCTGGGGGGCAGACTGGGGCCAGTTCTTCTTTTAGGGGGGGAAGATGCATTTCACCTGAATGTCCTCCTAGTATTACTTACACAAGATGGTCAGCATTAAGAAACAAAAGACGATTCTGAAAACCGATGATATTTATGCGGTGCTTTGCAGTCACATTTTGCCATTTTTACAAATATGCATCTCACTCTGATTTCTTTAGACTGTCTTGCGTTCACAAACTTGATTATCTTTACTTCTCACCACCTGAAGTAACTTAAGAGTCAAGAAAATGTGCTTACGTTTGTGTTTCACCTGTTCCAAGGATACAACATTTTAGGCCACATATATAAATGCAAAAAATAGCAATAATAATAATAATAATAATAAAAACAATACATTTATTTCAGATTCAAGTAGCATACGTATTTAGGGGGGCCATCATCCCAGGGCCGGCTCTAGGGACAGGCCGGGGGGGGGGCATTGTCTTCCACCCTTCTGTCGCCAGAAGCCTCTCTATTCGCTCGTGACGAGCCACACCCATGCAATCACATGACCCCAGGCAGACCACGCCCCTTAGAAAGCCGTCGCTAGCCCTTCTTCTGAGGGATGTAAATATCCTGCCAGGCCGACCAAAGGGGGTGTCGATATGAGGAGGGGCAAGAGCTAAAAGACCCAATTAATCCCAAGTAAGTGGCTGCACCCTGAGTGGGACCTTAATGCCCCCCCCCCCACTGAGCCCCAGGCTTTCGCAACAAGAACCTTTGCGCTTTAGAGCTAATCACATATCGACCCAGCAGACAACGCCGGCAATGAGCGCGACCCGCGCCCTGTCAGGCTCAGCAGATGTGTGCTGGACATTGATCTTGCAGCACTGGAAGATTCACAGTGATGACTTTCTTAGAAAGAGATGCCCTGACCGCGCAGCAAGAATTACTGTAAAATAACACCAGTGGCGTGGTCCTAGACCGGGGCTGTAAGGAACACTCTCTATACACTCAAAATAAACTGAGATGTCTTTAGTTTAGCAAGAGATAGGGCCAGCAATCATCTGCGCCAGCAATTTCAGTGCTTTTAACCTCCATACTGAAGGGCATTTCATTGCAGGTCGTTTGTTAATTCATGGCAGGACGAAATAAAATATATTTTTTAAATGTCAATTTGATATGTAGACTTACAGTTGTGTAATATTAAACAGAAAACCTAAATAACGACTGATTCACTGGAGTGAAGCTGTGCACTCCATGTATATAAGTAATATCTATATGCAATTAGCCTTCCACGGTAGGTAATGCAGCTAGATCAGCAACGCAGCTCGATGCAATGCGATATGCAAAGGGTCCACGGTGAAGTTAGCGCTCCATCTGCTGGCCAAACTAGACGTTGCATGATGACCTTGGACGCTTGAGGCATACGAATGATTCAGCTCATTGGCGTCTTTTCATCAGCTCATCAGTCGCAACAGGAGGAGATGTAATGTAATGTCACTGAATGTGCATAATTACAGAAGAGTTCATTACAAAGCAAAGCAAGCAAAACCAACATCGAGGTAAATGAAATGGCGTAAAATTAACGCCTATGCGGTCACCATCTGAGGTCCTTATTGTTGTTTTTTTTTGTATGTTTATACCTAGGATATTTCCGTTTTACACATATATGGTCATATTTATGTTTGATCAGATGGCTTTAATTACAGTAGGATTACTTGATGTTTGGATGTAAATACAAGTAGGTTTATAAATGGTGCTCTCGAGGGTGCAATCTTATTTACCGAACTACTCCATGCATACAGTCCCCAAGGTCCCATATGGCGCGTCACGTCTCCTCGTGATGCTAAGCAGTAACTTCTATCCAGTGAGTAATTGGCCAAGTGTTGGCGGCATATGCCGTACGCAGTGGAGAGGTCACGCCACCGGCCTGTAGGGGGCGTGCCTGCTGGAGAGACACGCGTGCTCTTGCCAGAGGCGCCCGGTGGCATTTCCGTGGCTGCGCGGCTTGGTTCTCATTCTCCTGCTGGCGGAGTCCCGCTGTTCTACCTGTGCAGCCTGCGGAGGCGGACGCGGCTGACTGCCTTTCACACGCAGCCGAGGCCCCGGCTAACGACCCTGGCGGCTGGCTTCGTGGTGGAAACCATCCATCTAGTCATCAGCAAATGGATGGTCGTCAAAACACTACTGTCAGCCCCTGCGGGTCTCACTGAAGCACTTCGGTCTTGCCAATGGTGTCTAATTCCAAGAAAACCATAGGTGAGGGTGAGCTCTGCAGTTTGCGCTCCTGTTCGGCTAATTGCACAATTCTATTCCCCTTTTTAGCTGTAGCACAGTGTTAACTTGGGCTTAGTAACAGTTCCGCATAGCAGTGTTGAAATGCCGTGGACTAAGCTTATGGGAAGGGTCTATTCGCCGAGCGCGTACGTCTTCTGCAGTCTTATCCTAATATCTTTCTTACGTAACCGCTGGCAATATGTGGATATCAGCTTCACCAACCGCCACGGTTGTGTTTTTACATACCGATTAAAATGCAAATATTTATTTGCGAAAGTTGGGTCGTTTTCTTTGCTGCCCCTTCTCACGTTGAGCTGGATCACCTACACTCCGCCGGATTCATTTGCATGCATTTGCATGGTGGGTGAAACTGTCTGCAGAATCATTACGAGGGAGAGGCGGCTATATTAAGGCCGACATGACTGACTTGACCTATTAATTTAAAGTGTCAAAATGATGTATGGAAGTCGGTCTCACTCTGATTAATTATCCAGTTGGCTTTGTGGTGCTGCCAGAGCTGAGTGAGCTGCTGGAACTGCGCTGCTGTGTTTGCTGTAAATGGCGCCCTTACCTGCAGTTATGCTGGTAGGTACCAGCGTGTTTAAGTATTTAGAAGCTTTACTATTAACTATTCTTCGGCACACTAAGTATTATCTATCCATCCATCCAGTTTCTGAAACAGCTTGATCCCAACTGGAGTCGCAGGGGGGACTGGAGCTAAGTATTATTATTATTATTATTATTATTATTATTATTAATAATAATAATAATAATAATAATAGACCTCATTATAACTTATTATTCTTGTTCTTTGTGTGTTTGTGTGAAGTCTCACAGCCGTGAGATGCAAACTCCCACCAACCTCTGCAGTCTGAGGTGATCCTACCTTTCTGTGTGTACACGGTTTCCACCACGTGTCGTGTTTTTTTTCACACGTGTGTTATTGTTATAGCATATCTTCAAGTGAAAGACGCAGACCAGATTTTCGCAGATGAAGTTACTGACCAAGGTGACTAAGTTTTCTGATGGCTATTTTACTAAAGGGTCAGAATAATAAGATGTAGGTCTATACAAATTCCATCCATCCGTCCGTCCGTCTTCTGTAACTGCTCGTCCTACTCAGGGTGACGGGGGGTCTGGAGCTTATGGGCACGGCAGGGAACAACCCAGAATGGGGCACCAGCTCATCCTAGTGCACAGTCACACACCATTTGACTCAGACCAGCACACCAATAGGCAATTTGGTAACTCTAATTAAACTCAGCATGTTTTGGGGGGGTGGGACTGGAGTACCTGAAGGAAACCCCACAATGACACGGGGAGAACATGCAGACCACACGCATGGAACCATGGCAGAGAGTCAAATCCTGGTCCCAGAAATGTGAGGCGACAGTCCTGACTGCTGCACCACTGTGTGCCCCCCCCCCCAATACAAATTGTCCGGAGTATCCCCCCATGTCAAAGCCTTTAAGGTGGCAAAATCAGTGCTGGGGTCTAACTACAGGTAGAGGGCAGTGTGTACCGTTTTAAAGCGCAAAGTAACTACACCAATTATTCCTGGCAAATATCTAAGGAAGGTTGTTATATCAGTGACGGTCGCGCGGTGACGTGCTTCTCTGAGCCGGAAGCTTTTGTAATTGAATGTCGCTCCTGATCTTCCACCTGTGTCACCTTCAGAACCTGCTGCTCGCCTCAGCCAAACACAGATCCGAGGATTGCAGCAAATACCTCCATCAGAGGAAGGAGCTTATCTGTGAGCCGCTACACAGCACGACCCCCCCCCGACACGCAAATGCCGACAGCGCAGGTCGGGCCGCACGGGGGCGATGGCGGACCCTATTTTTCCTTTACCAATACGGTTTTACGAACAAAGACGTACTTTATCTTTTCTATGGTGTTAGGGTCGGCACCGATCCGTTTTGTAAGTTTAAAATGCATAAAAGCACCACATAAATTTGTGTACTGTATCAGGAACCTCTATTTAAACAGAATAAAAAAAACGTTAAAAAAATCACCAGGCAATGCCTGCCCAGGCATGTAATGCAAGATAAGACCAGTTTATTTTTATAATTCTCTTGAGGTTTATTTTACCATTATTTTTTTATTGAAAACTAGAGTTATGCTGTCAAAAGAAAGGTCCAGAAAGCCACACCAAAAATATTAAAACCAAACTTTTCATGGGTAAGGAAGCCTAACAAGGTAACCAAGAGGTAAGAAACAAATTGGATGATAATTGTTTTAGGGTATTTTATGGCTGATTTAAGACTCGGGTCGGCACCGACCCGTCTATCATAAGAGATGGGAACAGAAAGCTCACACAGGACGAAGGTTATCTATTCATCACTGTCACTGTCAGGTCAATACCTGCACGCTTTCCTATAGTTAACATATTTTAATATAA
>JAABNX020000042.1:5914303-5927229 GCA_015163995.2 Mormyrus lacerda | reverse complement strand
GCGGCAAAACCCCGGAGCAGCTGGAGTCCATGGAAGCGTAAATGTCAGGACTGGGACATGTGATGCTGTCCCATTCATACGGCTGTCTGTGTCCCATTCAGGGGACCGGTTCCTCCCCCCACAGAGCATCTATTCAGCCTCACACCCCCCACCCCCCATCAGGAGCGCTGGCGTGACGGGAAGTGAGCTCATGGGTCTGTGCGTGTGTGTGTCTGTGACACCAAACCAGATTCGTTTAAAAAAAGCCAGTGAGGAATACACACTGGTCAGAACCACTCTGATAAACGCAGCAGATCCTGCCGCATGCACCAGCACAGCAGCCATGTGGCTGTCTTGATCGACGCTTCTCTCGTTGAAGTGTTGACGTGTCCCATTGACTCAGGATGTGTGGCTTTCCGGTACCTGTTTACTATGTCGCAGTTGATGATTGGTCAGACTGCATGGTGGGCGTGGCCACTGCGGTACTACCCACGTAAACAGGGGACGCGTGGCGTTTATGTACAGAGTGACGCCACTTGGGATTTGACGTGAAGTGGAAATAAGGACGACTCCCAGATCACGTCTGTCTCCATATCCCTGGTGACTATTTGGCACCGACAACGATCCAGGTGTTCAAACATCCTCATTGCTTATTGTGTGGCTCAGTGTGTTAGGACACTCTGTGTGTGGCCTGAAGGTTGCTGGGTCAAATCCCCAGGTCAGTATTAGTCCTGCCTTCAAAAACTCTAAGGAGTCTGACCCTGATTTCTCAAAAATATACTTTGCTTTAAATAAACTTGTTTGCCAAATGGTGTCATGATGAGTTTATTTCTTACTGAAATTTGCCCAGCTATCTTGTTGTGGGAGCCTGGACTATGGGCCGAGATAAATGCCACAAAGTCTTCTGATTATAGAAGCATTCTCTGCTGGTCTCATCATTTGCTGGGGTGTTGAATTCATATGCCTGGGGGGGAGAACGTTAGGGATGATTCTGTCTTGTGAAAGAGTTCAGTCGAACTCTTATGCCTTTTCGCAACCAATCACGTCGCACTGGATGCTCTGCTTGGGATTTCACCCTGAATAGGGGAATGAATGGGCCCTGATTGTCACTTCCCCGATCCCGTGCCGTCTCACGCCCACGCCTCTCTCAGCTGGCGGGAGCCGGCTCATTTGCTGCCGATTTTTCTGAATGATCTGACACATCTGCGTTTGAAATAGATGCAGATGTCTTTGATGAAGCGCGGGAAAGAGCTGCTTCGTGATTGCAGCTCGTCTGCGCTATTTAGCTCTCGGTACGGAAGTTCAGAATGGCATCGGCTGGTCTGTCTCGCCGGCGAAGCCCTCTCACCCTTCAGTGTCCTCGTCCTGGAGCTTGTCGTGGCTCAGGTAGCCGTGACAAAAGGATTGAGGGAGTTTCCATTGGTGCCGCATGACTTTCTCTTGTCTGCTGAAGGCTCTCTGAAATGTGTCTGAACAATTCAGAGACCCTAGATCTGTTTCATTGACATGACAGCAGGATGTGGGGGCGTCTTCCACAGAACTTCGCTGGCAGAACCCTTGGAAACCCTCATGTCTGTGCTTCCCTCCAGGTCTCTCTCTTAGCCAGGCTGCCATAGTTACTTTCATAGTTTTAGGGCAATAGCTCTTCTCCATCTTCTCTATCCTGAGCTGTTCCCGAGCCGCGCCTACGCCACTGAACCCTCTCCTGGACTCCTTGGAGAAAACTGCATGAAACCAACTGGAACTATATGGACTCAAATTAATGTGATTGTAAATACAGTTTCATGCTCCCCGGTCGCCCAGAGGAAGATGGGGTCCCCTGCTGAGTCTAGGTTCCTCTCAAGGTTTCTTCCTGCCAGAGGGAATTTTTCCTTGCTACTGTCGCCACAGGCTTGCTTGGTGGGGGTTCTGACCGGGTTAATGTAAAGTGCTTTGTAACAATGGCTGCTGTTAAAAGCGCTATATAAATAAAATTGAATAGAATTGAACTTCACAGCCTCATCTTTTACTCCCTCCCTGTCCATGACTGACTCTGATGTAAGTTTGGCCTGTGTGACCACGCTCAGGAATAGCTAGATTTGGCAATCATGTAGTCTTGTTTGAAGAAATATTCCCAAAAACAATGTCCCCTGCTACCTGCACGAAACCCCTCAAGACCCGTTGGATTCAGGAATATCTCTGCAACCATTCATCGTGTTCCCTGAATGTTCGTCAACAAATAGTAGTCTTATTAGGTTGTAGCTTTGTCGGAAGATGTAAATAGAATGTTTGGACGCGGATTGCATGTTTGGTGTGCTTGACGTTAATGAGCAGCTGTCCGTCTCAAGTTGCACAGCCGAATGGGATTCCCGTATGCAGGCAGCCTCGAGGTTATTTATAGGACAGGTGGCTGACGGCAGCATCGCGGGCCCTTTGGCCGTCCCATGTGCGGAGACGGATGACATGGCGGCCATGTCCTTACTGCCTGTTCCAAAGCTCGGAGCCTCGGATGACCCGGAGCCGCTCCCTTCCAGGATGTCAGCCATCGCGCTGGGATTCATCAGAGCCGTGTTTCTCTGGTTACAGAGCCGGCCGCGCTGTCATCCGATGCCGCCTGCTCCGCCGATTCTGGGAACGGGTGGTCAATGTTACATGCCGCTGCACCTATCCAGAGTCACCTTGGAAATGAAAGAAAAATGAGGGTGCTTTGTATGCTCTGGAAATGCTGTTTATGGGAAATGAATCCACCTCTGGGTGTATGGTCAGACTGCTGTGGCATGCAGCGTGTGTGTTTGGGGATGGCTGGTTGGCAATAGCAGCAGAAACATTCCTGAGGAAGTGCGGCGTTTAGTTTGTCCCTAAGAAACCTGATTATTTACCTCATGTTTGATTGGTTCTCGGACCAATGGCCCATACAGTGGTTCGTTAACACTTGTTTCGATTGATATTCTACTCTTCGTCTCTCTTATCTTCCATCCCGATGTGGCTTCCACATTTTTTTCCAAAATGCCTTTCGCATGCTAGATTGATCGAGGCTTAAAGCTACAGCGTCTTGTTTTCTTTCCCGGGGGAGTCTCGCCGAGCATGCATTAGCAAGCCGTGCTACAGTATCTACAGGTGCTTTGGGAGACACTCCGTCGTTCTTCAAATATTTACCCTGGCCTTGTTGTGAGCTGTAGGTCTCCGGAGGCCCAGCGTATCGTTAGGCCGTGTACGCGTCTCGGGGATGCCTGTACATCGGGGCACCTCTTTGCTACCTTTCCACAGTACTGATGTAGTAAATCCGCCTGAGTCATTGCGTCGTCATCACAAGATATGTAGTGTTAGCGTGAGTAATTGGGAAACGGTGTCATTGTTTTGTTGTTGCTGTGAACAACAACTACTACTATAATGGTAATAATGATAATGTCTATTATATAAATCTGAATATTTTGGTGCTATCTAGGGATGTTCCAATCCACTTTTTTGGTATCCCGTTCCTTGTAATAAACATGTAAACATATGTACTTAGACAGCAGGCATCAGTGCGTTCCTCACCTAAGTAAGCCGCACAATTACGCGATATTCTTCCTTGTTTCCGCAAGTGCCTAATTAGATTAATTGCATTGAATGACGCTGTTGCAACCTCTTCTGGAAGAGATGCCCTTGCAGCCGTTTTAGGTAGGCGACTGAGTTTCCTGTTTATAGAATTTCCATGCGACTGATGTCTGTAGTTTCAAGCCATGTGTTTCAGGTTTACTGTCGCGTGTGACAGAACTGTACAATCTGCACAACTGATGTGTAGATGTGGAAAATCAATGAGGCAGGGCTTCGGATCGGGCCGCGGTAGCCAATGCTGATTGGTTTAAAATAAATAAAAATAAAAAATGCCTGGATCGACCCCGGTCCGAATCTTTGATATGGGCTCGGGACATCATTGGTTCTGTCCTTTTTTTGTAGCAAATAGGCTGTGTGTTCTGGGGCATTTAACGAAACATTGCTACGTCATGCGTGTAAACATCCCTGCTGAGCCAAGCTGCAACTCAAGACGTCTCCAACGGCTGACCGTTCACACCACGGCAGGCTGTCAGGGGGGAGGGGGGCGTGGCCATGAGGCTGGAGAGGAGCCTATTGGCTCATGGACTGTGTATGTACATCTAATCGCAGCTCTTTGTGCTTCTCTCGCCGGAGTTCCCCACACGGTAACGGGCTCTCATTCTGCCCCACCCAGAGTGAACATTTTGCATGGAAAATGCTAGCGAAGAACATCCGTGTTTGAACTACTGAACGGAGGTTGGGCTACTTTTGGCGTGTGACACGGAGGCCTGATGTCTGAGGTTCCGGCAGGCCGGCAGATGGATGGACGGAGGACGGGCACCGTCCTGATGTCCTTGCGGAAAGCGAGCGGCCCCTGTTTGCGTAGCGTGTTTGCTCACCTGTATGTAAACACACGCTCACGGGGGGGTCCTCTTATTGACAGTGTGCCCTGTTATGCTCTGTCTGCTATGTGGCTGGTGGGAGGTGTCCCATCCTGGAGTAGAACCTGAGCCTCACACTGATTGGGACCCTAAAACTTTGGAACATAATTGGATTAGTGTGGGTTGGGGTCCGATATGTGATACATTCAGGGCCCCAGAATATGTAGCAGGGCCCCTGACTATGGATACATTATAGTGTCTGTGCTCCCTCCTCCCACTTAATTTTTTCATCATGTAAGTAAGGGGTCTCATCTCATGCCTCCCTTCACTCTGGGGTCCCTGCCCGCCCCCCCAGCAGGTTAGCTTGCGACTCTCCCTGCTCCTGGCTCTTCTTGACGGTCGTCTTTTCGGTTTTTGTTCTGCTGCCTCAGAGAACCAGTTTGTCGGAGGGCTGTGTTGACTTGTCGGCATTTTAAGTCGCTTTCACAGGAAAAGCTGTACAGATGCTGCCTGACTGGGCCCCCGGCCCCCATGGGTGCCCCCCCTCCCCCCCGCAGCGGCGAGACGTGGGCTGCTGTCAAGGCAACAGCCCTGCACCTGTGCTTCTGTTGTGCCCGACGCCCATGCCCCCACGCTCAGCTCTTATCAGCGCTTTCTGCGTGTGACGTTCACCGCAGAGTCTGTGCACGCCGGCTCACGACTTCGCAGGAATTTTGAGCGTCCTGCGACTGCGGGGGCAGCGGACGTGCTGCGGATAACGCAGAGGCCGGTGCAGTCTGGGCTTGCCTGATTGCGAGCGTGTGGTGTCTGAGTGGCTAGATGCGCGGTAATAGGGTCGTGAGACCCAGTGAGGTGGGCGCCGCCCGTGTTTTTGCGGTGGCTAGAACCACGTCGCTGTCACGGTGCGTGTTTTGGTCACAGGTGCATCGTTATGTAACCTCAGCCAGCATTAACCAGGGTTCTTCCAGGGGGGGGGGGGTTGCTCCGTTTCACTTCCCCCAACTGGCTCAGCAGTGGGTGAAGGTGAAGCGTGGCGGAGTGGGTGGGGGGGTGGCAGCTGTGCAGTTCTGCCGCGGCACCTGCAGGTCACTGATGGAGAAACTTGGCCAAAAAACAAAGTGGGAGGTGACCAAGGCTCCAAGGTCCGCCCCCCCCAACCCCCAATTCTGTATTATTTTTTTCCTCTCTCTCTCTCTTTCCCCTCCTGACATTTCAGCCGTGACGTCTCCCTGCAGCACAGATCGCATAAACAAACTGCTTCCCAGCCACAGAGTTTGAGATGGCAGATACCCCCCCCCCCCTTCCCCTCACAAACAGCTGTTCCATTGCCAGCCCTGCTTGGTCTGTGTCGCCCTTATCTGCCTGTCACTGCTGCAAAAATGAGCCCTGGGTGTTATCAGATGTCTTGCCTTTTATACTCTTGTTTTTATCCTGTGTAATTTCCTTTCTGTGTCTCTCTAGCATGATGAAGCATTAGCCCCGCCCATCCAGCAGGATGACAGCACGAATCCTCGGAGTCCATTCGGGTTTTTCCCCAGAGTCAGTGCCGACACAGGGTCTGCTGTGTGAAGCCAGCCGTGACCCCGCAACCCCACGGCGGTGTGCGGCCCCCGCCCCCGGTCTATCCCACAATGCAGTGCGTGACAGGCCGCTTTATTGGCTGAGCTCAAAGTGCGGGGTCTGTGAGGACGGGATGCGTACCGCTGTTGGCGCCACCCCCACCGCGCTGGCCGAGTGTTTCCTTTGGGGGCACTGTCCCGTTTGCCAAGCAGGCCTCCGTCCTGGCTCGCGTCCAGAGGAGAGTTCGGTTCGGGTCTCCATTTAAAAACGGAGGGTGAGCAGAAACCAGCCCCACTGTGTCACTCGAAACGTCACGAGCTTCTATTAATGACAACCAACATAGCAACTGCTTCTTTATTATTACTGAGGCCACCAAAGGTCGTGTCACCTACCCCTAACTAACCCCATTGGTACGTCCGATCCCGCTGAGGCGGCTGACCAATCGGAGCGAGGGGCCAGCATCAGGATTACTAATCGGGTGCGTCCCCAGTTCCTTTGCCAGTGGAGACAGAATGAACAGGTTAATAAATAAGGAAGAACATCTCCGCTAAGCTTGGACTGGGGGCAGAAGGATGTGAGCCAGCTGGGTGGCGTGTGGCTGCTGGCTTCCTGCCGCCTAGCCACCCCCCCCCTCCGATGCAGACACAAAGGGCGCAGGCCACTCAGCCACCGCGAGGCCGGAAGCGTTTGGCTGGCCACGTTCCAGGGCCGCACCCCCACCGCGGTCATGTGTATCTGCTGGGAAGACCTGGATCCTGCTCAGTCCCCGCCCCCCAGGGTGTGTGGGACTGCCTTAAAAACAGCCCCCTGCTTTATGCTGAGTTCTACTATGACAAAGCCTCCCAGCTTTGTCACATGACCCCCCCCCCCAGCTGATTTCTGGGGTGCTGCTGCCTGTCTCAGCGTAGCGTAGGCTGACTGCTGCATCTGTCTGCTATTTTCAGCTCTGCCCTCCTCCTGGAGAGTCACTAGGGGGCGCCGTTGCTCGGTCAGGTAGCTGCTTGGGGTGTTTGTGTCTGTGCCGCCCAACTCCCATCTCCCGCCAAGAGCAGGGGTGTTGTGGCCCCACGCACCTGCCTCAACTGATCTCATTAACTTCCTGCTCCAGTTCCTGCCCCCCGACCCCCCCCCCCCCTTGTCGACATACATGATGCAATGGTGAGGTAATGACTGACAGTTTAGCACGGTCCACGCACCCATCCTGCCCTGGAGCTCCCCCTTTGCATTCTCTTGCTCACGCTTTGACTACGGTTAGCGCCAGTGTGATGGTGATGTGTGTCTGTCCACACGCCGGCCTCATCGCTCTCTCGCGCTCTCACTCTCTCCTTCATGCTCAGGCCTGGAAGAAGCGGTGGTTCGTCCTGCGTAGCGGCCGCATGAGTGGCGACCTGAATGCCTTGGAGTACTACAAGAACGAGCACTCGAAGAAGCCCATCCGCGTCATCGACCTGGAGTGCTGCGAGCAGGTGGACGCTGGGCTCACCTTCAAGCGCAAGGACTTCCAGGACAGCTTCGTCTTCGACATCAGGACCTCGGACCGCACCTTCTACCTGGTGGCTGAGACAGAGGAGGAGATGAACAAGTGGGTTAGGGCCATCTGCCAGCTCTGTGGCTTCAACCAGGCCGAGGAGAACTACGGTACGGGTCGACAGCCCGCCCCCCGTCCGTGAGTGACAGACGCGCCCGTTTGCTGTGACGGGTGTGACCTGTGCACACTCTCTGTCTGCCCCGGATATTGGAGTCACACGCAACCCTTAACAAACATTATCTGTCTCTGCTGTTTATGGTACTGGGGGCCTCTGTCCTAAAAATGTCATGCAGGATAAGATGAGGTTTGACCGAGACTTGCCCCCCCCCCCCCGCCCTTTGTTTAGCCTCTGCTCTGGGGGCATCTCTGCTGTGTGTTTCACCTCGATGGTCCACCACAGTGACCCCTGCTTGCCCATGGGTATGGAGGGTGATTTCTCTACCCCTGTCTGGCCTCTTCTCACATGAGACCTGAAGAGTCAGGGGGCGGTTGGCGTCAGTTGGGTCGGAGGGGGGATAGAAACGCTTTATTTATACAGATTTCTGGAAAAGAAAGCAATTCCCCCTGCCAATGTAAACATACACAAGTACTGCCTCTCCAGGGCTGGGCAGCTTACTGAGGAGTGACATGCTCTGTTTGATAAAACTGTCCTGTGTGTTTTGGAAGTTAAAAATCATATATTATGGATGGCAATGAAGGCCTCAGTTCAGCACTTCAGAAAACAAGCGTTAAATCCCCCATAACTTCATTCCATTCTTCCTCCAGTGTCTTTGAATGTAAAAATTAGTGTTGCAACCCCCCCTCCCCCAAACCCTCTCACCTCTGACACTGTGATTAGGAACCTCATCTGAGAAGATGCAAAAGGGCGGAGCTATCAAGGTCACATTAGCCACACCCCTTGGCCTGGTCAGCCACGCCTGTCTCAGTCCACTTCAGACTGAAGTAACTGGAAATGGTAACCGGTCCAGTTGCATCCCACTTTGGCCCCATGTCCTGTCGCATCTGGGCTCATCCAGTGTGTGGCGAAGCAGCGCTTCAGGTTCCTGCTCATGCCAGCGCTGGCCGAAATCTGCCCCCAGCTCTCGGTGGCGTGTCTGGAGGGGTCATGCGTCAGCCCTGACTCGCTCCCTCATCGCGGTCACGCCTCCTCAAAGCGGGAGGTTGTGCGGTGCTAGAGCTGGCGAGCAGCCAGGGTGCGTGCTGCGCGCGGCATACGGGGAGGGGGGTGTCCGTCTGGCTCGCTTCACCACCTGCAGACCGCCCCCCCCGCCAGTTCCTAACGCATCTCCTCGCGCGCGGCTCACGCCCCGCCTGGCAATGCTCTGGCGGTCTCATAACCTCGTCAGTCACGGTGTGGTGTGCGCAGTCTTCTCCATACGGAGCGTGTGCCGTAGCATGCTCCAATCAGAGCTACAGAAAGTCATAAATGAACCTTTATGAGCCAAACTGAACGACTGACCAGCCTGTCTTGGTCCGAAGTTAAATTGCTGTGCCCCCGCAATTCACAGGCAGGTTAGCCTTTTCCAACAGGGTGGGGGGTCTCTGGGCTCAGCTCGGCCTGCCGTATGGGAGCCTAGCTTGTGGGGGCCTACCAGAGCAAACTAACAACCCTGTCAGATGTCCCCCCCACCCCCCCACGTCACGACATGCTGTGTAGCACAGACCTCACTGTATGGTTCCCGTTGCTAATTATTAGAGTGTAAATCTGTCTGCACCCCCCACCCGCCAAAGGCCCCTCCCATAATCCACCCTCCGGCCAATCAGCGTTGGCGCGACCTGGCACCATGGACCCCAGGGGCCGCGTGCACGTGAGGTCAGCCAAGGGCCGTCGCCCTGAGAGCGCACCGTGGGCCGGCCCGCCCCCACTGAGCATCCTTCACAGTCATTGATTCCCATCGTAATGGCGCCATGCGGCAGAGCTCTCCGGCCGGGCCGCCGGTGCCGCGGCGCTGTCTGACTGGGTAGTGCGGCACTGCAAGCTCCACCCCTTCCCCATGTCGCCATGGCAGCGGCAAGGGATGGGGGCAATGTGCTTTCCATCAGCAATCTCCTGACAGCAGCAGGGAATGAGAGCCCCTTCTCCAGGCCTCTCAGTGGCACACACACACACACACGCACACACACACACACGCACACACACACACACACACGCACACACACACTCTTTTTACTACCCGGAGATGGTGTTGTGTTGTTTCCTTACTTTGACTCTAAGCATCTCCCTCCCGTGCCACTGAGGGTTTGGGGGTGAACTTTCCCTGACTGACAGGCCCGAAAGTTGGTGGGCTCCGTTTCGGCCATGAGCAGAGCGCCCCCTGTCTGAAGCTGTCCACAGCCCTCGCTTTTACCGCCAGCCGCAGCAAGCGCTGATGATTCAGCCATTTCGCAAAGTTGTCTCTCCAAGCGAAACCTCAGTGTTTTTATTGACCGAGAGCGTGGCGGGGGGGGGCTTAGGCGTGTGTTGCCGCTCCAACCGGCCAGCCTCTGCTGTCGCAGGAGGCTTTTGAGGGTGCAGCTGACTGCGTTCACCTCCCTGCGTGTGGCGTTTGTTCTGTCCAGCTGCCCGCTAACAGTGAGGGATTGTTACAGACTCCTCCAGCAGACCGCTTTGTGTCTCTGGGGTGAGGGTGGGGGGTCACAAAGCCTCATTGTGGGGGGGGCCGATTCCCGTATGTTGCACCTCCTGCATCCAATAAATGACTCTGTCACTGTTCATTATTCCCCTAGCATTGAGAGAGAAGCTAAGAAGGGATGGGCACTGCGTTCTCATGATATACATGCAGGTTTGTCTGTGAAAGAGAGACAGATTCTGACCCGTGTGCTTTTCCACTAGTCCTGGACTAGTCTGGTTTTTCAGACACAACGATCGAACGCACATAACCAGCTGTGGGGTTATGTGATTATCTGTTTCGAATGTGTACCCTGCAGCTTTTAGGCTAATGAAGAGGGCGGAGTCATTCAGCCCCATTGGGAAGACCGAGCGGAGAGCTTCACCGTGGCCAGATTGATCATCTATTCCATTAGTGTCTGTGATGTGACATGATAGCCCCCCCCCCCCCAAATGCAGGATTGCTGCAGCCTGTGCACGCACACACACACACACACGCACAGACACACACGCACGCACAGACACGCACACACACACACCCACTCACCCACCGTCTCCCTGGTCACGTGACCGTGCCTATTCCGGGGACGGGCGGGTGGAGAGGATCGGATCAGTTTCAGCAGGGCCGTTCCAGCCGCTCCTCTCGGGATGGGGGAGGTGCGCTCATTCTGGCTCCGGATCGATACGTCGGAGTGTGTCGGTGCCGGCTGAAGCTTTCTCACAGAGATGGGAGCTTTTATGGCCTTTTTGGGCCACAGCGGAGGCTCTTAGCACCACCGACCTCACATAACAGTACGATAATCGAGGCTCAGCCCAAGCTTCCCCCCCCACAGTTCATGGGGCCCCCGGCGCGCCTGTAACCCAGTTTGTCCGGGGCTACACCCCCACGCTGCCGAGACGACGTCCTGTAGACGTGCTGCAGTTATCACTTTAACGCTTTGAGTGCACGGGTTCAGCGGCCATGCTCAGCAACAAAAGTATGTGCGTGTGTGAGGTTGCCGGGGCGACGGGCCTGACTCGGACCAGCTGTAGATGGGGTGAGGCCCTGCCCGCTTCCCCAGAGAGGTTCAAGGCTGTAGAAATAGGCTGGGTTAATGCAGTGCACCCGCTCTGGGCGGGGCGGTAATGTAATCATTAGCATGACGAGATCACAGTGGAAAGCACCCTGGGGGGGCTGGACTGAGTCCTGTTCTATTTCCAGTCACCAGCTCCTACATCTTTGTTTACGCCGACGATGTGGAGAGCAGAGCTCACGTGATGTGCCAGGCTGCCCCTGGCTGGAAAGTGGGCGGAGCCGTTGTTTATCTGCTGCTGTGGCCCCGCCCCCCTCCAGGGGCACTCCCCCCCCCCCGTGGTGCAGATGACACGGCACGCTGATTGAGTTACGAGGGCATGCAGAGAGGCATTAAATGAAAGGCTGCAGTGTTCCTCCTGCAGGACCTGATTTAATTTCCCCCGCCTGTGACTCCATCGATCCAGTCAGAAGAGGACGGTCTGCAGGCCCAGGAAATCCACACAGCAGCATGATATCTCTGTGGCTTGGAGGCGTAGTTAGAGCGCCCTCCTCTGGTGGGGCTGAGTGACTTTGTGCCTCTCTCTCCTGTGAGGTTCTATGAGTAGGTTTTACGAAGCCCAAGAGAGCGTACTTCACTGAGGTGTGAGTGAATGTCAATGAATGCTGGTTCACTTTTACACTCCTGGTGCGCCCTACTGCTTCTGATTTGGCTTGTTCTGATTGGATAACTGGAAATGGTGCAATTCATCTTCCTGGGTGTCTGTTATTATCGTAAGTGCCCTTCTCATCCCCCCCATCTCTCTCTCTCTCTCGATGGAAGCAGACGGCGGCAGGACCGTGGCCGGCGCCTCCCACACGCCGCGATCACTGGCCGCTGAGCTGGGCGCCCCGTTCAGCTCTCTGATTGGTGACCGCAAGTCCGCGTTGCCCGCTCACTCCAGCCAGCCTGTCCTGTTCACCTTCGACATCCCCGCGCTGCACGTCCAGGGCCCCCTGTCCAACAGCGTCCCCCAGGACTACCTGTTCCTGCACCAGTGCATGAGCAGGAAGTCTGAGAGCGCCCGGTAGGTGTTGACCACCACTGACGATCTCGACCATATTAACTTTAGTATTTGCTCAGCAGGAGAGTGTAGAGTGGGCCGTTGCCTGGAGTGATGTTGACAGCGGACATGCTTGTTGTTTTCTGCTTGTGAGTTAAAACTGAAACTGAAAAGAAAAAAAAACCAAACATATGAGCTTCATGCATGAAGGGATGCCCTTTATGTGACTGCCCCGGCTGGTTTTCGTGTTTGGGTTCCTGGCCAGGGTCATGTAGTGTAATGTGTTGCTGGCCAGAGGGCATCAGAAAGGTGTGAGGCTTGTGATTAACATCATGAGCATCCCCTAGTGGCGGCGAGTTTAACTGCATATATCTATTAGGTGGTTATGAAGGTTTTCTCGGAATGGATGTGTGGGCGTTGGCCGTCTCCTCACGCCTGACCGGTGTCTGTCTTCTCTGCAGGAGTGCTAGCTTCTCCCAGGCCACACGGGGCAGCCTTCTGTCGGGTAGCGACTCTCCGTCGCAGAGGGTCTCTCGCGGTTTCCCCCACTGCCTGAATGGCACCGGCGCCCAGACTCACGGCTTCTACAGCCTGCCTAAACTGGGCCGCCACTCCAGCCGAGGCTCTGCGACACAGCCCGAGAGCCCGCGGGACTCCTGCTGCGACGTGGCCAAAGGCCCCAGCTGGGACTGGGGGGGCTCGGAGGTCTACACCTTTAAGACCCCTAACAACGCGCTGGCCGCATCTCTCTGCGCTGACGGGGACCCACCCCCAGATAACCGACACCCCCCCACCCCTCCCAGCTCCTTCTACCAGACCC
>JAABNX020000042.1:5833727-5865253 GCA_015163995.2 Mormyrus lacerda | reverse complement strand
CCCCCCCCCCCCCCCCCCCCCCCCCCCCCCACGGTGGCCAGAAATCACAGAACAATGATTTCGGCTGGCTATCGGAAGTCGGAGGATATCTTAAGAACTTACATTAAGTAACTTCAGTAACATCTGAACAAACAAGGTTATTCACTGCAGCCTGTTTATAAATGCAAAGCATGAATATTTCCAGTATGTCTGCCACGTTCCAGTCCAAGTGGCGGAACCCAAAACGATGCAGGAGTCCTCTCAGTGCCACCTACTTATTTATTCCCACAGACGTACGCAAAGGAACTTGACAGAGAGGAGCGATCCCTTCTGAAACCAACAGCTCGGGTCTGGGCAGCAGATGGGATGGCAAAAGCAGCAGAGCGGAGACTGGCACTAAAAATACTGCTTTTAGTGTAATCCAGTTAGCTAGAGAACTCTTCGGGTCGGGTTCTCCATTTGCGCTGGATTTGCACAGCAGGATGTCAGTTCCAGACTGAATAAATAAATTGGTAAATAAAGCAGGAATGAAGCAGACTGTTCAGCCCTGACTCAGTGCCTTCAGACATTCCAGCGCATCTCCACAAGCCTCAAGGTGGCAACTGGCTAAACAACAGCCCACAGGTACCCCGGGCCTGCAGAGATTCAGCAGCAAGCTGCCAGCAGCCCTTCAAGGGGTGTCTCTGCACAGAGGCCTGACAGGAAGCAGCCATTTTAAACATGGAAAAGCAGCAGCATTTCCCAGTAATTACTAATGATACAAAATCGTGGCAATTAGTCCAATGCACTTTCACAGACACAAATTACATGCGGTGCTTCAGGTACTTATTCTGACTGACAGGGAAGAAGAATTTTGATTTTCATCTTGGGGAACCAAGATGGCACGTGGAGAATCGAACGAGAGCGGCGGAGCTGAGGGGAGCAGGCCCGGTGCTTACTTGAGAAAGTATCTCTGTCCGGAGGAGGTCTTGGCCATCTCCCAGCCTGGGGGGAGGGGCACGTCATCGGGGATCTCGAAGGACGATTGGCGGAGGTGCTGCGGCGCGCCCCCCGGCGGTGCCAGACCGGCCAATGAGCCGGGAGAGACCGTGCTGAGCTGGAGGGAGGCTGGTGAGGAGTGGGCCCTGACGTGCTGGGGAGGGAGCGAGCCAGCAGTGCCTGCATCTGTACTTGCCTGGGGGGGGCAGATGCCAGGGGAAGTGGAGAGGGGTGACACAGAGGTCTGTTACCAGCATTTAACACACAGTCATGCTTTCATCCAGAGCAGTAAACAAACATTAACCATTCAAAAGGAGAGCCCAGGTTCGCATTTAATAATAAAACTACACTCAAAAAAAAAAACTCAGTAGTACTACTGCACAACTGACACGACTACAGGTTACCTGATAACATGACTGGCTGCCACTTGAGGGCAAGGCAATCCCACTCTGATCCTTAAAAAACAGGCACCACGGGGAAACCCCAGCATTTACTTTAAATCACCGACGAGGAAGATCCTGTTCCACTACAAAATCTGTTTTGGTCACACCTCCGGCAGAACCCTGGTGGCCAGACTTTATTCACAAACCGTACCCGACCGACAGTGCCAATGCTTCTGTTTTAACTGGCTGCTCGCCAGCAAGGACGGTGTATTTGCAAAGCAAACACCGAAAAGCGCCCCAGCTTGGGGACGCGAGGCCAGCGCGGACTCTGCATGGTCCACTGCAGCCAAAAGGGCGTCCACAATAACCCAGGACGGGGTATCTTTAGGTTTAAGATGAAGGAAAACCTCGGCAGAAATGGATGGATGTGTGTGAAGCAGCAGGCAGAATTACACGGCTTTGCCGAGCTTTTTACACATGCAAGCCCGTGACCTTTACCGCAAATAACCGGGCAGAAAGAGCACGGAGTACCGCGATCGGGCCCGCAATCTGCCCGGCGTGACGGACAGCAGCCGATGGGCTTCCTGCCCCAATCCAACCCCCCTCTGCTCCCCATGGAGTCCATGAGCCTCCTCAGCCCAGGAAAAGTTACTCCCTGCTCCCACTCCAACACTGCCCCCCCCCTCTCGACGTTTCCTGTGGCGTCTAGAAATTCTCCTTATACTTTCCATGGAAAAGCACAATGTTCCCCAAATATGCAAACGCGGGGCGGCTTTTTTATGACTTTTACGAAGAAGACGCAGGGTGGGTGAAACGATCGTACCTGTCTGGAGTGCGACTTGGGCTCGGGAGGCTTGAAGAAGGAGTCGGGGAGTTTCCTCATCCTCATGGGCACCGACTGCGGCACCACGGCGTTTTTCGGGTTCATCACGGCGTTAAAAAGCGCCTCCAGGTCCGTCTCGGAGTCGCCCCGGACGTGCACGATCTGGTGGCCCGCCGGAGGGTTGTGCTGGCTCGGATCCATACTTACACGGGGGACGCAAGTAAGCTTACAAATAACTAGGGAAAAAGTGCGAAAAACAAGCAAAAAAACTTCGGAGGGGCCCCAGCTACTGGATTAAATCAATAAAAAAGCTAATGGCGACGCCAAGACGTGAGAAATTTCTCCTAAGGGGCTCCTCCTGCTCCGGGATCCTGGAGAAAAGTGATTAAAAGTTTGGTGGAGCCTCTCTGCCCAGGCTACGGTCCGGCCCCGGCGTATAGTATGTCCCCCTCTCGGTTAATCTGAAACTTCTCCCCCAGTGAAGAAACAAACACTGCAAGCTGTATGCGAGCTTTTATTATTTTTTATCATTTAGTACTTCAGCTTTTGGGGGCAGAGAGAGCTCCTCAGCCGGGAAAAATCACCGCAGCACACATTGCAAATCACAGCGCCCCGCACCGAGCCGCGCTCCGCCTGGGTAACTCCGTCCTCAACTTTGACTGGGACACCAAACTTTATTACTCATGTGATCCTTGACTCAGAGAAAGGAGGAGTTTGGAGGGGGGGTGGGGGCCAGTTAAAGTCATATCATTGCTTTTGTGTGCGTGTTTTTTTTTTTTTACTTTCCTATTGCGGGGACGTTATCAACGTGAGCAACATGTCACACAAGCCGACTGATCTCCAACTCGCCCTTTACTGCTGGCTAGGGTCCTTATGCTAATCTATTATGATTTCAGCTTACGCTGACTTTACTGCAACCATGACATGACTTTAAAATGTGCTTTCTCTCTTTAGGCCTATATAATTATAAAGAGATTATGTGTGTTGTATATTTATATGAAATGACGATGTACAATTCGATATACGAATAGTATACGAATAAAATATTGTTTACTTTATGTTATATAAATTACGTGATAAATAAATACATGGTTTACACTTTGGATTTGATGTCCCAGATTCTAATGAACTCATAAACACTGAAGACAAAACGTTGTTTCTTCATTATGGCGCTTCTGAAAATTACTCCCATGCAGGTTCCCATAATTGTTATGTAAATTCCGCTCTTCCTTCTATTGAAAAATCATTTTGTGAAGAACCAGCCTTTCTGGATGGAAGCTAGGGGCTGTGCGTCGGCCCCTTAAACCCGCAAAGCGCGTTGCGGCCGTTTCACTTTCTCTCTCTCTCTCTCTCTCTCTCTCTCTCTCTCTCTTTCCAGCTAAATCCTAAAACGCGGCAACCCTCGTTGATTCGTCATCCCAATTAAATATTTTTAAATGCTTTAATTACATCGTGACACACATCAAGCCACCTTGGTAAAATGAAAAGCCCATGGAGGAAGGCCCACCCAGACACAGCTACTACAAAACAACTACTTCTTAAAACTACACAAAACCACACACTGGAGCCGTCAGTGATCATCCAAACACACGCCAGTCGTAGTATTAGACAGTGAACATTACTAGGCTGTTACTGCACAAATAGGCCTATATTGCGCGAGTAAGTTGGTTAGCGTACATTATCTTGCGAGTTCCTACTGGGGTATTTTAGCACACATGCACACGGGGAGCGCAGTCTGCATTTAATTTATATTCGTATGTCTCTAATCTACATAAAACAAATACTTAATTCGAAATTTTATGCCATCATGACGTCAACAGAGGTAGGGGTATTGACGCATTAATTGTGATTCTCTGTGTTTATCAATCGAATTGTGCACAGCGCACAGAGCCTATTGAACGAGTTTCAGATATGAATGAAGACAAAGGAAGGTGCTGCTGACGGGCCGTACTGGGAACCTGTTTTCCTGGTGTGGTTCTCAACCAGCTGCCGGATTCCTAAGACACACTTTGGCCTCCCAGCACAAGTTAGGGCACGCCGATGTAAAAGAGGCTCCTTGGAAGGACAACGCGGTAGACGCGCGGCTTGGAAAACGCCTGAACTGGGGAATCGTCAACCACGGAGACCTTACTGAGTAGCACATTCCTGCTAGTAATGAGAAGGTTGTTTGTTTCAATCCCAAATTGAAGCTGTTTTGAGCTCAGGGTGCAGAATGATTCAACCAAAGCACTTGTGTAGCTATCAATGATAATTTTTTGGAGAAATTATCTTAAAGCAAGAGGACTTGCTGAATAACCCCCCCCCCCCCCGCAGCACCCCTGACCCCAGGGAGCAGATATAAACATTGTAACACTTTCCTCTGCTGTAAGTCACTCTTTGAATAAAAGCATCAGGTGGATAAATAAGCCAGCCCCCACCTCTTTGGGTTTTCCTGCTAAATAAGTCAGTGTCTGGTCCCCCGTGGATGAACATAACAACATAAGAAATTTACAAATGAGAGGAGACCATTCGGCCCATCAAGCTCAGTTTGGGATGATGCTGCCCATTTGAAATAAGAGAAAAATCCCACTGGCAGTTAAAACCGACAGGAAGTGAAAATACAGTGTGTGATTCGTAGACTAGGAGTTGACACATCTCTCAGCGTGAGCAGTGAAGCCCGACCGCAAAACCACTACTGCAGGTTTCTGTCGGAAGCCTAACGACAGAAGCCTCCGGCAAAATGCCAAAGGAAGTCCCACCGGGCTTGAATGAGGTGCTGCCACACATCCCTGAGATGAGATGACTGCGACCAATGCTCAGCATGATAGTGACAGATCTAGTAGGTACCAGTATATCTTGTAGATCAAGATTGACAAACTCGTAGGTAAAACAAAGTGGGACAGTGGTGGCCGCAGTCTCCCACGCTCATTGGCCGTCACCTTGGCTTACTTTGCCTCAGCCAATGAGAGACGAGCTTACACGTTCGACCGGAGTCCTTTGAGTCTTTAAAACATCTCAGTTAGTCATTGTTCAACTGCAGCAACGTAGCTTTACCGAGCAGCCGTTGAATACAGTGTTTTATTATTATGCAGCATCAATAATGAGCAGAATTAGCATTTGCATGCGTGTCTTTCTGGTCCAATTAACATCTGAATGAATAACCATTGATCCGTTATGAATTACTCTGGTATTCCACCCGTAAATGAACAAATGCGTGCATTTGACCCATTTAAGGAAAAAGCAAATATAGATATAAGCATGGTGACAGTAACTGCATCATATTCATCTGTCCATTTTCCTCCAGGACTGGGATCCCAGGGAATGTAGGGCAGAGACAGGGGCGACCTGGATGGGAAGCCAATCGCACTCTGCAGATTGTATAAAGATGTAAACACACAGACCAGTGTTTCCCAACCCGGTCCTTGGGGACCTACAGCCGGTCCATGTTTTTGCTCCCTCCCAGCTCCCTGCCGAATACCCCACATGTTTGCTCCGGCAGTGGAGAGGGAGCAAAAACACGGACCGTCTGCAGGTCCCCAAGGTCCGGGCTGGGAAACACTACTTTTATAACACCAAACTTGAAACTTGAAAAATATGGCTCGGGGCATGATTAGAATTGATATCCACCCACCACAACACCCACACCCAAGCATCCCCCACCCCGTGGAAGTTCAAGTAGGACATGATGAACCACTGCTTCTGCCTCAGGCCAAGGTGCAATCTAACAGAACAGCTGCCACAGCACTCCAGCCTGGCAGAAAGGCAGGAGCCAGTTGGACCAGCCCCACACTGCGGGGGGGGGGGGGGGGGGACACAGGACCAGTCTCTCCCAGGCAGGATAGCGTTGCATGATGCCTGGCATCTGGAACTCCATGCATATTGAAGTATACGATGGCTTTGCGTGAGATATATTTTATTAGCTTAGTAGATTTTCACAGTAATATCACCAAGTCAAGTAGTTTTATTTGTCGTTTCAGGCATGTACACAGTGAAACAAAACAATGTTCCTCCAGAACCAAGATGCATGAAAAAGGACAGAAACAACACAGGACACAAGTGCAATTCACAGGACAAGACAGCATATGGTGCAGGCGACAGTTAGTAACCGTGCTGATATTTATTAATATTTCAATAAATAGTGTTGCTGCAGATACAGTATTCATGATTTGTATTTTAGCAGCAAGACGGCAATAAATAGTAAATAAAAGTGCACAAGTGCAAACGATAGTAGCAGTAGGACAGAAGTGTGCAGCATATAATAAATCTAAGACCACAGATGGGGTGCTTTGTCGTTCTGGTGGGTTAAGGATCTCTGCTTGTGTCTGGAAGGTTGCTGGTTTGAATCCCATAGCAAAAAAACTGATCATATCACTACATGGTCCTTTGTTCTCTGCTATATAAACTCACATACAAGCACTCAGTCGAAAACAGAGAAGACGTTCTCTGGAAGGGAAGTCAAATGTTTACCTTACATAAGACATGAACAAACAACGTACTGAGAAGCGGGACCCGGTCAATTGTTTGTGTTGCATGACACACTGGACCGGGCGGCCTAAACGCAGCAGATGAGGAGAGGGCCTTGCTGGGTGCTCCCTCTAGGAACGAACTTTACAGTAAATGCATCATGCCTGATTTGTGGAGATAAGTGAAGGGCTTCCACACGGCCTGGACAGTGTCGCCTGAAGACCTGGAGCTTGGTGGACATGCTCAGGGTGCAGGTCTCGCTGTCTGCTGCTGAGTCATGCCCGTATCGGTTACGATTCCATGTACGTCTTTCCTCCTACAACGAAAATGAGCATAAATAATTATATCCTGTGTTTGTCGAGGCATGTGAGCTCAGCAGCGAATGCACGCCTTGCGCTGTACAGGACACATGTTCAGTGGGTATTATGGTATTTTTAGCCAGCCAAGCGGAGTAACGCTCCAGGGCAAAGTGGGAAATGGGGGCAAGCGGGGGGAGAGAGACGACCTCCAAACGGCTTCCAGCTTGGTGCCTGAGACGCACTCGCAAGCTGCGACACGCACAAGAGCGTAGCTGGCAGACTGATTCTTCTCATATTCGCAGACATTGTAAGAATACCCACTGCTGTCTCTGAACAGCGTCCAGCAGGTCCTCTGTTACCCGGGGACATTGTCTTGGAGAAAGACTAAAGCAGCAGGCTGTCGAATATGAATGCCAAGGAGACTTTATTTCCATCATTTCAGATTTATGTCAATTTGCACTTAATTATTTAGGTGAGATTTTTATCCACTTTGAGGAACACAGCCAGACAGTCCCTGAAGCGACTGTGGGTTAAGAGTTGTACTCAGAGGCCAAACGTTACAATCACTCTTCCGACCCTGGGATTTGAACCATTGACCTTCCAATCGCAGGTACAGGCTCCAGTCCCACTGAGTCTCACTCCACCCCTCATTTTGCAATAAAGCAATGAAAAATAAATGACCTCATGAAGGTCACCAACCCGTTACGCCTTCTCCAGCTACCTGTAGGAAGGCTCTCTGAATGCTCATTTAGACCTGCTGGATCTGGACCCAGGAGTCTGTCAGCAAATCTCCAAGAAGCAGAGGTGGGCATTTCAGGTCCAGAAAGTAGAAATCCAGACCAAGATTTTGTTTCAACCAACCAGTTGAGCATAAAGAGCCACAGTGACAGAGTACTCAGCTGGTTGGCTGAAACAATATCCTGGTCTGGATTTCTACTTTCTGGACCTGAACCATATGCTTTTCCCTCTCTTTCTGTGTAAGTGTTGCCCAAGCTGGAAAATAAAGCAAGTGGCCATTATCATGCACAACAAGCTTCGCTGTGAAGAAATGTAGCTGAAGAATTCACCCATGGCCAGGAGCTGACGGCCATTTCACATGTGAGTGTAATACGGCTCATTGGCTTTGTGTCAACCGAGGGAAATGCAGCTAAACCCGGTCATGTGTAGCTATCTCAGATGCAAAATACACTTCTGAATTCAGTAATCTAACTGTACATTGACCAATCCCCCTTTCTGGTATGTCCTTAATATGTTCTGTTTAAATGGATTTTGGAGAGGATTAAGTGCAGCCCACAAAACAGCTGTTGTGCGCCAAGGTATTAAGTCAGCCTTCTAAGCAGTCTGCGCCCCCTAGTGACAAGTTAGAGACACGCACGTTGATATCGGGCTTCACACGGCTCTGTGCCGGTGTTTTCCTTCGCGCGTGAAGAGTGTGCAAAATGGCTATCGGAATTCCGGAGAGGTGGCTGCTGCTGCACTGCTGCGCGCTGCGGACAGAGGGCGCCCCTGACCCACTGCACCATTCTTGCCAAATCACCTCAGGTCTCCAAGCCATCAGTCTATTCACTCAGCCCTGCACTGTCTGTGACAGGTGGTGCAATTTGTTTGGGAAAAATTAAAAGTCTAGCTGCAAGATCTGACACATTTACGTCCTTTAAAAAACATTCCTTTCACAATTTATTTTTTCTCCCGTTTTATTGAGGGAATGTAAAATGAGGACAGACCTGATTGTTCTGATGAGAGAATCAAGGTCATTCATCGAGAAAAATAAATTTGGTTAAAAATAGTAAATATACCACTATGCAAAAGTCTTGGAGAATAACAGAAAATTCTTTAAATGATCTTCGTGTTGATGTAAAACTATGATATTTCATCTGTCAAAGTGTGTTAGTCTCTCCTAATGTCACCCCGGTATTTGCAGCAACCATCCAAAATGCCCATGCAGCTTTTAACTTGAACACTAGCTCACCTCACATGGCGAATCAATTCCTCGGAGACGTTTTAAAACTAGTTTCATTAATGAATTAAGTGAGCAGGTGGTTAAGTTTAACAAAGACCTGGAATGACTGAAGGGTCCTGGAGGAGAGGTTTGGGAGGTGAAGCGGCGTCCATCTAGCCATCCAAAATGACGTCAGTGACTATTTTGGAGAACAGAAGAAATTCCTGTTAGTTTTTATTGTTTTACTCATGATTTGCCTATGTTCTACTATTAAATGGTGTTTTTCATTCTGATATAATATATAATTACTACCCAGATAAATAGGTTTAAAATTTTCCTATGACGGCTTTTGCACAAAACTGTACATTTACAGTAAATTATTCATACACGGTGATATGATGAACGCACGGCAGTCTGAGCCAGGTAAGCTTATTTGTGGACGTCATTCCGGTCAGTGCAGTGCTTTATGTATTTAATTTCGCTAATTGCCATGAAAATGCCGACCCAAAAAGCTAGAGAAGAAGCTAAGGAGGAAAAGAAGGCAAAGAAAGCAATCACAATCGAAAAGAAGCGAGTCGTGCAGAAATATGACCGTGGCGTTCGTGTGACCGACTCGCTAATATGTATACAGCACGTCGAAATCTTACAACAATCTTACCTTCCATTTCATCATACCTCCCTTCCTGCAAGCCAAAGACGTTAACTTGAAAGGTAAGTACAGTATGAAATTGTTGTCTCTGGTAGATTAAGCACTTCATACAACCGTTTTTCATTATGAAAAGGTGTGTGTGGGGGGGGATACACTGGCATAAAATTAACATTTTATGTTAAATGTGGGGGGGGGGGGGGGGGGGGTTCAAACGAATAATTAGGAATTGTGAGGGGAACATGTCCCCCTCAGATTTAATGGCGGCAACGCCCATGATGAAAAGGTTAGGTAATAGGTAAGGGTGCGTTGGGAGGATCGGAACGCATTATTTCTTATGGAAAAAAGAGTCTTGACTTACGATCAACTTGAGTTACGACCAGCCCTCGCGAACCAATTGAGTTCGTAAGTGAAGGGTCCACTGTATGACTATAATTAAATTTAATTGAAGTTAATACATTCAAATTGCATTTTTAATTTGACCAGTGGGAGGTACAATTGCACCGCGGTAAAATCGTCGATGCTGGCGGCTGCGCACCCGCCTGTGTTACTGCACTTGTTAAGCAGTCAGGACCTCAGGATCTACGGCTTGGAACAAACTCGTCTTGTTCGAGCTTGTAAGCACTTCTCGAGCCGACAATTATTTGGACCCAGTGTGTGATATCTATATCTGCCTTGCCCTGGGCGTTCTGCCTTAGTGGGCGGGGCACTGAATGCACATCTCAGGACATCCACGCTTTGGTTGCACATCTTACGGACGCTCATAGGGCATCGTAAAATCGTCCCTAAGTGCCGCGGGTTGATGTGCGTCGGGAGGGGAGGGGCTGTGCATGGGCCTGCAACAGTGTCACCTCTTGCCCCCATGCAACTGGCTTCTCTCCTGCTGCCAAGTAGCATGGGGGTGGGGGGGTACACACCACGTTCATGGCTGGACTAAATACATGCAAAAAGCTCTGTCTATTTGTGTGTATATATACAGGTGTGTGTGTATGTGTGAGTGTATATATATATTTCTGTGTGTGTGTGTATATATATATATATATATATATATATATATATATATGTATGTATGCATGTGTGTGTATATACACACACACAAATATATATTTAAACTGCTGCTCAATAGTTTGGGGTCACTTTGAAATTTCCTTGTTTTTGAAAGTAAGTTTGTTGAAATATAAGATTGGTCAGAAGTACTGTGTAGACACTGTTAATGTTGCAAATCACTATCACTGCTGGAAACGGCTGTAATTAATGGAATATCTACATAGGTGTACAGAAGCCCATTATCAGTAACGATTAGTCCTGTGTTCCAGTGGAATCTGTCATTTAAAAGGTTAATTGATCAATTATGTTAGCACAGATGAAAATTGTTGTGCTGATTAAAGAAGGTGAGCATCTGGAGCATCAGCAACTGTGGGTTCGATTAAAAGCTCGAAATGGTCAAAAACGAAGCACTTTTTTCTGAAACTCATCAGTCTGTTCTTGTTCTGAAATATGAAGGCTACTCCATGCGAGATATTACCAGGAAGATGAAGATCTCGTACAATGCTGTGTAATCAGATTCTGATTCACCAAGCAGCGCAAACCGGTTCTAACCACAACAGAAAGAGGAGAGGGGGGCCCATTGCACAACTGAGCGAGAGGATAAATATATTAGAATATGTAGTTTGAGAAACAGACGCCTCATAGGTCTGCAACTGGCAGCTTCATTAAATAGTACCTGCAAAAGACGAGTCAGTCAGAACGTCGACAGTGAAGAGGCAACTCCGGGATGCTGGCCTTCTAGGCAGAATTGCAAATCTCAGAATGCCCAATAAAAAGAAAAAACTGATGGGAAAATGAACACAGACACTGGACAGAGGAAGACTGGAAAAGAGTGCTATGTATAGATGAGCCCAAGTTTGAGGTGCTTGGAAGAAGAGCGTCAAATGAAAAGACACTGGAGGAGTGCAGGACAACATCTGTCAAGCGTGGTGGAGGCAGTGAGATGGTCTGGGGCTGCTTTGGTGATGGTAAAGTGGGAGATTTGTACTGGGTAAAGGGATCTTGAAGAAGGAAGGCTGTCACTCCATACTGCTACGCCATGCCACACCCTGTGGACGGCGTTTAATTGGAGGCATTTTCATCCTACAACAGGACAATGCCCCAAACACAGCCCCAAACTATGCAAGAACTATTTAGAGAAGAAGCAGTCAGCTAGTGCTCTGTGTATAATAGAGTGACCAGCACAGTCACCCTATCTCAACTCTATTGAGCTGTTATGGGAGCAGCTTGACCGATTGGTACATAAGAAGTGCCCATCAAGCCAATCCAACTTGTGGGAGATGCTTCCGGAAACATGGGGTGAAATCTCACCAGATCTGTGGTGTACTCCAGTCTTCGTTCCTGTGCTGCCCGGTGTTTGGGTCCAGGCCCCCCACACTATAACCAGGATAAGCAGCTGGAAAGCAGATTATTTTTTGAAAACACAGGATGATCCTGAACTGCTCTTCCTCTAGGGGGCGCTATTTCCCATGGAAAGCACCGTTTTGCTGTACAGGCTCCCTCAGCCGTTCTCAGTAACTGACTCTCCTCTCTGCTCTCAGCTGTCAGCACGGCCTGTGGCAGGAAGCTGTCTGTCACGGCATTAAATCTCTGGGTACGACCACAGTGCTGGGGACATGTAACAAAGACGCGATGTAAGCGGGCGTTCTTCCTCCATGGGAAGACATTATCATTGTCCATTCTCTTCTTGGGGTCGGAGTATAAGAAGGTCAAAAATCAGAAACATCCAGGATGAAATACATGATTTTTTTGCTGTATAAACAAAGCAAACTCATTAGCACACACTGCACATATATCTTTATAGATACAATGGTTTTGTAACAAACAACCATTTGTTTTGTTAACTTTATATGATAGATTTTTATTATTAACATTAATAATTAATATTGTAATGCCTATTTGTTCAGCGCAATGATTTTTAAATTAACAACGTGTTATGAAATTTAAGATTTGAAAAGATGTCTTTCACCTACTGGCAAAAAGAATTATTCATTTTATTACTATAAATATTTTAAATGTCGCCTACAGGTACAACTGAGCTTCTCTTCATCGGGGGAGACCTTCTGAAGCACTGATCTGTGATCCAGCTGACTAGAGAGCTCTGAGCATGCTCAGTCTGCATCTGGGAGGAGAAAAGCCCCTCCCATCCAGTGTGCTGGTCTAGAGTCTCATTCTTGTCAGTGGGGAGGCAGCTGGAGATGGACAGAGGACAGGCAGGGCACCTCCAGCCTCCTGTCTCACATTTACTCATTTTCAGTAATCTCAGTAATAAGGTAACTGGAAATAATTTTTTGTAACGAAGTTAGTTAATATGGAACAATAAGAGTTTGTAAAGGTTTATTGTGGCTGTCAGACAGCATATGGATCTTCTTCCTAGGGGAATCAGTCTGTTGTCTTCCTTGCTGTTGGTTGTCCTGACGTGGCTGTAAGGAGCACTATTCCAGATACGGGAAACAGGTGGAAGCAGCTTCTGCCATATGCACCGGAACACTAGATTTGTGAACTTTCATAAACACTGTCTGTTTATTTAGCAACACGTGATACTAGAAATTTTATATTAGAACATATGCAAATTATGAGTAAAACAATAAAAACTAACAGGAATTTCTTCTGTTCTCCAAAATAGTCACTGACGTCATGTTGGGTGGCTAGATGGACGCAGCTTCACCTCCCAAACCTCTCCTCAGGGACCCTTCAGTCATTCCAGGTCTTTGTTAAACTCAACCACCTGCTCACTTAATTCATTAATGAAACTAGTTTTAAAACGTCTCCGAGGAATTGATTCGCCATGTGAGGTGAGCTAGTGGTCAAGTCAAAAGCTGCATGGGCATTTTGGATGGTTGCCGCAAATACCGGGTGACATTAGGAGAGACTAACACACTTTGACAGATGTAATATCATAGTTTTACATCAACATGAAGATCATTTAAAGAATTTCCTGTGACTTTTGCATAGGACTCTATATGTAAGATGTCATATTAAATGTTTAGAGGTAGGCCTAGGTATCATGGCATTCCATCTAGGTTCACCAGAGAAAGTCTCCGCCCTTAGATGTTCTCCAGCTGATGACGGGCAAATGTAATTACTTCGGGCAGTCAAGTTCTCAAGAAAACACAGTTCAACAATATTCCACACGGTGGCACTCTTGAGTCCAGCAATTTTTCAAACGTTCCCCATATCCCATAAAACCACATTATCGCAGATCGGCACTTACCCAGTTTGAGGCGTGGCGTCATACAACACTGAAGCGAAATGGCTCATACTGGTACCTTTCAGTTATTTCATGCAACTTGAACACTTATAATATTAACTTGTATGTTATCATAAGCCACAAACACACACGCATGCAGTAAACCAAAACACCCCTGTCACCAAATACGCAGTTTCCAAAGCTGGGGTGTCATATGGCATACTGGTGTGCGTCACTCAGTAACCTGTGCAAGGCCGTGCTGATACTGTTGTGACATTGAGCGTCACTTGTTGCGAGGTTCAGTTATCACCACAACGAAGAACAGGGAAGCACGACATACGTGTTAAGGCGTTTAACTCTCATAAAACCGACGGAAGCACGCACGTGTGACTGTGCGCAAACAATGACGTAACATAGATACGGCACGCAATACCGAGCAGGAGCGTGAACGCGGGTGCATTTACTTTTAATGTGTGTTCTATCACACAGATGTTTATGGGAAGGCAGGTTGTCAAGGAAACAAAATTAGAACTCGGAGATGTCAGACATGAAAAAGAGTAATATCTTTGGTCACTGTGACATTCTTAGTGTGATTTCCATCTATCGCCTACTCTTTTAGAGTAGTTAAGGGGAAAAAACTACATCTCTTTTGAAAGACGTGTTCTGAGCATCGGTAGAATGGGCTGATGGAGAGATCAAAAACATGTCGTTTAGTAGGAAAGCACTGGTGATGAGCTGGTGGTTCAGGCTATAGGTAGGGAAGATAGATTATTTGTCACCTGTTCCCATTAGCTGTTTGCCTTGCGCTGCTCAGATGACCCGTCACGCTAATGAGTCCGGTTGGCCTATTTATATATAAAAAGTTGCCCGATAGGTACTCAGCGCAACGACGTAAAATCAGAGAAGCTGCGCCTGTCTGTCTTCTAAATCGACCGTCTTCAATCGGGTCTCTGTGACCGGCTTCACAAGGAAGGTTAAAGCGTCCGAGGAAGCGAACGACCCCGGTGCCCTAAAATGTCAGGATGACTCCTGATGTCTGAGGGCTCTTCACAGTCCAGAAAACAGAATAATGGCTGCCATCAGCAGCGAGACGCTGCCTGGGGCTGTTTGGCAGAAGCGCTGCAGTTTTTCCCACATAGAATTTAATTTCGAGCGCCGCAATCAGATCTGAAAGGCTATGCATTTGCATTTCCGAACGGTGAAAAAATCTCTGCTCAGTTCAATTTGTGAGATTATAATTCTGCTATATAATTGATCCCGTTTACACAGATACTTGATGATGGAATATAGGTAATGTCAACATGCATGGTTTTTACGGCCGGTCGCTTTAGTGCATGTCCCAATATTCCTCCCCGCGGTGATTTAGTTTGACATTTCTCACTCGATGATATTAATTGTATTTAATTGTATTTTTCTAAATCAGACTTTAGTATGTGAGGGCCATACAAAGTTTTAAAAGGGATATTAACCTGAAAGGCAGTTTTCATACCCACCCCAGTGCACAACTTTAATTGCCACCCGCTTCCAGCACCTAGCCGGTCCATAACTACACCACCGTTAAAAGCAGTGGGTGAGGGGGCCCTCTTACAGATGCAACTGCCTAAGGGCCTCTAACCATGGTAAAGGGCTTTTGCGTAAATCTCATACACAGGGGCCCCACAATCTGTCGAATATGGGTGTCTGTTGTAAGTCTGAATATATTTATCCCAATTGGTGTATTAATTTTCGACTTTTCCCCGCAGAAAACATCTTTGACAACATTGGAAGGTCAAGCCCGACATTGTTTTCAGCCCGGTTACATAGAAACAATCGTCAAATAGAGCAGAACGGAAAGTGCTCAAAGACAAGTGATCTGAAGTGGCTCGTCCCTTCTAGTTTTCAGCCTGTTACCTGGTTACTAGCAGTGATCAACAGTAGATCATCTGAAGAGGAGTAAGCAGGAACTGATAACAAACAGGGACATTGTCTTGAATTACTCATATATACAGCTACGACCGAAAAAGTATTCAAATCAGGCACTTTGGTATTATGGCGATCACACAATATGTGATCATCATTAGTAGGATCCCAGATAATGATTAAAATCTGAATATTAAATACAGCACGCAGTTCTGCGCTCCGAAACACTATATATATATATCGCATCAAATATATTATAAGCGTTTAGGTATAGTCTCGATTTTGGATATATTATATCAGATATGATGTTGAAAATATACAAAACTGTTGCCAGTGGTTTCATGTTTATATGCTTATCATTAAAAGAACAGTCACACACCACACGGGTAAAACTATACTATGAAAATGATTTTGTGATATTTACAATGATCTGAAATAATAATAATAAAAAAAAATCAGTGCGACTTTACGCGTATAAATCCAAACCAGAGGATTAAGGTTTTGAAAGGGATTTATATACCACAGCTGGAAAAGAAAGAGAGGACTTCCTTGAGTATGAGCAGAACAGGGTGCGTGCTCCTCTCAAGTGGGAGACACTCTTCTGCAGATTCAAAGGCAAATCAGATAAGCATGGCAGACGGAGCTAAAGTCGAGAGAGAATCTGTCTCCAAGCCGACTCACGGACGATCCGCCGACGCTAATCCCAGCCAAGTAACCAGAAACTTAATTCCAGTCAAGATCGACAGTTTTGACAGTTATATGGACGAACTGTTTTGTCAGGGAGCGGGTTCAAGCGGTAAAGCCATGGCCGGTAGCCTGTTGTCTCCTGTGCGTAATGTGGACGCACTGTCCCTTACGCCTTGCTCCAGGAGTGAACAGGCGATCTGGCAAGCGAGCACAGAAATGACCGGACTTCGGGGCAAACATGCGGTGAAAAACCCAAAAGCCGAACCCCAGCCCTGGACATCTCCAGAAAGGCTGCACCTGACGGGAGAACAACCTGTGTTAATAGACAGGGAGCAAAAAGAAACTTTAGAAACTCTGATCGGAGAATCCAGCTCAGCAGTTCATTTGGAAAAGTTTATGACAGACAAGCAAACGTTTGGGGTGGAAGCGCAATCTTCTCATTTCGACTTTTCCGCAAATTTACTGCATCTGAACGCAGCAAACGGCACCGCAGCGCCTCAACAAGTCGACTTTCCGGGAAGCCTTTCGGCGCTTCGCCCCAGTTCGGCTAACGAACAGACGCTATTCGGCGAGGGCAGCACGTTAGGGATCGCACTGCCGCTCGTCCCCCAGATCAAGGCAGATCCCGGCGACCTGCCGTCTCTTACCGATGACAGAGCCGCGGACGTTGACGTGATGGGTTACGCGCAAAGCCTGGCGATGCTGGGCGATCCGTGCAGGATGGCAGCCGCGTCTGCGCTTTGGCGACAGGCAGGTCTGCCGGAGGATCAGCATCAGGACGCGGCTATGTCCCCGTGTAGGACCGCCGGCGGTCCGGACACCTACAGCGCATATATCGGGTAAGATATCTGGTACACAGAAAACAATAAACTTTGAAATGTTGAATCAGCTTAAAATATTTGACGTCCCCTCTGTAAATAATTGATTCAGTTTAAACTAAGAAAAAGGTTCCATAAACATTAAGAAAGTTATTTTTAATAAGCAAACGAATACTTTTAAACCACTGAAATGAGAAGAAACACACTGAACGAACAACAACTTTGTTTTATTTTCTTAATGTTGTATGTAGCGTACGCGCAATTTTCTGGGTAATGATTTAGGTTACACCGGCTATTTTGATTAAATAATTTATAGTACAGCAAAGCAGTGCTTGAGAACCACTCGTCAACTTACAAGGGCTTATTATCTGATTAAACCATATTAAATAAATACGCCATTACTTACAAAATCTTATACGGTGAATGGTAATTCATCACCGGTTATCCCTATGAGTAATGATAATAACGGTATCGTTTAGATGGTAGAATTGTTTAGCATGGTAGAAAGTTGTTTTTAAATCGATTTTCATCTTTAAACGCTGTACGTCGACACAGCGAGTTAAACATGCTTACAATAACCTAAGAGGGATCAGTTTAGTGAATTGTGGAAAGGGATTTTAAAATAATTTTTAGGACATTTTTAATCCCCCCCCCCTCACACACACACACACGCACACACACACACAACTTCAGTTATTGTTTGCGACCAAATAGTTCTCCCTTCACATCAAAGGCTAATATAAGGTACAGCAGGATATCAGTGGCGGCCCGCTATGCTGCTGACAGTAACGTTGCACAGAAACAGCTGCCGTCTTCCTTGCAGCGTGTTACCCCAGCGGGTGTGTTTCATCTGTGGGGACGAAGCGTCTGGGTGTCATTACGGCGTCCTGACCTGCGGGAGCTGCAAGGTGTTCTTCAAGCGGGCTGTAGAGGGTGAGAGGCCGCCTTATCGCAGAGAGTACTTCGTTACGTGCGGAGGGCTCCCTCTAGTGACCTTTGAAAGGTTTACCCCCGTCGGTCCGAATTCACTGATGCATAGAAGTGTCATGCTGTGATACGATGTCCCAAAAACCAGCTACAGAAAGAGTTCTCTGTAGGACGGGGGCTTTAAACAACTATCACAATTTAAACTGGGGTTTGGAAATAGTTCTGATCAGTGACAACCTGGCTGTGATTAATGACACACTAGTACAGGCAGTAATCAGCAATACAAGTATATCCCTCATTCACAGCGAAAACCAAAAACCATTCATGTCGCACTCGAGTGAATAACCAGGTTCCTTGTTACAATTTTGCAGCTGTCTGATGTAGTTCTGTTCCTGAAAGCCCTTCATCGGGGACTGGGTGTTATCTGACAGAGGCTGATACCAGTATCCCTCACTGTCCGTGATTATGTCACCATGTCCTCTCAGCCTTGCCTGAGGCTGTGTGTAATATAACACCCTTGATTAAAAAGTGACCCCCCCTCGGGTGTCCTCTTCCTCACTCCGCCTGAGAGGTGGTTACGAGGTAGCTGCCCATTAATAGCTTAGCAAATGGATTTAAATAACATCCCCTCTCCCTTTTTGTGCAGGCCACCAGAAATATTTGTGTGCTGGACGGAATGATTGCATCGTGGATAAGATTCGCAGGAAAAACTGCCCGGCGTGCCGACTGAGGAAGTGCTACCAGGCGGGAATGATGCTGGGAGGTACCATGTGAAGACTATCTGGCTCTGATTGGATAAGAAGCTAAATATGCCACGTCTACTTTACATTACACTGCCTTCCGACCGACAGTGTGACTCCGCCCACCAAGACAGCCACTCTGACCACAGAGCCACGCCCACCACACAGCCTCACACTCATTGGGTTTGAACCCACATTTCTCCTATTCAGCAGGGTCGGCTCTAGCTATAGGCAGACTAAGCAGTTGCCTAGGGCCCCCAGATTACCTGTGCGGTGGAGGAGTGAAATGATTATTAGGTTTCTTGGTAGGGGGGGCTCCCAAATAAAGCCTTGCCTACGGCTCCTGAAAACATAGACCCATCCCTGCTATGTGTTCCTCAAAAAAGCCTCTTTAAAACAGGCTTGCTGGAAGGCAATTGACATATAACGTCAATTTTCATGTTCAACCACTCAGTACTGAAAATCATAAGTCACTCTTTAGGACACCATCAGCTGCAACACTAGAGGTCTGTAGACAGACTAAACTTTGCTCATCCCCAAAGGAGGAATTCTACTTGAAAATGCGGCTGTAACTATAAGATCTCATCATAGATTCCAGATGAGCCAAAGCAGCATTTGTTACCTGTGACCCAAGCATGTCCTCCGCAGGTCGGAAACTGAAGAAGTTCGGCGCCCTGAAAGCCGTGGGTCTGACTCAGGCCCTGGCCGTCCCGTCCCCGTCGGGCCGCTCCTGCGATGGGCAGGCTCTGCAGTCCTGGTCCTGCTTCCCCACCTTGCAGGAGCTCAGATTCTCCCCACAGATCATTAGTATCCTGGAGAACATCGAGCCTGAGATGGTGTACTCTGGCTACGATAACAGCCAGCCAGATCTTCCCCATCTCCTGCTCAGTAGCCTCAACAGGCTGTGCGAGAGGCAGCTGCTCTGGATCGTGAGATGGTCCAAGTCATTGCCAGGTAAGTCAGACAAACCCATCAAACCAATTGAATTCTGAGAAGTAACACTGGGCTTGACGGAGACTGGAACATTTCATCTTTCTTTTTTCAAAGGTTTTCGCAGTTTGCACATCAATGATCAAATGTCCCTCATCCAGTACTCCTGGATGAGCTTGATGCTGTTCTCTCTCGGTTGGAGATCATTTCAGAACGTCACCAAAGAGTATCTGTACTTCGCTCCCGATCTTGTTCTGCACGAGTGAGTTTTACCCTGACTGCACCCCCCCCCCCCTCATCCCACAGACCCTCAGAGTAACGCTTTGTTTTGCATCCCACATGCTTCCAGGGACAGAATGCGACGATCCCCCATATCTGAGCTGTGTATAGCCATGCAGTTCATCCCTCAGGAGTTTGCTAACCTGCAAGTGACAAAGGAGGAGTTCCTCTGCATGAAGGCTCTGATACTGCTCAACACGGGTAGGTCTGGCCGACTTGATTAATTTCTTTCTCGCCTTAAGATGCTTCACCCCACCCTTGTTCCTCTGTGAGTGGCGACTCCCTGTATGCCGGACCTCACTCCTGTCTGTCAGAAGATAGCAGGAAGTTAATCTATCAGGTGTGAGATGTACTTAGGAGTTCACACTCACCATGCAGCTTATCATGAACGAACTGGGGAGTGTGGCCTTTGCCTCATTCGCTGCCCGTGCTCCTCTAGTGCCCCTGGAGGGCCTGAGGAGCCAGGAAGACTTTGACTCCATGCGACAGAGCTACATCCGAGAGCTCCGCAGGGCCGTCCAGCTGAAGGAGGAGGAGGGGGTGCTGATCTACTCCCAGCGCTTCTACCAGCTGACTAAACTGATGGACGCCATGCACGAGGTAGGACCTCCATCCGTCGCTCGCCTGAGAGTGCTCTCAGCGGGTTGGGTCTTTTACTGGGTGGCTGGATTGATTCTGCAAAACTCACCAGGTCCCTGTGCTGTTTTTTTTTTTTTTATGATGGCCCACCCTCAGAATTCGGAGCAGGGTTATGCCATATGACGATATTATATCGTGAGCGGTTAAAAATGTCTCCACGATCTGTCCTTACGGAGAGATCGTTAGTGTCGCGCTACAGCACACATTCCATCAGTTGCAGTTCTATGCCTCCTACACGCATCTTTTGTCAGTCGAATGTGTTTCCACACACCGATAAACTAGTGATATTGAATAGCGGGTACTGGTTTGGATCTCTTCCTCTCCCCCTTTGGCGGCCTGGTCCCAACATGCCACACCTTCTCTATTTGGCGACACAGCATGTGGACGTCATAGAGGAGTGGATCTCTACAAAGAATTTGACATTGATTTTTTTCTTTTTTAGGTTTCGTTACCTTATACGGCTATATTTTTTTAAATATGGGAATTAGTTTGGTCGCGCAGGTCAGTAATTTTTAAAACAGGCCTGAAAATGAACATAAAAGAGAATCGCAATTCGATCGTGCTTTTTGTGATCTTGTCTGAAAAAAAAACGATATGACATTTTTGATTTCTGCTGTATCTCCCAGCCCTAATTCAGAGCTCCTTTCATGTGCTATTCATAGATGTGCCTGTGCTGTAGCTGGTCCCGACATTGACAGATTTTTTCCCCGGCTTGTTCCACGCAGATAGTGAAGAAGGTGAATTTGTACTGCCTGAGCACCTTCATCCAGGCAGACACCCTTCAGGTGGAATTTCCCGAGATGATGTCAGAGGTCATCTCCTCCCAGTTGCCCAAGATATTAGCGGGCATGGTGAAACCCCTCCTCTTCCATGCAAAGTGACGTCACGGCCCCAGAAGGTCAGGAACCATCCGTGGTGAATCAAGGGAAAGGCTGTTATCTCGCGTCCTGAACTGGTTGTAATACAGAATCCTGGTAGGGAGTCATTTCCGCCGTAGACATATAACTAATATCACTCAAAAATGAGTATCTGTTATTTTTCGATATGATATCTTATGTTTTACACGTCATTCCGCCTCGTGGGTCTCATATGTGTTCAGAAATAGCGGGGTGAGTTTGGACAGCGTCAGAATTTAATAAAGGACTCATATTCTATAGTAGAGATGAAGTGAAGGAAAGCAGTTTGTACTTGGATGTGTATATAGTGTTTTCATGGAAACTCGTAAGCCTGTGAAGTAGCTGTGTGGGAGTGAAAATGTGACTTTCACGGTGACACCCCCCCCCACCCCCCCTTGGGCTAGGGCTGATGGTAACGTGCTTATCTGGTCTCACACAAGACAAACAGTGATGCTTACGCCAGTCATTATAAGAACCTTATGGCCTGTTGTCTTTTCGCTAAAATGCAACATTTTGCTCCAAAATCATAGTATAAACAGCTGTTTGTAATATTACTGTGATGTTTCTCAGCTCTTAAAAGTGTCCTGTAAATTACGTTTATGGACTGTTTTGGATTAAGATGTTTTCTACAGTTTTAATATATTCCTAAAAGGATTGTGCTTTGACTCCTTTAAGAAAATAATCATGGTGTTGGCTGACTATTATCTGTACCTCTTGCATATTTATTTACTACAGAATGGGTTAAATAAAACTGTATTTCCGCTCATTATTTTCCTGCGATGTGTATTATTCCAGCTTTGGATGGATTTACTAGGGAGTATTATTCCGGAATCAGTAGTCAAGGTCACACTGCATTCTCATGCTCCAGTCTGGCTAGCCTTACAGTTGTTTTGCTCTGTTAATTTTCACATTTCACATTCCATTCACATAAGCTAAGTCCCTAAATATGGATAACGAATACATGTATGTTTGTAATCGGCAAAAATATCGATTTCATCTCATTTCCTTGTTTTATCCAGAATTTTTGCACCTTATTTCAGTTTGTGTTCCGCATTTAATTGGTGGATTTCTGTGTCACAGCAGCGTTTATAACAGAGGTTGGTGAGAAGTAGATCTCAGAATGTCATGGCACAACGTGACATCATTCATGGCTTTTTGTTCAATTTATTCTCTAAATGAGCCCTTAATGAAGTGAGTGTTGGTCCAGCGTCCTCATGGTCATCAAAACCAAACCGGGGAAACCCAGAGCTGCTGTGTTTTGGGAAGAGATACAGGGAAAAGCGCTTGTTTGATAAGCAGTGACCGTACACGTCATTTGTGCTCCGCAATTAGCAACACACACTGTAGAAAAGGAACACTGTTACCATGCCGACCATAACGCCGTGGACTCGAGGTCTTACGAGGTCTTAGAGGAAGGCCGCCGGACGGTGTGGGGGTTTATCCATCATGTGGCGCCGCTGCCGCCCCAGACCATTTGACGGATACAATACGAGCAGTAATGTGTGTGAACACGTCTCCGAAGGTCAGCATGTTCCATGCAGATATAGAGCGATAGCGAGTCGCCGAGTAACAAGAAAGGAACGTCAGGGGCCGGACAGAACCGCCTGAGATTCCGCAACAGCGTCGTTCTCCAAAGGATGTTAAACTCGCCGGAGCGAGCCGGCGGCTTCGGGGGGGTTTACCCGCCCCCATCTCCGGCGATGCCTCTGCGCTGGAACAGAGAGCGGGAATTGGAACCTCCCTGTTGGGAGGTCACCGTGACCTGGAGGACGCCCTGGTGGAGGACCAGCTCATCTATTTGGTGGTAATGAATCAGGAAAGAACATTCCAGAGAAGAATGCCTTAAAGGAACAGCCAAACCACAAAGACGACACAGCGATCCGGCGTCGGAATGCTGTGCGGGTTGAAGCTGACAGAACCATCTGTCTGGGTGTTTAGGTCGATTGTGTTTTTAAGCATCTTTCTGTAGAAATCACGCTCCTCTACAAAATGTGGGGGCCAGAGATCCGCTCTGGGCTTTTAGAGGCGTTATTCTCAGCCAGCCAGGGGTGTCCGTCAAAAGCCCGTGGTGGAACACGATTTCGGGGATATCTCACAAAAACAGAACCCCCAAATCATCCACATAAAGGTCCTGATAAATGACTTACAAAAAGCCCATGGAGCCCATGGCAGCCTAGAGCAGGGCACTCACATTTACAACAGCGGGCGAGCAGGGCACTCGCATTCACAACAGCGGGCGAGCAGGGCACTCGCATTCACAACAGCGGGCGAGCAGGGCACTCGCATTCACAACAGCGGGCGATTTGGCAAATCCTATTCACCATTGTGTTTTTGGACTGGAAACCAGGAGCCTGAAAAAATGCAAACTCCATACATGAACCAGGGTGGAGATTCAAACCCTGGACTCCAGAGGTGTGTGAGGAAACTGTGCCAACTTCTGCACCATAATGCCCCCCAGCCCGCATATCAGTCATGATATCCAAAAAGAAAAAAAAAAAAAAATCAAGTTATATGTACACATAAATGATTGAAGAACAACGAATTTGCCTTTAATGGGGACTCATCAGTCAAAAAGGAATTATACATGTCACAAAACGATGCCCCTCGCTGGGGGCACGACTTTCCGGAAACGGCCTTCTGAAAGTAAGAGCGTTTCTGGGAATCCTTGCGCTGACGAGTGTGCCTTCGAAAAAAAACAGCATATAATGCACCCCCCGTCACTTCCGCCGCAAGGCGAAGGATTCACCTTTCCCCAAATCGGGGGTAAATGTTTCACAGACGTCAGACCCGTCTCGGTTATAAAATGTGGGCTTTTTGGATGAGGCACAAACTCCATTCCTTCTGTTAAAACTCCCATCCAGCTATTTCCTTTATTGGGGTAGCCAAGGAAACCACTTCTGAGTTTAAGGAGATCCAGGAGCTCCGTGACAAGGGAGGTATGGGTCAGTACACAGCTCTGCCCAGGGGTAAAATTATTCTCTATGAGTACTGAGTCAGGTGAACAAATATAACAAGTTACTTTGGATGTCTGTGTCAAATAAAAAAGTTAAACAGAAAACAGAGCTTTAAGGGGAGGGGGGGATAAGGGAAATGTTATCTGCTGCATAAGCCACGCCCCCTGGGTCACATCAACCCCGTCGCCGTTAGTGACTAACTGTGCCTGACGGAGACGCAGTAAATCAGAAGTGCACTTTGGGAGCGGCTGTAATTTGGGGCAGCCTCTGATCGCTAACAGCTGTCCCATGGATCGCGAGGGCGACAGATGCGCCCCAGAGCATTCCGCCGCCGAAGAGGAGCCGTTACTGTGGGAGCTGCATCCTTTTTTTGATGTGAAAATAACAACATTGGACGCAGGGTATGAGTACTAATGCTAACCGCTATCAGAGTTCTGGTTCTGGTGTTTCACACCGTTAATTTCGGGCCTTCGTACAGCCAGCGGAGGATGAGGCAGAGAATGATGTACACCATGTTCCCTACTGTGGGTGTAAAAGCTGGGAGCCATTTTCCAGCGAGTCCAGCTGCCCGTGGGATGTCCGTTTGGGATGAAGATGGTGATGGGGTTGCGTGTCTGGACCATCCCACTGGGCAAAGCTGAATCCCTCATGTCCTGAAACAGAGCAAACACACATCAGATGAATCACACGGTGCCTGAAAGAGGAAATTCAGATGCAAGGCTCTAAATCAGCGATTGACAACCCTGATCCCGGAGAGCCAGAATCCCGCAGGTTTTCCATCCCACCTGATGAGTGACTATCTGATGCTGATGTATCACTCTCAGTTCATCAGAGACCAGGTTGGACAGAAGACCTGCTGGTCACCGACACTCCAGCATCAGGGCTGCCCACCCCAGCTCTAAATTCTTGTAAATTCTCCAGTCATCCTCAATCAGTGTGACTCTTCATTATCTGCGTTATTAAGTGACAGCCAGTCACAACAGATTCGGACACGTGTCTCGTGCAGGTTTGGCCATTAACGGCATGAGTTTGACTCTAAAGGGATTTCTAGAAACATCTAGGTATAGTGATGAACACGTGTGAAGATTTAGCACATTATTTTAGACAAAAGGCACTGATCTCCATGGCTAGCAATGCAACAACGGTATAATTGAAGGTAAATGCTAATTATACCTTTGGCATCAGACCATGGTTTCTGGCACGGGAAGAACAGGTCGTTTGGATCCATGTATTTGAGTTCTCCCAGACTTTGCGGCGCGTTGACGGGTCGCGACTTTGTGGACAAATCTTCGAACACTAGTCCATCCACTGTACTCCTGAGACTGCAGGTGCGGCCATAGCTCTCAGGATCCTTATGGCTGTTCTGGTGGGACATCTCAGCAGTAGGGTGTTGAAAGGATGAATGGTCATACTCCAGGGGATACGTGGAGAGTCTGCGCATCCAGCTGAGAGGGTTACCACTGGAATCACCTGGAAGCCAAAAAACACAAAAGCAGGGAGATGGGGATCAGCTGACCGTAGACACACACCAGGCTGGACAAACGGACACCAAGATGACAGTGACAGTGAGATGACGGTCAAGACGCCGCCAGCATGGCACAGGCGGAGGGACAGGCCACCGCGAAGTGCATGTCTCACCCTCAGTACTGGCCGGCCACGACACCAGGCTTCTGCTCCTGTGTTTCTTGGCGCCCGTGGAGAGCCGCATGCCACGACTCCGCAGGAAGCTGGGCCGAGGCAGGAGCAGGACGCGGGCCTCTTCCTGGTCCTGAGCCTTTAGGAAGATCTGGGGTGGGCAATAAGGAAGACCAGCTTTTAGCCAGTCATCATCCATCGCCACCGCCAAGAGCCTTCAGGAAGCGCAAATGAAAACCTACATCTGAGGGAGCCGTCTCCACTCTGAGCTACCATTTCACATCACAAATGGCCGTTTCCGTCATCTGACCGCTTGTCATGAATGATTTGAAGCAAAACGTCTGCGTGCTGTGTAGCTCATGCCGAAGGAGCTGTGATCACCGGTGGGTTTTCATAAAGACTAGCGAACCATAAAATCGGCACAAACTGCTGTCGCTAATGCATTTGGAGTGTTTTTCCCTCTCAGTTTAACACAAAAGAAAACACATTCAATTCAGCCTGTGCGACGAATTCAATCAAGGCTTAGAAATTAAAAGCTCAGCGGGAGCATAAACGCGCTTGCTGTGGGACGGCCGCATCGCGCTGGCATTCGCTGGAGATTCATGACGAAACAGCACACGTTGTCAGCCAGGTGCAGATGGTCATCCACTGCCCTCTGCTAAAGCATGTGAAGTAAGGAGAAATGGATCTTCAGACTTGCCTTCTCATAGTTTTCAATCAGAATTTCCACCACAAGGTTCTGGAACTTGATGTTCATCGTGGCCGCCACCGTCTCCTCGTGGGACCGCATTAGTGTTGGCCCAAAGACCACACCCAGGTTGGGCACGGTCATTAGGTTTACCCGGCTCTGGGCGGAGACCCTGGAAATGGGCGAGAGACGGCTCACAGTGCAGCCACAGCTTATTTCGATTTTGACAAACTGTGACTATTCCCGTTTTCTGGAGAAGATCACGATGACTGCTGGAGGCGGCATACCTGACCAGGTGTCCAATCAGAAGGCCCAGCATCTCCATGTTTTTCTCTGGCAGCTTTTGAACCAGGGCTTGCACTGTGGTGACCCTGTAGTCCAAATCGTCTGACTCTGTGAGGGAAAATGTCACATGTACCCAGTTCATCAAGGGGCCAAATGTTTGGAAGTGTCAAGAAAAGTTGAGCCAAGGACTCCAGAAATAATGATGCCCAAAATGGCAGAGAGTAAATCACGTCACAGCTGATATACGCTAAGGCTGAAAGGATCAGATCACTTACTGACAGCCAAGATGAAATCCTTGTGTAGCTTGTACGTCATAAGGGGCTCACTGAGACATCTGGAGAAAGACAGTCAAACAGGGACACTGGGATGAGAACAGGCCTCTAACTCACACGGGAGCAGTCCTCTCACTGGGTTCAAGAGCAGGCCTCTTACTCGCTTCAGGAGTAGATCTCTCACACAGGGGTAGGCCTCTCACTCTCATGGGGGCAGACCTCTCACTTGTTTTGGGAGCAGGTCTCACACTCGCACAGGGGCAGACCTCTCACATTGCAGCAGGCCTTTCATTCGCATAGGGGAAGGTCTCTCATCTGCTTTGGAAGCAGACCGCTCACTCGCACGGGAGCGGGCCTCTCAATCATACAGTTCAGCTAGTATACCATTTACGGCTTCAAAAACACGGATAGTCAGCACAGGACATAACCGGGCGTCGGCGGCTCACCTGAGGTAGCGCTTCAGACCACTAGAGATAGTCTTGTTGTCCCAAACGCATGGATCCAAATCCATGTCTGGGGAAGCCTTAGGCGCTGCGAGGAAAAATGCAGGTTACAATGTTTATGGTGCTGTGACCTCATGGCGGGTTAATCCATTCAGAATGACGCCAGCTGATGTGACACAGGACGATGCTCCGGGGCAGCAAGGCAGCAGGCCAGCCTCTCTTACCAAACACTGTCGATATCAGCCTCTGGACTCTGGAGCTGACGCCTTCGGTCCGATAGAGCCCCACCGCGTTAAGGCCTGGGCGTGGAACACAAACAATTGATTTTACTGCATTTCAGGTCTCTTCAGAGCCGAGCTGGAACCAGGCACACTTTCTGGAGAAGGAACGTACAAGGAACGTTCATTTCACCGCGATTGGTTTCGGGCGGTGGATGGTAACATTGAGACAGCGAAAAACAGTGAAAGTTTCAGCGAACATTAAAGTAATGCAGAAGAAACATGGAGAGCGACCTGTGCTTCACAAATGTCAGACTATACCACCTTTTGTGACGTTGGTTTCGTTGTTCACATTTAACGAACAGAGTTTCTTTGAAACGTAATCTCACGTAGCACTTGGAAAGTAAGATTTTTCAAATTTTCAAAGACTGACCCCTCTCTTCGACCAAAGCGATGCTCTTCTTTACGAAGTTAAAGCCAGTCTCGTTTAACAGCGCTGCGGAGAACGGGAACACCAGTGTCATTAAAGCATACACAGGGGGTGTCGGTCACCCCTCCCAGGACTACGGGGGTCATTAAACTAAAACAGTACCCAGTGACACTCACTTTCCTCGTTATTACTGAACAGGGCCGGAAGGGTGTATATCTAAAAAGAAAAAAAATATCATTAGACCTTTGTCTGTACCTCATACCTGTTAAACCCCAATGAAGCAGGCAGTGGGAGTTGAGGTGGGTGCAGTTAGGGTTAGGGTTCATTCACTCATTTGGGGGGGGGGGGGGGGTACAGCCATCAAACCCTTTCCAAAATACCTGTTTTCCTTCCTTTGTTCTCTTTGTCCCTCCCCACCACTCTGCTGAGCCCGTTTCCAAATAAAACCCCCCTTCCTCTCATCCACCCCCACATGACATCACTCTGCCTGCAGCGAGGCAAACACTTGAATTAGAGAGATTTTTATTCCATTCCATACAGGATGTTTGTGAAAACACAAACACAAAGGTTGATACACACACCGTTGTGTGAGGGGCGTTTTAGAGATGACACTCCCAGAAATGCAATTTTGTTAGCAGGGTGTTAGTTACATGTTCTTTCATGCATTATGATGACAATGAGCTGCACTTACCCCAATATCAATCTGCAACACATAATGTATACAATTTTCTATCTATAGTTCACAGATTGACAGATTCAAAATACAAATGTTATTAAAGTCTAACTTTGAAGTTACCTGTGTGTGTAAAACATAATCCAGTAATAGTAATATGACATAAAAAGGTCTTGTTTAAAAATCTATGCATCAAATTATTATTAAATATTAAATATTTTCCATCCTTCTAAAAGATGCAGGCCACAGTTTGGCCACCAGGGGGCACAAAAGATGCACAAATAAATAAAGAGGCCTACCGTCCTTACTGGCTCCTTCCCATCCATGGCCTCCATCCACAGCCTCCTGTTCGACTCTGACAGGGCCTGAAGGGTGATGGCGGTGTGCCTGCCGGTACACGGAGGAGTGTGATGCTGCGTGGTCCAGAAGGAGACTGAATAATCATTATTATTCTTATTGTACACTGATTCATTGATGAATTATCCAAAGAGATGTTTCCCCTTATATTAATAACACCAACAACAAATATAAAAATCATAATTATTATTATGTGATTGATCATTCTAGACTTCTTGGTTGATGATTTATCCAAAGTGACTTTTTCCTATAAAGCTCAGTTTTTTATTTTTTTATTTTTGGGCAAGTGAACAGTTTAGTTGTCCAATGTCATTTGCAGAAGACAACAGAAAGGGAGAAAAAGTGATATTAAATGTGAGTCCTGAGCTTCCGGCACGAGTCCCACAGCCATGTGACCGTCCCCGATCTGCAGGCATGTGAACAAGCCGGTTTTTTTACGGGCCACTGCCGCTGAGACAAGGCCTCCCCCGTCATTATCACGAACCAGCACAGACCTTTCCACCACCTCGATATCAAAACAGAAGCGCTTGTCGATGGAATCCGTTCTCCGCCGGATGCAAGACTTCAGCTTGAATAACTCAGGTGTAGCTGTGACTGGAGGATTCTAAAGAGGGAAAACAGGAACTCAACAAAAACACGTAGGAAGACAGTTACACACAGCACGATGGGGAGAGCATTACCAGCCGAACAAGCTTCACCGAATCACTTTAGTTAATACGATCAGTCTTTTAATTAATACTGTCATACGTGGTAAATGAGTGAGACATTCGTTAAAATCAGTAGCTATGCATTCAGATCATTTCCATACTTAAAATTCTTGTTCTTTTTTGTTTATATATTCAGCCAAATATTCTTTCCCTTAATATTCAAATATACTTCAAAGAATCTTCATAGAATCACACACATTTGAGTTTCGTTGTAACTTGTTACAATGACAATAAAGGCTCTTTGTTCTATTCCAAAGCTAAACCCTTCCTATTGGCATGTGGACTAACAAACCATGAGAGATGCTCTCAGATTCTCCTGCACCCCCTTCACCTGCCAAACGGGGGTCCTGCTCTCTGAGCTGGCCACGGTGAACGTCTTGCTCTCCTTGTCGTAGGTGCAATAGTGCCGGCTCCAGGTGAACCCCCAGGGACCTGCAGGGTGGTCAGACACTGAGCTTGGAAGTGCAGCCCATCCCTCACACGGCATGACAACGGGCTGCAGGAGATCAGCAGCAGCCAGCAGGGAGAAGGCTGCCTGACATCTTCCCAGGAGAAAAGCTACTACTTTGTTGACACGCATTCAGGAAAAACATGGAACCGCTGCCAAGAGGGGCCAGACTCACAAAACATCTAGGCCAGTTTTGCCCAACCTGGTCCACATTTCCGCTCCCTCTCCGCTCTCAGTAGGGAGCAAAAACGTGGACTGTCTTGGGGCCTCCGAGGACCAGGTTGCGAAACGCTTATCTAGACGATTTGAAGGCTGCTTGAGTGCTTCACTCCTGAGCAGAACAGATCGGGACAGAGCCGGGTCCTTGTTCTTCAGTGCAGAAGCTGAAATGAAGCCACGTAAGATACTCACGTTTCTCCTGCAAGTACAGGAAGCCCTCAATGCTGAACTGCCCCGGGGGTTTGTAGTCGTGGTTGACGCTCCTCATCCTCCTCATCAGCTTCTCCATCTCTTCTTTTGTGCTCTCAAAGTTATTTCTCGTCTTCAGCACACAAAGACCAGCAAACAGATTAGGAGGCGTGCCGAGCAGAGATGCACACATTGCACGGCGTTTGGTTCCAGCAGAGGGGCCCGCCACGGCAGGGGGCGTCTGGTTACCGTGCCAGGGTGAGCGGGCCGCGGCCGCCTCACTTCCTGCACGGTTCAGAGCGCAGCACGACTTGACGGCAAACAGCACGCTCCATCATCTGCTATCCCGTTAGCATTCTGTGGGACATCCCGCGGCTAACGCACAAACGGACTCGGAGTCTCTATCCAGACTTGGACTGCGGCAGCTCACAAAGGCGTGTTTAACACCCAACAGTGTGTTTAATTT
>JAABNX020000042.1:5820081-5833226 GCA_015163995.2 Mormyrus lacerda | reverse complement strand
CGTCGTGGGGGGGGTCATCGGGGGGAGGTCATCGGGGTGTCGAGTCCCGTCACGGAGGGGAGGGAAATGAAAGCCTCTTAGCTTTTAAGTAACAAAAACATCAGGAAGTTTCAAATCCTCAGAGACCTTGTGCACACACACACACACACACACACACACACACACACACACACTCTTCATATATTCCTATCATTATGGGGCCTCTCCATTCATTTTTATGAGCATAACTCTAACCTCACTATGGCAACCTTAGCCCCTACCCAGCCGTAACCTTAACCATAAGTAATCAAGCAAAATACAAGATTTTTGGCATTTTTTAGTTTTTTGATTGTAGTCACAGATTTTTCTAAAATTGAGGTTATGCTTGTGGGGACCGAAAAAATGGCTTTTATCACGTTGTAAGGAAATCCGGTCCCCACAATGTAATACTTACAAAAACACAAACACACGCAGACATGGAAACACTAGTGAAACCATTTCTGAAACAAAGAACTTTAGTGCCAGTCCTCCAGACATCAGAGAACAACAATTCCTATAACTTTAAGACGAGTCCTTTCAGTTACATGAAGTATTTCATCTTGTTTTTGCTGGACACATAGAGGTGTTTCACTTCCTCTGTGCGTGATGGGGAATGAGCCCTATTTGACAGCAGCGAATTAACAGCACAGGGATCCGTGAATGAAGCACAACGAAGTCCTCCTGTGTCTTTAAGCTGGGCCGGGGAATTTCTGCGCGATGTCAGCGGGTGACCGCGCGTTGGCTGTGATGGCTTCCCTACGTCAGTTTGGTGGTGAACGTGGGGAACTTACCGGCTCCACAAACTCAAATTTCTTCTTCTCCTGGACTTCTTGGATTTTGAAGACATATTCGAGAGATGCATCATAAAATGCCTGCCTCTCCTTATCGATCTGCACGTCTGCCTGGGAAGAAGGGAAAGCTGGTCATTGGAACAGCAAACACATGATCCAATGTTCTTCACATTATCCGCTTCTTCTTCAATGCACCATCTATGCTAACCGCAGCAAACAGGCTCACCTCTTCTAAAAACGTATCTTTCTTTTTTGTTGACAAATTCAAGTGCTTGTCTAAAGCAGAGTAGTACTTCTCAGTCTCTCGGTCAAACTTCTTCTTTCCTTCCTGAAGGAAGAGAAAAAACAAAGTGTCCAACAACTGAAATCCAACATCTGAGCTTTCGCAAGCGATCTGACTCAGGAGCGTCTGAGGGACAGCCTAACCTCACGACCCTCATTCCCATTGTTTGACACACAGCAGGAGATTAAAATAAACTATTATGAGTAATTTGAGAAGAAATGACAGTAATTACCTTGGGAGGTAAATGTTTTCGTTAATTATCCTAATTGGCATTTTTGTCTGTGTCCCTTTTAACGTTAATTACACAGAACAGGAGCCATTGTCCCCTTTATCCAGGCATCACTCTTTCCACCATAAGGTTATGAAATGCATCTCCAAAGTCTGCTGACTCGCACAGAGCAGGCCAGGGCCTGGGGAGACTCAGGACAGCACAACTACGAAACCCAAACTACTGCTGTCAGCAAAAAGAAAAATGTCATCTTACCGGGAACACAGAGACAGTCTCTGATGAGAAGAGAAGGAGCCTTCAGAGGCAGTTAGCAATTAGAGACAAAGAGCAGAATGTGGCCGGATGTCTTAAGCTACCTCACTTAACTCACTTTCTTGTTTGAAAACAAAGGTTTTTACCACAAGACGGGCGGCAAACTTTAATGCTGATGCTGAAGATACAGACATTAGAGGCTGCCTTTGCCTCCTATGAATGACTATCAGCAACAAAAGATCCAGCAGTCAAGAGAGGCATCACAGACTGGCACTCAGTAGAGGTGCGACGAAGGACCTGCAAAAAATGCCCTGGAGTACTAGTTGATCTCTATGAACAAAGTTCTGTTCAGAATACGGTACTTTCTGTGACTCCTGAAAGATGTGAAAGCAGGACCGTGGAGAATCAGGGCAGGAAGAGTATTGATGCTTTTGAACTTTGGTGCTGATGAAGATTTTGAAGAATACTGTGGAATTTAATAACAACGAGAGGATTTATCATCTACTGAAACCTGAACTTTCAATTGAAGTCCAGATGACCAGACTGAAGCGGTCTTACTTCGGCACATTATGAGAAGACCTGGTGCACTGCTGAAGACGGCAGGACTTGGAAAAGCTGAAGGTACAAGGAGAAGAGGATGATCAACAAGGTGGATGGGCTCAATCATCTCACCAATGAACCTTTGGGAAACCTGAAGACTCAGATAGAAGACAGGAGATGCCGTGGGAACACAATCTGCATGGTCTCTGTATAGTCGACGTCACTTTGACAGGACAAAATGTGATGATGATGATGATTATTATTAATATTATCATTATCCCTGTTATTAATCTAGGTTCCTGTTTTGGTTATTGCAGTTTTCTTGGAAATACAGAGGAAACCTCTAAGACAGGAGAAAAGCAGAGTCAGAGAAGCAAGAAGGCTCATTTGGCGAGACACTCGCTTCCTCTCAGTTCCTGCATCTCACCCTGAGTCTGGCCATACAGAGGACAAAGAGAAGTATAGGCCATGTGAGATAACAAGACGCTGAACTATCAAAGAGCCTCCTACGGCTCGGGGGACTTCAGAAGTGAATAAACTGCAAAAATTCCGTTTTGACCAAGGTGTGACGAAAGGGGGCTTTGTGACATTTTAAACTTGGACAATGGCTTTATTTCCCCCGTCTTGCAATCATCAAACGGACGCCGCACTCACATGAATTAGCCTGTATGGTGTTACAACAGGATCGCAGTGACAGCCAGGGCTGTGCCACTGGTACAGGCAGAAAAATGCTGCAGTTGGCCTTTCGGTGTGTTTTTACGATGCATATTTGTGACGGCCAAAGCTTCATGAACCACTTGCGGTATTTTCTGACCCCACTAGATGGTGCTGTCTGTTCAAAAACGTGTTCAAAGCCCCAAAACAAACCAAGAGCACCATCTAGTGGAGTCAAAATATACAGCAAATGGTTCATGAGGCTTCATTTGCCAATTATTAGCTCGTAAATCTTCGTATACAGAATACTGAATGCAGGAGAAACTCATTCCTCTTTCACACAAAGCCCTGGCTAGAGCTGGAGCTGGTTCACACCGGCCCCACCAACCCCATTTCGTATTCTCACTGCACTTGGCGCCCAAAGGGTAGAACGATGGCGTCAGTACGTGCATGCTGCTGTGGGAGGGGTGCTGTTTCAGAAGTGAAGACAAAAAAGGAGGACCGTGTAAGGTTTTTTTGAATTTACTGCAAATACTTACATTATATTTTAGCTTTAAATGTTATTGTTCCTGGGTTTAACCCAAAACAGTTCATTCAAAATTTCTGAGCATTTTATCTTCACCTTTAAAAGTGATAAGTACAGCAGTCGATTGTTGTAACAGCGCAAATGCATTACTTATGTGCATTTGCACTGCTATAACAAGAAATGACCATGCATTTTAACCTTCATATCACAACAGAAGTACGAATTAGCATATAAAGGTTAAAATGCATGGTAATTTCTTGTCAAATCAGGGTAAAATGCACATAAAATAAGTACCGGACACTGAAGGAACTACTATGTAACTAGAAAAGAATTAAACATTCTGGTAAATTTTAGTTTACAAATATACAAATAATCAAGAAATATGTGAATCTTTCACATGGAATAAATGAATATAAGAAGTGATGCTCCCATCTATCATCATTTTCTACACTGTGTTAAAACAAGCACATGAAATACATGAAGGGAAATTTCATTGAAATTACTGACATTTCAAACCAGATAGCATGTGAGTGTTATTTTCATTGCTGTAACAAAGCAGATTATGTATCACTGGCTGTTACGCCGAAGTCAGATTCTAATGGTAACTTATTAGTTAGCTAAGGTGTCGTTACAAAAGACGGGTTGGCGGTAAAAAAATCTTTAAAAAAGAAGCAGCCACAGTCACAAATCACTTCCGACACACAGAAGAGAACCGAGTGTTTGGCGACATGCTGTTTTGTTTGACAGATTCTTGGAAGGCATCCGACATACACCAAACGTATTTAAAGTTCATTGTCACATTACAAGTAAACACAACAATAACAACGTATCCGATTCCTCCAAAGGGGTCACGGAGTTCAATGCACCAGTGACCTGGTTAGCAGGTCTGTTTCCAAACATGGAGTCCATGATATTCGTTTTTGCTCCGTTAGTCTTGCTCGGTTACTTTGGTAACCCCTGCCTTCTCCAGTTCGCTCCGCATTGCTTCGTAAACTTTTGCTTTCCGCTCTGACGACTCTAACTCTGTCCCCTGACGTCACATGCTTCCGACTCTGGCCCAGCAGTGTTTTGGGGCCGGAACTCCGGAGCTCTCGGTCTGGATACATCGGCCCCTCATTGCCGGTGCTATTATTTATGGTGTGAATGCAACGACTGGGCCAGAATTTAGGCCGGCCCCCGGTGTGAAAGCGCTATCACAGAGCAGCATCGAAAACACAGGCGGAGCAGCCAGCATGGGAGCATAAGGAGGGAATTCTTAGGGGCGTGGTCTCTGACTAGCTGCTAAATGCTAACTGCTAACCTCAACCTGGAGCCAGATGAGGAAACAGAAACACTGCTGCTGGTTCTGCTTTTACTCCAGCTCCATGTGTTGATCCTTCTCCAGATGATCAACATCACCCTCAGGGACCGATAGCTTCAAACATCTGTTACAGGGGAACCTGAAGTTTCCTGACACCTGTACTATTAACACTGACTAATTAATGCGCAAAAACAGAGACATCTGTTTTGATATAGCAGTGATGATATCATTTTACATACCGACATTGTAAATAAGCCCTTCTACTATTTTTGGTAACATCATTAAAAAAATATCGCAAATAAGCACTTTAATCATTTTGATACTTATATTACTAGAATTTTATTTAAGAAGGCCATGTCTCACAAAGGTAAAATTAAAAGTAGAATTAAGCTCCGGTACCACAGATAAATGTCAACTGACAGTCAATACCATTAAAAACTGGTGTAGAAGAATTTATCAAGTAAAACTGCGCCAGCTTAGGGAGCCGCAGCCCTACATTTTCACAGATAAGAAATACAAAACAGATACAAGACAGGTAATTTTTCGTATTGACCTGAGGGCTGATGCCTCAAGTCAGGGAGAGGAGGGAAGACAAAAAAACCCCCAACCTCCCTTTTAGCCACTGGCAAAGCCACATTCCTTTTGGGATTTAGCGCCTATGGTGTGGTCAAGGGGTCTTCCGCTTGGAATAATGCTCAGCATCCTCAGAGGAGCATTGTTAGGGGAAGCTGTTTAATGTGAGCGCGGAGATGTACACCAGTGTACGGGCCCAGCACAGCATGGCTCCAGCTGAAGTGCAGGGCGCCCCCCAGTGGTGGGCGATCGCCAGTGTACAGCACTGGGAGGAGGTTTGTGGGCAAACACACCATCACCAACACACCATGGATGGATTAACAAAGCCTGCACTTTCAGTTTTGCTCTCCTTCAGAGACACACTGCTGACATGCTGAAGTATGACAGGGAAAAATACCACTAAATAAAATTTCCACCACCCCCAAAATGGACTAAAAAAAGCAGCCACTTAGAAGAGTGGCAAAACTTTTAAGTGAATCCTGAAAAAAAGGAGGAGGATTGAACCAGAATATTGCTACTATGGCTCCTTTCAGATTCTCATCAGTGAGTTTTATACTGAATATTGGCCTCCATTTATTTACTACAGAAATTAAATTCACCTAGAATCCTCCCTGCAAATTGGGAAAGCAATGCCATTATTGTTTTTTGTGGTAAAGTAATTTGCTGATGTTAATGACAATTTCAGAACCTGAAACAACAGTCCCATTTGAGCTTTAAACTCAATGAAGCGTGGATACTTTTAAAAACTAAGACAACTGCAAATAAAAGCAATTTATGACTTATGCGAAATCATTCTCTAGTTTTCACCCACAGAGACAAAAGCATGGACCTACCTTGGCAGCATCAATCTGCTCTTTACGGAACTTCTCCAAGGGTGTGATCAAAACGTCACCGGCATTCTGTATCTGAAATCAATGTTTGACAGTTTTTAAGTTCTGCATTTGAAAGCCGCTATATTGCACAACACATTTTACTTGCGTGAGTCGCGCAGTCGCAGATAATGACAGCAAATCGAAGAAAAAATGTCCACTATAAAGGAGTGAAGAAAGGCCCATCTGGTGAAATACGGCAGAGAAATGTGCTGTAAGAATGGGGCACTTAACACAGCAGATTGCAGACCAGTATCAATGGGTGCACCAGCACTTGTATAACATGTCAGCAGTCATCATCGCCAGATTGGGAGTGAGAGGTATTTGCTCAGTGTGTCTCAGGGGTTCAGGCAAGGACAAGCCACTGTGTTTTAGTTACGTTGCTGTATCGCATGTAATGGCAGCATGACATGTGGTCAGGTAATAGTGAATCATTATTATAACCAAATAAATCCCTCAGAAAACACTTAAGCCACCACCCTCCCCCCCGTCACCACTTCCCCCAAGCTTGTGTCCATTGTTTTGTTTAAATCTCACTTCCTCTCCTTCAGACAGGAGGGTGTGACCTGACCAATGACCAAAAAAAGCGACACTTCCTTAAAAATCTCCATCACTCTCCAACACACTAGGGGGCGCCGTGTGCACTTTCTGTAATATGCAAGGAAAAACCAGGCTGCTGGCCTTCATTATACCTAACTGCTTTGCAAAATGTCCATAATAAACCAAACACTCAGATATACATATAAAATACATTATTAAGAAAGTGGAGTTAAAAATACAAGTTGATTTACATTCTAACTTGCACCTTAATTGGATTCGAAGTTAGTGTAAAAGTTAGAGCACAGATAAAGCAGATTCCAAAAGATATTTCAGCACACCTTTATATACACTGATTTTATTCAGTGACAAAAACAAATGAAAGAACTTGTCAACCAGGCCTAGAAGTCACACTTCTGATATTTGCGATCCCTTTCTCAGCCAGTCTAAATTTATGGCACAAAAATTGCCAAGAATGGCACCGCAAGGTCTTATTTAGAGCTGACCTTGGATTCACAGGCACTGAAAATCACTGCAGAAGACTTGAGGCTCTCAGATAAAAGGACAGAGGAATGCAGGAGCTCAAGAAAACGCCACGCAGTACAAGACGACGCCCACGCTCATTCATAACCGTCTGCACTCGCCTTACGTGCCTGTTATTCCTGCACAGTTACCTGACAAATGCAAGCATGATTTATGGGGTGTAAAGGCCGTATCAAGTGCACTTAGGCAGAAACGCCGAGTGGGGCTCCCCTTGAGACACAGAAAATGGGACATTCCAAAGCGTGGTCTTCTGCCCGCTGACTCACTGCAACCATGCGGCCTGCCTCTGCGTATGGAAGGCCGGCCCTAAGTGTCCTCCTCCGGAGGAGGACGATAGTGCATCAATTGAAAACAACAGCCCGTTATCGACGAATAAATGAGAATCCAGCCCCCCTCCCATCCCCAAAAAATGCAGATGTAGCCCACACAATACATGCTTCATATTCTGTTCACACTACCGTGTGTTAGACTGGCTCCACCCCAGACGTTCTTGTTGCCGGAGGGTGACCTTACACCGGATGCTCTCACGAAGATCACGTGACCACCTAAGGTGTTTTTAGCAAAGGTGTGAGGACAGGATGGCTGTGGTCACCACCCATCTCGAGGTGAAAGTCAGGTGGCAGGGATGATCAGAGCTCAGCCCTTTGTGTGTCCTGCTCGACCCCGCGGATACTGATGCTCACGCAGGGACACATCACCTGGTCAGGAATCCCATCCTGACCGAGGACCCTCACGCCTCACAGGGTGGGTGGCCCTCGCGCCGATCCCTAATTACACGTTCTATTTAACGCTCCCCTCGATCGTCACCGGGGCAGGACACGCTCTTAAGATATTAAGTAAATCTGTGCAATTATGGGCTCCTTTAATTGGGATCCCAGGGTTAATGCTATCAAAATTATGGGCTGCACAGCACTATCATTATAAACTGTAGTAATTTTCATTAACTCCCCACGTCGTTGTAATCGCACCCAACTGGAGGCCGGTCCAGAAAAATAAACAAACTGACTCGGTTTACGTGATGGGATTAAGTCAAGCCGCCGTGCGGCCCGCGGAGGCCCGGAGGCACGAGGAGGCCTGGTCTCTGGCGGCTAAAAGGTTTGAGTCTAATGGCCGACCTACTCTCATTCATCCTACTGTCGCCTCCTAACGGGATAATGGAGAAGACCAATGAGAGCTTCAGGGCTAAAGCCTGGAAGACAGGCCAATATAAGTGAGAATTATGTTGTCTGGGAGGTGATCGAAAACAGCAAGTGTCCAAGGGCATCTTTATGTGTACCCGAGCAACTGAGAAATAAACGATGTCCGTATTTTTTAGGTCAGACCAAAGCCGTAGTGGAAGTTTGGCAGTGGTCTTCGCGGGGACCCACTGGAGCCACAGTCCAGCACCCTGCTTGTGCAGAGAATCCAGTCTGGGGTTTACATGAGTCTTGGAAGGAGGAGCTGGATGTACTGGTTTGGGCCATGTGGGCACAGAGCTGTGGTACACCCATGGCCAAAATCCCTCAAGGGATTAGTAAGGGCAGAGTCCGCAGCAACTGCGGGTCCGGAGAACCCCAAAAAGTTCTGCTAACCTATGACAATAGCAGCAGTACTAAAGACAATATTAACGTTGTTCAGATCATTCTGAATTATTTCAGTCCTTTTTCGGTTTCAATGTTTATTTTAAATCTCAGCCAAAGAGATCTTCCCCAGAGCAGACAACAGCTAAATCATCCAAGAACAAGCTCATCAGAACCCTCAATGGGACTGACAGAACCCAAAATGTAGCCAGCGGCTGGCAGATCCAGAGCGGTGGCGAGCCAGAGCTGACCACCATGGCAGCAGGCAGTCCCACGCTGCGGCTGCGGGGACCTCGCCTGTGGCAGATGTGGGGCCACACAGGGCCCCTGGCTTTTGGGCGAGGGACCGACACGTCAAACTGGGCAGTACATTCTCATTTAAGGCTACAAGGAGGAAATGAATGCTTACCAGCCGTCTTCTCTCCTCTTCTAAGGTGTCTAACAGCTGGGAGAATTCTTTGAAGGACTGGGCTGGAAGGAGATATACAAGAAGCGTTCAGATTCACGACATGTTGCAGCATGGAAAATAGGGCCCCTTTCGCTCTACGCCTTGCCCTAGTTACATGTCAATGAAGTCGTCTGGAGTGCGTACTAGAGGTAGGGGGTTTATGTCATGGAAGGGACCGAGGTGCCGGCCAGCCACGTGCAGCCTAGCGATTACCCTCAAACAGCCCGAGTGCCCGTCAGAGCGGATGACACGGTGAACGACGGGGCGTCGGCCGCGGATGCCGCCTGGGATAACGGGCCTCGCGGCTCGGCGATAAGACCTGGCCCGGCGGCGGGTTGAGGACACACGCCTTCGCCGAGGGGCTACCAGCTGCCGATTATATCAGAGATGACAGGAAAGGCGATCGTCCCCAGCCAGGATGCTATCATCTCGAGCAACGCACCAAAAAAGCCACCAGACATTAACATCTCAGTGTGATCAAGGCAGGGTGGCGGGGGGGGGGAAGCTGATGAATCATCTATTGCAGTGCTTTCCAATCCGGTCCTCGGGGACCTAAAGCAGTCCATGTTTTTGCTCCCTCCCAGCTCCCGGTAGTGTCTGATGGGGAGCTGGGAGGGAGCAAAAATGTGGGCCGGCCGTGGGTCCCCGAGGACCGGATTGGGAAATGCAGACCTATTGTTGTCCCTTTTAATGGCTTCCAAGGAAACTGTTGCTAAGGTAACCAGCGATCATAAACAAAGCCTTGTACGGTTTCACTACGTAGCAGTACATCGCTGGACCTCGGTCACGATTCACCATGAAGCCGTGAGGAACAAGCATCACATGGGCCGTGAAAGTGGCTCTCACACGGCCTGCCCCCTCCCGAAAGCCAGCCGCCTCTACAAAGAATGACCTTTGAAACGCAAACTTTCCCTCCTTCTATTGTTGTGCAATTAATGGTTTCTATGGCCGTATCAATCTGCCGTGGGGATTGATTTCCAGATAACTCCTGTGGCTTCTGAATGTCACCGGAGGAAGTTCCAGAAAAATCGATAGGGGGTCAGGTGACCTCGTCTGGCAGGGACGTGGTCGGGATGGCAGGTCTTCGCGGGAAACTCTAGGCATCAAAGTACACCCATGGCCCGTTTCAGGATACCAGCCAGGGTCCGAGCAAGTCATCAAGTCGAAATTGATTTCGGCACAATATTTCTGCTCCGTATGTGATCCAGGCCTTTAGCACAAAACTGCACACAAAATTTCATTTCCCTCATCAGAGAGTCTCTAGACCTTCTGAAACTGTCCAAACGGTGTCCATACCAAGCCCAACTTAAAGGCACTCTAATGTGAAAAACGTGTCACATGGAATTATGCGAGTTGCTAACCAGCAAAGTCGAGCATAAAAACAGGCAGAGCTGAGCCTCGTTCCTACATCGTGCGGGGGGGTCGTCTTCCTCTGGCACACAGCTCACACACCTAAACACACCACAAATCCGCACAAACATGGCGACGGCTACCTGGCTGCTAGGAATGACATCTGCTGGACCGAGGCGAGGAGACCTCAGGTGTTTCTCAATACTAAGAACAGAAAGACCTTACTTGCGATCTTGGCAAGGCTGGTTGTGCTAACTTGCCTCCCAACTTGGGGCGCAATGAATCATGGGATTGGTCTCGCTCGGGGAGGATGCAACTGACGCATCTTTGATATTTGGGGTGGGGCAAGAACGACATTCGGGGAATTTTACCATCCTCTCTACTTCTGTTCTTGAGTATTGAAACTGGTCTATTGCCAGTAGAAGAGGACGTAAAACGGGTACATGAGAACACGAGTACGGTACAGTACGCATATTGAGAAATCCCCCCCTGCTCACTAGATGTGGGTTCGATGTGAATCGTCATTACTAGTCATTCAGACTACAAGCCTTAGTCTTTGTAGGAAAATAGAAGAATAAAAAGGCATACAAGGACATGGAGGGTGTGGCTTGCATGGGGTGATATTGGGGGGAGAGATGTGGGGGGTGTTATGTGGGAATGCGGGACACCCTGAGCTCCTTTCTGAGCGATGGACATGGTGTTTACACACTTCAGAACATCCTAATCACACGTCCATAGGTCCATGCGCCTGTACATGTATCTCTGACTCCTGCACTCTGAGATGAGCCACGTCAAAAACACAGTGGCTGGAGGATAACGACTAAAGCCGTAATAAATAAGTGAGAGCTTCGCCATTGTCAGCAAGGCTGGCCGACCCTCCCTCACGGAAATGCCAGGAAAAGGTCATAATTCCGCGAGGGGCCCAGGCGTGACGGTGACCTTCTAGAGAAGACTCACCCACATTAACCTCGTCGTCCGTCTCGGTGTCACCGATGCACTCAAATTGGAACTCCTGCAGCGATTTGGAGAACTTCTGTACGGCGGCGGAGAGATCTGGGGGCAGAGGGAAAGACGGGGATACAGGTGAGGGCCAACGCGACGTACGGGGCCTCGGACCTGATCTCAGGGCTCTGAATGCCAGTTGTGGGAAAAACTAGCATTTTTGGCATTAAGTTTTAAAAACAAAATTAAAATTAAAAATTACTACACAAATACTGGCAGTAAAGTTTATGAACAATCAAAGAATGTTAAATATTACATACTGGACGATTAAATAAGTGACTGGAATAAAACTCCGCAATCACAAAAAATTGGAAGTGTTTCCACAATTTTGGCCACTAGTGTATTTTTTAATAAGTAGCGTCAAAAACTGCATGCTGTGGAAAAAGAAACCTGAATGTGGTGATGTCCCACGATTCCGCTGAAATCCATCTGACTATTTTGTAATAATCAACGGCCAAGCAGGTGCTCAGCAAGAGAAGCTGTTACTGCAGCCAAACCTCTGCTGCAATTTATTTCACTTCCCAAAAGCTTGAAGAAATGGGAAACTTTTAAAAAAAAAATCAGATTAGAAACAGCCTCATGCGGTTCAGTACAAGAATAAACATGCGCTATGGCCGTCCGGTTTGGTTTACAGTGTCACGTTATCGTTGAGTGTTCGTTCTGATGTACATTCCAAGCGCATCGATGGTGCCCTGTTATAGTACCTAAAGCCTGAGACCGTTATATCGAGATAGACGCGAAACGATCAGTTCCTTAGTAACACACAGCATGAGAAATAAACAGCTTATTGAAGTCTTTGAGAGGAACGCAGTGAGGTGCGAGGTGGAACGCAGGGGGCGTGGCCAGTGAGACCCGCTGAATCCTGGGATTTCCTTGGTGTCTTTGGGGGGTGGTGAAACTCAGCGTGGGGCCATGCGACGTTGTCAGAAGTGCACGCCAAGGCTGATGCCTGAGAAGGTCCGCAAAGGCCTGCATGCATCTGCTGTCGCAAGCTGTATCCAAAATGCTGCCATAAACAGGGTAATTACCCACCGTCTTGATTAAGCCGCGATTTTAACGGTGAGACACCAGATGGCGGAACTGAGAGGCTCATCGAGCCAAAGGGAAGTGAATCTCGGCACAGCCCTAAATAAACGGATTCGAGAGTCATGCTTTTGCCCGTGCGTCATGTGACTGAGGATCCCCAGGAGGGTTAAAGGTCAGCCAGTTTCTGTTCGTAGCAGCTTGTTGTGGGCCTTGCTGTGTGGTGGGGGGGACACTTACGCGATATTACTTCAGTTAATCGTCGCTGTTACCACTAAGATAACTCAATTTAACACTTCAGAGCCGAAGGCAAAGTAGACAAGTAGATATACGCCCCTCCTCCCAACCTTAAGGGACCTTCAAGCTCAAGATGAAGTCCCTCATATACCAGTCATAAGACCTGGACAGAAATCCAGCTCTGGACTGTCGGGTCCTGGGAAGAAACGGACTCTTCGATCTGCCAGGACCCTCTGGGACCCTCCACATACGGTGCATAGAGCTCAGTATCGCGGACGAGATCTCACATGTGGTGTCACTCGGGAAGACGGACCGTCAGCACCGCAGTGGGGGTCGAGGCAATCCACGGCTTCAGACCAGCGCCTCATCTGCCACGGCCACTTGATGCGTGTGTGGCGGGGGCCCGGGGGG
>JAABNX020000042.1:5796998-5809250 GCA_015163995.2 Mormyrus lacerda | reverse complement strand
TAAAGAGTCACAGTCACAGAGTATGTAACTAGTTGGTTGAAACAAAATCCTGGTTTGGATTTTTACTTTCTGGACCTAAAATGTCCACCTCTGCCTATATTCCTATGCTGACCAAAAGTTTACTGTTCTTCACTGGGTTTTTCTAACTATGCCATCTTAAGGAATGCATCGGGAATGAAAAGATTAAAAACAAAGTAGACAGACATTTTTCAGAATTTAGGCAGCATGACTAATTTTTATCTAGTAGGGGCAATCTCTCACGGCCAGTGTGGCAAGATCTTGAGTCAGATGATCACCGTCATGGCAAACCTCTTTTTCCAACTGTTCTGACCTTATATGAGAGCCTGTTTCTGATTATATCAAAAGTCTGCTCAATGAGCTGTTTGTATGTCTGAAAAGCGTGGAATATGTTATAAAAAAGGGCGATCTAAGGCTTTGGCCCTACAGGACACTTTATTTCAGTACAGGTACCTTGGAATGCTTCTTTCCCTATATGCCATCTTGCTCTTCCTTGAGCCGTGCACACAAATAAAGATGACAGTGAGACTCGGGGTCCGTGCTCCAGGTCAGGCCATTTATCTGGCACCCCTGAAGCGTTTCTGGTAGTTAAGAGGGACTTTCTGATCACAAGCACAGAGGCCTTAACCCCCCGAGCCACCCACAGCCCCCAAAACGGCAGGGGCCTTCTCTTTTCATGTGCCCACCCGAACGAATCTTGTAGCCAATAGGGAGACAGAGGGTGGAGCTGTTAAAAGAATTTAAAATGCCCTTGAGGTACCGCTTACAATTCCCCTCAGGGGGGTAAATCCAATAAATTAAAAGTCTGTGAAAATTAATTAGCGTAAAATTATATAAGGGGTTTTAAACAGAGGTACCTGGTGAGGACACAAATAATTAAATCAACAGCAACCAGAGTCGACTTAGTTGTAAAAGTCCTGTGGCATTCTGGGAAGCGTAGTACCTACATTAACATAATGAAGCTCCAGGCAAAGATGGAGGGCTTTTTCCAGCAGCGTCCTGTTTTTCATCACACTCTGACATCCTGCTGCTTTATGCGGCACACGATTAGTATTCAGGCAGCTGAGGGGCACGCCGAGGAGGAGACCTTGGCGAGATTGAAAGACATTAAGAGTCAATCTGAATTACAGCTGCCCTCCCTGCGCGGGACTCCCCCTGGGGACATATTTAAAAACTTCATGCTTATTTCAGAACTTTTTTAATCATTGCTTTTCTCATGGCCAGATTTATAGACCATTAGTTTTACGCCTTGGTGACAGTGTGGGCAGAATGAGCGTCTACCCCTGGTCATGAGCAGAAAAGCACAAAGGGGGAGATATTAGGGTCTCCTGAAGGGCAGCCCCACCCTCCAAGAGGCCCTATTACAGCAGAACCCCCATGAGCCGTTTTACCTGAATGTCTTTATTTTTATGTGTAGAAGGAGTCTCTCTTGGCTTATTGCACTCAGGAGTGGACGGTAGATCTCTCTTACAAAGCTGTGCCGTGCAAGTACACCCATGTTTGTGAGGATGTGTTTCTCTGTCCCGTTCATTTCTCAAGGTTTATGTTCCCTGGGTTTCAGTGTGGAGGGTTTTTGCTGAAGCCGGGATGCCAATTCATCATCTGCTTATCGCTCATGGAAAATGCCGGCACATATATTCACACCAAAAGCCAGCCACATTCACAACTGAAAGCGTGTACGTGCGCCGCGGTCTTTTCTGAACATATAGAACAAAAAGCCCCTTTAAAAGCTTCCTGAATAAAACTGAGAGGAATCTGTCTGTCGCATCTCCAAGGCGCCAATGTGTTTCAGTAGTGGAAGAACTAGTCAATTTTCATACTTAAGTAAAAGTACAAAGACATTTTTCCAGTAAAATGCAAGTATCTACAGATGCACTTAAATAAAAAAAGAAAAAAAAAGTTTCAAAATTAGAAATTACTATACATTAAAACCTTTTGATCTCACAAAAAGCAACCTATCCTTTTAAATTCCCTCATGACACATTTGAATATAACATTTCAAGTTACAGTGCATAACAATAAGGAAGGGTCCCGAGAGGGTAAGTAGAGGTTTTCATTTTATTCAGAAAAAAACGGTAAAACCTGGAAAGCGTTTTTATTCTGTTGAAATCAAAAGCTATGGGTCAGATTTAATAATGAATTACAAACTTTTCGCACGTCATGCCCAGCTCGTAAGATCCTCGTGTGTGCCACGCCCCCCTCGTTACCGCATGTGACTGCCTGATTATTCTCACCTGTTGCTTGTTGAATTTAGCTTGTCTTGTGTATTTTGTCCGCGTCTCGGTTAGTTTCCTCAGATCTGTCATTGTAATGTCGTGCTATGTTAGTGTGCTGATGTGTCGCAGTGTTCCCCTTCCTCCTAATAAACCCCGTCATCTGCCTGTATTCGTGGCTCACTCGCCTGATTCCCTGCTCGTCCGACACTACTCGTGACATCACAGCACAGGCCAATAGCCTGCCTTTGCAACTCTTATAAGTGGTGAAAGATCCAATCAAAACCCCTGTCCTCCACTGTGAAAAACGACTGATTGTCCAATGCTCTGATCATTATTTCATAGTAGCTCTAGTGCTGTACAAAAATGGCCAAAAGTTTTGAGAATAACACAAATATTAATTTTCACAAAGTCTGCTGCTTCAGTTTTTACGATGGCAATTTGTATATACTCCATAATGTTAGTGAGCGGATGAATTACAATTAATTGCAAAGTCCCTCTTTGCCATGAAAATGAATCCCAAAAAAGCCAATTTTCATTGTATTTCAGCCCTGCCACAAAAGGACCTGCTGACATCATTTCACTGATTCTCTCGTTAACACAGGTGAGAGTGTTGATGAGGACAAGGCTGGAGATCAGTCTGTCATGCTGAATGAGTTAGAATAAAAAAGACTGGATGCTTTAAATGGAAGGTGGTGCTTGAAATCATTGTTCTTCCTCTGTTAATCATGGTTTATAGAAAAAAAGGGCTTTACAAGCAAGGATATTGCTGCTAGTAAGATTGCACCTAAATTCACCATTTATCGGATCATCAAGAACTTCAAGGAGAGAGGATCAAACGTTGTGAAGAAGGCTTCAGGGCGCCTAAGAAAGACCAGCAAGCACCAGGACCATCTCCTGAAGGTGATTCTGCTGCGGCATCGTGGCACCACCATTGCAGTGCTCGCTCAGGAATGGCAGCAGGCAGGTGTGAGTGCATCTGCACGCAGAGTGAGGCGAAGACTTTTGGAGGATGGCCTGGTGTCAAGAAGGGCAGCAAAAAAGCCACGCCTCTCCAAGAAAAACACCAGGGACAGACTGATATTCTGCAAAAGGTACAGGGATTGGACTGCTGAGGACTGGGGTAAAGTCATTTTCTCTGATGAATCCCCTATCTGATTGTTTGGGGCCTCTAGAAAAAAGATTGCCTGGAGAAGAAAAGGTGAGCGTTACCATCATTCCTGTGTCATGGCAACAGTAACGCATCCTGAGATCATTCATGTGTGGGGTTGCTTCTCAGCCAAGGGAGTGGGCTCACTCACAATCTTGCCTAAGAGCAGCCATGAATAAAGAATGTTACCAAAACATCCTCAGAGAGGATCCAACCATCCAAGAACAGCTTGGTGATGAACAATGCCTCTTCCAGCATGATGGAGCACCGTGCCGTAAGGGAAAAGTGATAACTAAGAGGCTCAGGGAATAAAACATCGACATGTTGGGTCCATGGCCAGGAAACTCCCCACAAATTCCGACAAAATCCAAGCATTGATTTTGGAAGAATGGCTGCCATCAGTCAGGATTTGGCCCAGAAGCTGATTGACAGCATGTCAGGGTGAATCGCAGAGGTCTTGAAAAAGAACGTGGAATACTGCAAATACTGACTCTTTGCATAAACTTCATGTAATTGTCAATAAACGTCTTTGACACTTGTGAAATGCTTGTAATTATACTTCAGTTACCATAGAAACATCTGACAAAAAGATCTACAAACACTGAAACAGCAAAATCTGTGAAAAGAAATACTTCATAAGTCATAAGTCATAAGTCGTAAGTCATTCTCAAAACTTTTTGCCACGACTGTAGCTTTTAATACTGATAAAGGTTAAATATCAGGTGCTAACTGACAATATCATGAATCTCCACATATTGTCGAGGGAACCAGCTGCCCTCCTCCTCCAGCCCGGCTGACAGAGCTGTCTTGTGTTTTCTCCAGCTCGCTCCTAATAAAACCCTGCGCATCTCTGGGTCTCTGTCCTCCATTGAGCACCGTGACAGTAGTAATAATAATGATAATAATAATGATAATAATAATAAAGAAAGAAAACTAGAAATTGCTGAATAATCATGAGAGAAAATCGCAATCTGGATTCTGAGTGCAAAAAAATTGATTCATAATTGTGCAGCCCTACTAAGGTCCCCCGTGTGCAATATGTGTGTGTAAATATATATTATTAATGATATTTATATTTGTAATTAATGTATAATATAATATGATATAATTTACCTGAGTGTATCCTCACATAATTGTTTTAATTGGGTTATATAGCATGTAAAAAAGTTATTTGGCTCAGAAATATAATGAAGTGAAAGTAAAGGTTGTAGCAAAATACTCAAATAAAGTACAAATCCAGAAAAAAACTTAAGTACAGTACCAAAGCATATGTGCGTCATTAGGTTACAGCTCTGGTGCAGAGCAGGCCAGGCGAGCATTGGCACCCGTCCCGGCCCACGGATTCACGGGCCTCGCCTGCTGATCGATTTCTCCTTCAGGGCGTCACAGACGCCCAGTGAGACACGGCGACTGAGGCCGGCTGCTTAGAGATTTATGTTAGTTCCCAGCCGTCGGCGGCAGCCGGCAGCTGCGATTCGTGACCTTTGGTTGCTTGGTGGTGATATGAAAGCCGACGTATCACAGCGGGAATTACTCAAACTGCCACGGCTGGCACTGGCATAGGTACGTTTTTCTTGGGAAGGGCGTTACTCTTGCTAAAAAATTACTCATTAAAATGAGAAACGTTTCATTAAGACATGATGTCACAGTAATTGTCTCCAGAAGGGCAAACCATGTTAGTATCTGAAGGGTTCAAAAAGACACCTTTACTTATCAAATCGTGGGTGTTACTAGTTTTTATTTAAAAAAAAAAAAAAAAACGTTGCATGACATTTACACAACGTTTAAACTGGTTTTGCCTCTTAAGGAGGAACACTTATTGAGCATTGCTTCAAACCTTCCTTGGGAATTATGTGCGCTCTCCAAAGCCACGCTCTTTATTGACACGTTTAAGAGGGATCATAAGGAGAGAGCAGCAGGTCCTGTGCCAGGAGAGGACCAAGCTCGTCCACTTCAGTGGGGGTGCCATAGCTCAGTTCGGAGTACTCCCTTTAATCCTGGACCTAGCGATGCACCAGTGCCATCCGTCTGAAACACCCATGGGTGCTGAATTCATCTCGAAACACTACACCACTGGCACATGGATCTGCGTGGCAGAACTCCGGAGCTCCAGAATGCCAAGGAGCCAGGCAGCAGAACGTGATTAATCGGAAAGAGACCAAAGAGAAGGTCTGAGCCCTTTGTCAGGGGTGTTTTCACAGCTCGTCAGATCCATTCGCATGGCTTTACCTGGCTGTCCCCTCCGGAGCCGTGTGCAGCAGTATCTACAGATCAGGTGCCGAAAAAGTCAGCAGCGCCGACAGGATTATGCACTGCATCTGAACAGGCACAGAAGGACCCTTCGAGGACTTTGAGATTGAGTGTCTTTCGTCAGACCATATCGTAGCTGGCAGAGACGAGCATGGCAGACGAAATGAAGGCCTTCGTGGCCTCAGTGCTGGAGCTTATCTAGACGTATCAGTAAAGCGATGAGCGGAAGTGCAAATAACTAGGCTCTGAATGGAGGAGGAGGCGCGGGGAGCAGGGAGAGCTGTGCATCCCCGTTTGCTGAAAAATCCCAGGGCTGAATCCATATCACCCAGGTCACTCTTCATCGAATGCATTTCCCCACTGGGTGGAAACGAATGACTGCTGAACCATGATATGGTGCCTTGGATCTGGTACCTGCCATGAATTTGCATCAACTTGTCAAGGGGTACAAGAGACAGTTGTGAGTACGGTTCATTAACCTTGAGGTATAGCTCTCTCTTTTTATGAGTCACAGATGGTGTGTGGATGCTTTTTGGAACATTCTGGAGCAGGTACACCTTCCTAACCATCATATTTTGGCCTCACAGCAAAGCATGGTACAGTGAGGTATGGTGAGGCACAGTGGGACACGGAGAGGCAAAGCACAGTGAGGCATGGTGAGGCACAGTGAGACTCAGTGAGACACGACAGTGAGGCAAGACTGTCTGTACGGCGCATTGAGGCACAGTGAGACTCAGTAAGGCAGAGCACGGTGAGACAGCGAGACACGGTGAGGCACAGTGAGACACGGAGAGGCACAGCACAGTGAGGCATAGTGAGGCACAGTGAGACACGGAGAGGCACAGCACAGTGAGGCATGGTGAGGCACAGTGAGACTCAGTAAGGCAGAGCACGGTGAGACAGCGAGACACGGAGAGGCACAGTGAGACACGGAGAGGCACAGCACAGTGAGGCATGGTGAGGCACGGTGAAACAGCGAGACACGGAGAGGCACATGAGCAGTTCTACCTGAAAGCCTGGCTATATCCCTGCGGCTATTTGAAACTGATGGGATATTTAGGCTGGAAAACTGTACCAGAGTGAGCCTCACATGGCTGATTCACACGTCATTCTGTAAGGCCCTAAGTGACAGGCACTGCAGTGGGGCTTACAGAGCCTAAGGTGAGCTGATATTAAAGGCGTTTACTTGTGCCACGGCAATCGCTAAAGATTTAGGCTCATGAGAGTGTTGGATAGAGTTTGGGCCGTAGCATATTAAGGTCCAAATGGATTTATTCAGCTGACAAAGGCTCTCCATTCATCTGCGGGCAATATCAGTCAGATCACTGCTATCACTACCACTCACTTTCTGTTGACACACTAATATATCCTTATCACTTGCAGGCGGCTTGTAAGTGATACTTTTGACAAACAGAGATGTTCGGGGCCGGGCGCTCGCTGAATTTAAACCGGGGAACTGAGAAAATGTTTAGCTCATTTATTATGTCGGTCTTCAGCTGTGGCCTGGCTGGCAGCTACGAGGTGATCGTGCTGTGTGAAACGTCACAGTGACCCCTGTGACATTCCTCACTGCTTTATACTTGTACAGCTTAAATAGGCTATCAGCTTTACAATAGGCTAGAACCTGATCTGACTCTGGCTTTGTGTTTTTCACTGTTATGCCAACCGATGGCCACATTCTGAATTTCAATCCTTCTGCTTCCCTCTGGCGTGAATCTCTTTGCATTGCATTTCGTCACAGTTTGTTTGTGAAGATTTGAATCCGTCTTGACCTTTTTGTGACCCGACGTTGCGAGCTGACGCACACCTCGTTCTGTTATTTCCTAGGGCTGCATCTAACATTGTTTCTGAGTTGAAACCTGCAGAAGTGTTTTGTTCTTTGGGGTAGCGAGTGGCTACGTGGGTTAATCTCTGCCGGTGGTCAAAAGATCGCCTTGGCAGAAGAGTCATGTCTGTCAGCCCTTGAGCAAAGACCTTAAGCTTCAGCCCCCAGCACCAGGGGGTGCCTCACCTTGGCTGACCCTGCACCGCAACCCCCAAGCTATGGAGAGCAAGGTGGGGTGATGAAGAGTAGAATTCTAATGTACAGTACTTCTTGCTCTGGAACAGATGAAATTCATTCATTTACAGGAACTGCTACATACTCCTGTGTCGTTAAATCCGTCTTAATCTTTGTTTTGTTCTGACTACTAAATCCAGGCTTATGAAGTAGAATACATAATTAAGCAGGATCTTTGATACCATCAGAGAGTCATTAATTTCCTTGTTGTTTTGTAAAGTTGAATTAAAAAAAAAATGTAGCAGCAAATTACTGCTGTGAATGTGTGATTCACGCGTTACAGCACGCACTCGGAGAACGGTAACGGTCGAGGGCGCAGGGTGACGTGCAAGGGCCAGCGATACAGTTTTATCTGTAAACCTGTGTAAATAAGTACAAGTCTCAAGCGGCACTGTTATGTTTAGCTACAAGGAAGAAAATGAAACAGAGAGACTCGTAAGGAGCTCAGGCCGGCTTCTGGAAAGAGACCCTTGGTTTGAAGGGTAATCTCGGCTCCTACAGAGTTTTGCTGTTAATAAATAAAAGCAGGACCATCCTTCATCTTGGACGTGGAGCAGACACAGCATGAGGACTCGAGGAAGATGAATGGAGAGTTTGGGGATGACACTGAGCTACCTCAGTCGCTCTCTCGGGGTCCGTGTACAGCAAAAGCAATCTGATAACTTTAATTTTGAACTTTATAGCATAGGGGGTGGGGGGGCACCTTTAATTCCACACCTCTGAGATGTGGACGACAGAGGATCACAGAATCAAACAGAGACGACCAGAGAAATACGGTGATTTAAGCCTCATGAAGTCTCGGGCTATGGAACTATTGATGATTGCAGAGTATCTTACATTTTATCTATGTACAAATTTGGATGTTGCCAGAAGTGATTAAGAGAGATTTAAAGACACATTCATAGTTTAACACTGTTATCTCAGGGTTGCCAAGTCTCACACATCTGGCTCACGCAAGAAATCACACAGATATATATTATTTTATTACAGACCTAAAATTAACTACATCAAAAGTGTTGGGGTAGTTTGCAAACCCTACAGATGATTTACAATGTAATACTGTGCATAAAACTGTCACATACATATAAATGCACGTGTAGACTTGTGTGAGTGTTTTTGCCGTGAAGCCACCACCCAGGCCAGAACGGGCAAGACATCGGCTCACCCCTCAGGAGGCACTGAGGCCTTCGGAGAAGTGGGCAAAGCTCCCGCCAGGACTGTCGCACTTGCTGTTCCCACCCCTAATCAAAGGGCGCCAACAGCCAGCTGCTTCTAGCACTACAAACGGTGAGCTTCATCTCTTTCATTGATCTTTAAAGTGCAGCCAACCGTCACAGATGCCCATTCCATTGGGTTCTGCCCAAATGTGGTCGTCCTCAGCAGATGTACAACACATACTGTAATAAGGTGCCAAAACAGACTTAAAAGAGCTGAAATGATATATCCGGCGGGTTCTACAGAGAAATGACACACAATGAAGTGTTGTACAACCACATTTGGCTACATGGGTGAAATGTGCTGTCATAAAAATAATGGTGCCTATATTTCAGAGAATACGGTCGGAGAACATCCATTTTGTATGACCCAAGATAGGCACATGAAACACATACAGGTAAGCTTACACAAAGGGAGTCACGTAAAGCCTGTAATGGTGCAGATATCACAGCCGACAGTAGAACCCGGAGCCGCTACTTCTGCTGAAAAAGACTCCAGCTGTGAGCAGCGCAGAGGATCTGCACACAAACATCCCCCCCACGGCTCTTACTGTCAGAACATTTCAGACATTCGAGAAAAAAAAAAGGTATCTCCTGCTGGCTGGTGGGTGGGAAAGTACACTGCCTGGTGGGGATGTTCAGAGAGACCTGAGGTATCTGGTAAAGGTCAGTCAGCACATTTTAGGGCAGAGGAGATGAATCTTAGCGTGTACTTCCCCTCTTTGACCACACGAGGCGCTGTAGAGATGGAGGTGCTTTCACACGAACGCTGTGCGCACAACCAAACTCTCCATGATCAACTAAGCGTTCAAATGTCTTCCTGTGTTGTAAGTTAGCAGCATGAGAATAAGCCCTTGAAAGTCGGGCGGCAGACAGAGTTTATTGTGGATTTTCAGCACATCTCGGCCTCGATACGAGTTCTGTGGCTTTACCGTAATCCATCCAATTTGTTCAATCCAAGATGCGGCCAGGAAAAGGGCAGCAGATATACCCCTCTTTCCGAGTCACGCTGGTGCCGTAAGGCTGCTCTCTCCCTCCTCATTGATCCCGGGTTTTACTACAGCCAGACACCCGGGGAAGCCACAAATCCAGCAATATGTCAACCGGAGGAAAATCCCACCTTTCCGGGATTTACTCTAAAAAAGCAAGAGGGCCGTAAAAGGGTCAGTCGGCGAGCTGGTGGCTGTGTGTGCGAGCGAATCTCCCGGCCCAAACAGCGACGCGACGTTTACCTTCCTCACTAATCTCTCAGAGCGGCGGGGGGGGAGGGACAAGCCAGCTGTGTCCCAGAGGAAAATTGCCATGTGATAAAGAGAAAGAGTATGTATGGGGGGGAAGGAAAGCCATCTGGTCAGAGAACCGAATGACAGCAAAGGTCTCAGCGTCGCCATTGGCTATAATGTCACGGTAAAGGTCGAAGGTCAAGAAGAGGACCCAGTTTCAGCATACAGAGACAGAACAGCATCAATGATATGCAGAGAGTGAGCAGTGTGTGAATAAACAATAAACAGCATATCCAAAGACACAATGCTGGAAATAATCAGACCAGTATGTCAAATTTTAAATCAGATATTCAGAATCAGCACAGGATTGGCCAATAAAATCCCACATGACTGGCTGTGTATGTTATAAAAATGTTTATGGAATGATAAGCAGAGAACAAACTGGAAAACAAACATGTAATATATCTGGACAGCGGCGACCTTGAGATCAACCTACGATCAACGCGAGCGTCTCAGAAACGCCCTTCCCTGCTCCTGCCTATTTCACTAATTTTTTTGTGTCAAGAGCAAACAAACCACAAGCTAAACTAAAATAATACAGCTGGTTCTATAGTCCAAGAGCGAAAGATTGTCTGGGTTCCAGGTGAGGATTCATTCCAAGGATCAGACACTGTATGACACATTTAACTGCAAAGCAGTTATAATGACTACATGCCTCATTTGTTTGTGTTAGAAATGTCAAATTTACCATCGGATCAAATCTAATTATAGTGTCAGCAGTTTATTTGTTCTGGCTGACATTTATCAAACGTGCTGTGCTGAGATAAACTTCACGGGGTGGTGTGTGATCGGTGCCTGTGTTCAGAAGGTCATGGGTTTGAATGCCGTTGCCTGACCCCAACATTTGAGCGTTGCCCTTTTCCCTTAAGTGTTCCAGGGATGCCGGATGCTGGTTGGTCCTGCTCTCTGACCTATCGCTCTGGACAGAAGCATATGTTAAATAAATGGATGTGACATGAATTTCCTTGCAAGCCCCTTGCCGGGGCTTCATGCCGGGACCTCCAGACTCATTTCTAAATTTATCTGCGCGGAGCACGATGTGGGACGCAGTTATCCATCAGCGGCTGCAGCTCCCCACTTCAGAGCCACAGAAACGGGAGCCAGCGTTGCACAGATGGACCTTCTCTGGCCTGGGATGGAGCTCCAGATATATTAGAGATATTTTCTGCACAGCCTGAGCTGCTGTTTCATTTGCATGTGAAATATACATAAAGTGTCCCTGCTGGGATTCTGCATCAGAGAGTGTATATAAATCTTAAAGGAAAAAGACAGATCATCCTGTCGGTGCTGGGACCCCGTGCAGCTTCCAGTTCTGTTATCTATTTCGAAAGCCGAACATGCAGAAAAGGACATTATGTAAATGCAAGGGGACAGTCTTGAACAGACGGGCCAGCGGACACCAGGTCTAGCCTTAAACTGGACCATGTGACCTTGTGAGTGATGCAGCCAGCATCCAACAGAGCCACCCCCCCCCCCCATCCCTACCATATTGTGACTTTGTGAATACTACTTCTGCTATTGGTCAAACTGTATAACTGTATTAACAATTATAAGTGAGAAGAGGCTGCGATTTCCCATGGTGATCACAAGTGTGAAGTGCACCACGAGATTTAATAACAGGACACACAGGTAGCGGTAAAGAACGTCCTTAGGCACCCGCTGAGCCCAGCGACAGCGCTAAGCCTGAACGGAGAGTGTCCGTGGGAAGGAGGATGAGCGAGGGAGCGAGAGAGAGCGAGAGAGAGAGAGAGAGACATTATGTAAATGTAAGTGGACAAGGGGGACAGGAAACCCCTAGAGGTTGCCGTGTGCCATTTCCAAAACACGTTTCCTCACGTTTACCGTGACACAGAGTGGCAGCGGACCTTGGGTAATGATCACAGCACTTTCACAAGTGCGCTCGTACACAGTTTACGGTGCCCGTAAAGACCAGCCAACAATCAAAGTGTCACGGACGGGAAACGATTTTAAATTTTGAGCATGCAGACGACGTGGGGGGGGGGGGGGGGGGGGGGGGGGGGGGGGGGGGGGGGGGGGGGGGGGGGGGGGGGGGGGGGGGGGGGGG
>JAABNX020000042.1:5770162-5792267 GCA_015163995.2 Mormyrus lacerda | reverse complement strand
TTGGCCCCCCCCCCCCCCCCACCCCAATATCTCTGCTGCTATGAGAAGACAATGTTCTGGGCATCGACGCAAGAGCTCAGGCATCAGTTAATAAACCAGCAAAGTGATGGCTGCAGTTACAGCCAACAGTCAAGCCAAGGAGGCGTCTGGAAACTTCGGCGCAGTGCGTCTAACGTTATTTTCCGTGTTCGTTCTGCATCCTACTCGCTCTGTCCTCTTGGGCCAGTTGGCCAGTTAATTAAAGCCAGGCTGCAGGATCCTGATAAGTGTGGCTCACAGCAGGAACACGACCCATCTTCCTGCATCAGGATGCGGAAGACAGGTCACGATTCAGGCCACAGCATCGCTGTTATTCTCGGACCTCCTGAGACGCGCAAATGGCTCGAGTTTAACTACCCAGAAAATAAATAAACAAGTGAAGGAAACTGGACGCCTGGTTGATTTCCAGTTTACCAAACGCTAACTAATTTAGCAAACTAGTATCTTACAGGCAAGGACATAACTCTGGGTTGAGCAAGGGAAGGGGGGGGGGTGGTTGAGGTCTCCACCTATTTAAGGGGGTCCAGGGAGTTATATTGGCTGGTTTTGATAATATTTACGTCCAGGCCATTAGTATCTGTAGAGCTGCAAAAGTATTGACCAATTTCATTGTATCTTTTCAATTAAAAACTACAGATCATTAATTAAGCAAAGAATTCATCTATTTCTGTACATATGACAGCAAATTTTGTGAGTGTGGGATCTTCACCTCCTTCTGCAGAATAGATGGTCACCACCTGGCTGAAAGGCCCGTCTCCCTTGTTGTTGTAGACCCCAACCTTCACCTCAAAGGGGGTCAGAGGAGGGAAGGTCTCGTCCCGGTACTTGAAGGTGGTGGAGTCAGCAGAGGTCACCATCTTTTCCTTCCAACCTCGTGTCCCATTGGCTCTGAATGCTACGATGTATCCAAAGCCTTTTCCGTTTTGGAACTCCTCAGATACAGGCTGCAAGGAAGGGTAGGGGCCGTTTGACTAAACTTCCTCAAAACAAAGGAGCGACTTCACACAGCGGTCAGATTTACCCCCCAGGCTACCAGGTTCAACCCAATGGGAACTGTTAATGCGAAAGACGGGGGGTGAGATGAGTTACTTCACTGGATTGCTAGATAGCGATCAAACCCTCCATGGGTATCAGTGACTCATATCTCTCACTTCTGGATCACCGGCTGTTGACCTGACATGACCTTAACCTTAGCCTTCAATACAGACTACAGTGTGGAAAGTTCTGGAAAATGCACACCTGCCTTAAAAAAAATTTTATGTTGTGACAGTGCATCTAAACAACATTCTTAGATAAGTCGAAATAAGGAGATTCCTACAGGACCCTTCAAATGGATGGATTCAGAGAGTAAGAGGCCGATAGACCAGGATGATTTTGTTAAAAGTGGATCGATGCGGCGTAATGTGATCCTGTCTGATTGCAGTGAAACGCAGCATGAAAAATAACCGCTATGAAAAGGATTCAGCTGGATGAAACAACAGAGATGTGTGACTGGAGTAAAAAGGCGCTCGTGGGAGTTTTACTTTTCTGAGGGCAAAATGAAAAATGATTCGTTAAGAGAGATAACCAATCACATTGTACAGTTGGTCCCAACAACTAGAGGGGGCAGGACCAACCAATCGGACCACCTCATCAACAATCTGACTGGCTGTCTCTCTGAGCCAATCATTTTTGGTTCTGCCCTCAAGACATTTTTGTGTAACCAAAACTCTCATAAGTCACAAAAGCAGCTGAAATAAAAGACCGGCTAGTGCTGTACTACTTCCTCCTGACTGAGCATGACTGACCCATCATTTCAGGTCCTTCAGGAACCAGACGGCTCAGGACAACACAGTGTTAGCCTTTAGCTCACAGGCAGAGGCCTGGCCTCTTTTCTATGTATCTATGCATCCATCTTCACAGGAAAATAATAGATAGGGACGCAGGGAATGAGAAGGAAAGCCAGCACCGAAGCTTGGTTCACGCGATCCACGGAACCATCTGGTGTTCTCAGTCACATGGTCGGGACCATTGGCCGAGCATACAGCCACACGGAATGAATCTTCCAGAGAGCACTGAACAGTCCCTGTATCATGCATCATTAGAGTGACAGCATAACATCAGTGTTAGAAGGCGCCATAGAATTTAGTTTAACGACAAATCTGAGTGATTCACACCGACGTTCGAGAGATCTATTCTACATAGGAAATCAGCTCCGGGCAGTGCTTTGTGCAGTAATGAAGGAGATGCAGGTCGCCATGGGAACAGCGGTGCGGTGCCGCATGAACACACTGACTAACCAGAGCTTTAGTTAAGTCAACTCTTTAATTAAATTCATCAGCACTGCGAGGGCTGGTTAACGATGTGATGACAGCTGCACTTTAATTAAGTGTGAGCGAGGAAACGGCAGCCGATCCCGTTTCTGCGGATGACGCTGCGGATGAAATCTCAGCCTGTAGAATCTCCTACTTGAAGTGGCTCCCCTCACTGGTCAGTCTTAGCTGTTCCGAAAATATACTGTACATTTTTTAATAGACACCACAGTTTTAACTTCTGCAGTAAAATACACTTAAAGGATTTTCATTCATTAATTTATTCTCCATAATGCTTGTCCTATGCATGTCATGGGGGTTCGGATCCTGTCCTGGAAACAACAGACACAAAGCAGGAAATAACCCAGGATCAGAGGTGGGTAGTTCAGGTCCAGAACATTTGGAGGGAAAATGTAGTGCAGGGTACAGCGTTACGGTTTCAGAGAGCATCTCCACCAGAAGACATGACGCGTGCAGACCAGCACACTCCAAGCATAGCTCACAGCAGAAGATGTGTCATCCATCAAGATCATACACATCTCAGAAAATACAGAAAAAGCTGTAAAAAGGAGTTTATGAATGTAGTTAAAGATCACAAAGATAAAAAAGCAGACGTGTGTAAACAGAGGTGGAGAGTTTAGGTCCATAAAGTAAAAATCCAGCCCATGATTTTGTTTCAACTAACCAGTTGAGCATACAGAGTCACAGAGAACTCAACTGGTTGGTCGAGACGATCTCAGACTGGATTTTTACCTTCTGGACCAGAACTTTCCACCTCTGCCCAGGATGAGGTGCCTAAAGAGAATCTGTTACACCATATCTAAAGGTTCCCTTATGACTGACATATTAGGCTACAAACTGGATATGGCGGCTGTGGTCGTCCATACTTTGGAAGTAGCACAGGTGCTGTTTTGGTGTTTGCTAAGGAGGTGAAACTGGGGACAATCTCCAGCACCTGGTTCAATGGCAACAGATTCAAACGCAATTAATTTGGGAGAAGTATAATTAAAATGTGATCTGGCAGAATGAAGTCTTGGGACAGGGTAATAAATGGAGGAACACCTGTACACTGCTCTCCTTTTGGCAGCACCCATCCGTCACGGTGTAATCCAAGCACCTCCTGGGCCTTTGAAAGCTACTGCTCCCTAAAGGGGCACTCAAATTAACAGGCCTTCTGCGAGAATGTTGGGGGGAATTCTCGATCTGGGAGGAATGGAGCTTTGACTAATTAGCGTGTGCGGATGGACCCGCGTTAACGAACACGCTTCTGTTACGGCCTTATTATTGGGGCTGGCGGACTGTAGAGCGGACAGATCATGTAGAGACGTGTGAGGGCAGTGAGAATGACTGGGGAGTTGCAAGAAGCCCCACCTCCCCGGGAGGAAAAAAGCAACGCAAAGAGCAGCGGGTAAAGAGACGAAGACCTGGAAGTCGACGGGATGGACTCACTGAACGCCATAATGAGCATATAGCTGTGAGGAGGAGAGCAGGCTGGACACTGGAAATAACAGAGACTGCTTCCCAAATCAGGTATCCCCATCCCTAATGAGCACAGGCATACATGTAGGAGGCCCACTCTGGAGGCTCTCCTACGAGGAGTAGAGAGGAGGTGCAGAGATACCTCCCTGCAGCTGGTTTTAATCCTTATTTTTCCTGGAGACCAGAGCTCTGCTTCACCGTACCTTGCCAAAACAAATGCTCCCGGGCCCCAGATAGCAGAACATGCTAGAACGTCCTCCCGCTCCTGCAGAGTGTGTCGTCTTAGCCATCTCTCTGGCAGTGTGATCTCAGCATGGCATCGCTGACAAGAAGGGAGCCAAGTGTCGACAGCACAGATGCAGCCAGAACCAGCGAGTGCCTTCAGATTAAGTGACCGGGGAAGCAGCACGGCCCCTCGGGGGGTCCCTCGGGGCACCAGCACGGCCCCTTGGGGGGTCCCTCGGGGCACCAGCATGGCCCCTCGGGGGAGCAGCACATCCCCTCAGCGTCCCCTGCGGCGCAAGCGCGACTTATCAGCCCCATGTTCCCTGTATCACTACTCGCTGAACAAGTCCATACAGGTCTACTGGGCTGTCACCATGGATGCAGAGACCATTCAAATGATGGTTATGCCGTACAGTAATAAGTTGCTCCTGTTGAACTGAGCAACAATGCCACGATCGAAGATCCTTCTGCACTCCCCCACCCCCCCCCGCGCAAAATGCATCATGTGAAGGTTATTTCCTTGGTGACACATGGGCCTCTGTGCTTAATAGCCTCCAGAACAGCCGTTAAATACCTCCACATCTGTTCCAGGCTCCCTGACTAACAGTAGCCTTAACTGCCCTAATTCAAAACCCTCTTCCTTTTTCATCAATTAACGGGCGATGGTTAATGTGCTGCTGTTCCCCGATGGGTAGATGAAGACAGCGATACTCTCTCAGTACACAAACACCGCTCACAAATATCTGGGAGAGTTCACCCAGCCAATGCGCTGCCAGGGGTAAGATTCTGTATGATGAGCCATGCTTTCCTTGAAGCTAGTCGTGTGCAAAAAGAGGTGGAGAGTTCAGATCCGGAAAGGAAAAATCCAGACCAAGATTTTGATTCGACTAGCCAGTTGAGCATAAAGAGTCATGGCCACAGAGTTCTCAGCTGGTTGGTTGAAACAAAATCTTGGACTGGATTTTTACTTTATGGACCTAAACTCTCCACCTCTGTTTACACACATCTGCTTTTTTATCTTTGTGATTTTTTTTTTTTTTTTTGCCCACCACCACCCCCCCTCTTCGGAAGACAACTATATTTTACATTAAATTCAAGTATACACAGTGTGGCTGCTCCGAACTCACCCGTCCTAATACCGTGAAGAAAAAAAAAAAACATAAAAGGGGAGGATACAGGAACAATCTTTGTGATCTTTAACTACATTCATAAACTCGTTTTTACAGCTTTTTCTATATTTTCTGAGACGTGTATGATGTATGTGCCTGTAGACATGCGAGAGTGTCGATCTTGATGGATGACACGTCTTCTGCTGTGAGCTATGCTTGGATTGTGCTGGTCTGCACGCGTCATGTCCTCTGGTGGAGATGCTCTGTGAAACTGTAACGCTGTACCCCGCACTACATTTCCCTCCAAATGTTTGGGCAGCTTCTCCTCGTCTTTTTAGACCAGGAGTGATGAATTACAGGGAAGGGGGCCAGGGTGCACCACTGTGTGCTCGGGGACCGGGCTCTCCCTCAACCGTTCCGGCACTCACAATCGATACCCTGTGCTGCGATGTTTAGGCTGACCTACGACGAGGGCGAAACGGACTAACTGATATGTGCAAGGTTAAACAGTAACACTCATTAACCAGTAAACCTCAAACGCTGGTCCTGCTGGGGTGCTGCAAATGGATTCAGCATTAAAAAAGACTGAAGTTAAACCAAGAAGAATAAACAAATATGTGCAAATAGTTCCTACAGTTGCAACTGACTAATTTAACTAGCTTACTGTAAGTAATTTGTGTGACTGGGATAGCGGAGTGTGGTAACTATTGTAGAAATAGCTTTTCAAGACAGCCACATTGAGGACTGCAGACAGCCGGCTGTTCGGTACTCTAACAGGAGATGCTGGAATGGGATATGATGTCAGTAGGAAATGGGAATCTGGATGAGCCCTTTCCGAGCGGAGGAGTGATGTCCTGATTTCTGACAAAGTGTCGGAAAACACAAATTGAGGAATGTTCATTTTCCTTCACTATTGTGCCACCGGCATCCAACAATTTATTCATCTTGCTGCTGCCTGAACGTGAGGTTTTGTAAAAGAATAAAGCATCGGGGGCGATGACCTTAATCTTTAAACTACCCTGAGCATATTTTCGCTGTCATTTTTTGAAAAGGCTTTACTAAGTGTAATGATAGGAAAACAGAGTCTCTTTCCTGCAAATGTCAACTGTCCACTGAGAACCAAATAACCCCAAAATGGGCCCTTTGACAGCACTTAAACCACAGCAGTTAGTTCTGCAGCCTGTAAGGTTCTCGGGGTTTATATGTTCTTCTTACCTCCCAGGAGATCACCAGTTCATATCTGTGCCCGTTTCCTCCTCTGACATTGGTTGGAGCCACGGAAGGGACTGCAGGGCATGAGGAGAGAAACGTGGTCACCATCGCGCACTCTCCGCATTCCTCTCGTCATCACAATTTCCGAAATCTGCGTGTTAACTAAGGGCCTGAGCCCATGGAGTACAAGGCTGGACTGTGAGGAACACAACAAATTAATTAACACTCATTAAACAAGCACAGCGCTTGGATTAAGTCAACGAGGAATCCAAAACAATCGCAGGTGGATTTGTAAGGAGCTGATAAAGGGTCCTGGTCAGACATGCTGCTTTTTCACAGCGGCCCGTGTTGGGCAGCTGCCTACAGGCGCGCTCACGTTTAATTGGAGCCACAGCGAGGTGAGACCTGTTCCTCATGAATAGATAATGCCCAGGCTTCAGCCCCGGGGGGGGGGGCGCCGGTCCAGGTCTTTCAGCACATGCTTAAATTCATGTAAGAAGCTTACCGCCATCATCTTGGCCAATTAAAAATGCAGTGCCGACACACTGGGAAAGCCGGCTGTCGATAGCGAGCTGGGGGGCGGGTGGTGGTGGCATAAAAACAGCTGCACCATACGGTTCCTGAGATGGGGGGGGGAGCCATCGTAAGGCATTCTGATAAAGGTGACCCTGAAACTGTCAAGGAGGGGCTGGCGGCGCTCTGTCAGCCTGAAAGGAGGCCGACCTTATTCACAGGAAGGAGCACAGAGTTGCGGCACAAAGCAGGCGCTCGCGGCTCTGCTGTTCGTTAAGGTAATAAAACGGTCCAGAACAGGTGCGGTGGGGGTATGACTTAAAGGGCCGAATGTGCCGTTTCTTCCTTACGGGATATTTATCGAGTCATAACGCAGGAGGAGGCAGCTGCTTGCTGACTCTAGGGGGCTCATTGAGGAAACGTTTCCTCAGCTGGCACCTCGGCTTAAAATGGCGCGTGGGAACGCTGCGGTCGGCGGGAAAGCGGCCCCCGCGTCGTGCCGCAGTCAACAGCTACGCCGCATCCTGCTGAATGTGCCCACTGGCCAACGAATCATTCATGAGGAGGATAAACGAATCGATCAGCCCCTCGATTGTGTCCATCTACCGCGGTTCTCCAGTTAATTCATAATAGGTGCAGGATTCGTTTACGACACTTTGCAAAGATGTACACTGGATGTACACTGTATTCTCTTCTACTTCTATATATATATTTTGGAATATTTTATATCCGGAGATATTCATGTTGCATTTGCTCATACAATTCATAAAAGACAAAGCTTAAATAGAGATACTCCATGCTTCATTTATAATAATTTCATAACAATTTGTGTATTATAATATAATGATTTTACGGCACTATAAACAATCCTTCCACCCAGTTATCCTGGATGAGGTCATGGGGGGTCAGCGTGTCCCTAGGCGACTCCCCAGGCAGCACAAGGCACAACGTTGGGGACAGCCTGGATGGGCTTCCAGTTCAACCAACATACTCACACAGACTCACATGCACAAAACCCATTAACCGATTCTTCGGCAAAATAGTCAGTTAGAATAACTGCAAGTCTTTGGACGATGGGACATGACCGGAGTAAAGCTGCACACCTCAGAGAATCAGGCCAAATCCACACACAGAGTACGATCACCTACAACTGATCTGCCAAAGCATTCATATCAGTTTCCAGCAACAAAAACATCCTCAACAACTTTTTAACTGTTATGGTATTGTTGTTATTGTTATATGGTGCATGCGGACAAATAGAGCTTCAAATGATCTTAAAGGGTTACAGGAAATGTGCTGTATTGATTTGTCTTTGAAGCAGAATGAAGACACACTGGCTAAGTGGATGGCCGTCGTGGGTTAACAGCAGGGGACTCCTGCGCGTCTCCCAGCTCAGAGCCATCAGACGCACCATGAAATGTCCAACAGGAGAGAGCCACCCATCTCTTAATATGGGGGAAGCTGGCCTTTCTGAGGACGACCATCACATACTATTTCTGGAATGGATCCTAATCTGTCTAACCATTTTTTAAATGGTTTACAGTAGAATCCTAATTGACACGTCTACCATTTGCTGCGATGTATGTACTGAATAGCCTAAAAGTCTTTGAGATGTATTCTCCCTCACACGCCCCACACGCCGCCACCATACCCGCTTCCTGGGTTTGGACCACGCTGGAAGGTGCACTGGGATCCCCTGTACCGATGGCGTTGGTGGCCACGACGCGAAACTCGTACTCTACCCAGGGGTTGAGGTCGACGGCGACGGCGGACTCCATGTCCCCAGTGATGTGTGGAGGGTCTGCGGGAGAAACACACCTGCTGCTTGGTGCTGTGATCTAAAATTCACGGTTGTTAAATGCTACTATATGCGATGAGATTCTCCGAGATTCAAGGGATGCTATGGAATGGCAGCAGATTATTGTTAGGTTACTGGTTAGCTTTGGGGAATGTTCAGATAAAAATACTCCTTCCCACTCTGTGAAGAGGGCTGCTGTGGGAATCCAGGCTCGACTGAGCTAAACTCTTCATTTCCCTTTAACATCCCCCTTCTCTTCCCCCTTAACATCTCCCTTCACCTCCCCATTAACATCCCCCATAACATCCCCCTTCACTTCCCCATTAACATCCCCCATAACATCCCCATTCACTTCCCCATTAACATCCCCTTAACATCTCCCTTCACTTCCCCATTAACATCCACCTTCACTTCCCCATTAACATCCCCCAAAATATCTCCCTTCACTTCCCCTTAACATCCCCCATAACATCTCCTTTCACTTCCCCTTAACATCCCACTCTTCCTTCAGGTTTAATGCAGTAATGTTTTTATAATCACCCCAGCCCGCATGATGAAGGCTTAAATTGTGTTTTACTGTGTTTCGTGTCACTTAACAGAGCAGTGCTAAGTGGGTAAATGAGCAAGGTGAGTCATGCAGGCATAGACATTAATAATGACTGAGTGCTAAACTTATTATTACTGTTATCTGACTGGATGGATTTGGGCAGATTACACACACTTAGCAAGACATTGTGCCTTGACATTAAAGCCCGGGACGCGAACGGTGCTGCTTCCAGCCGTACGGATAAAGTTTCTGGGCTTCTGACAGCCCCATAAAAGCGGTGGAGGAAACACGGTGACCTGCTTCTCATTCTGAAGCACAGAAACCAGCTCTGACCTCTGGAGCTAGAAAAAAAAGTCGACATTTTCAGTGTGCATATGATTTGAGTCTCGCTCTTCAAATGCATGCTAAATAGGAAGACTTACAGGACTTCTGATTAGCAAAGAAGTCTTAGCATGGACTAATTAAAGTAAAATTAAGCCAGGAATTCTCATCATATTCTGTACTGGGAGATTAGCCCAGAACCTTGTAAATGTCTGCTACAGCACCCAAAAGCCTGTGACATCACAGAACGTGTAAATAAGAGTACAGCAAGCTAGATGAAGGCTCCTTCTCTCACTTTAACACTATTGTTATTGCCCCAGCGCCGCATGCAAGGCCTCCCGCACGTTCAGATTGACCTACTATCTCCTCCGGCCGAAAACAACAGCTGTCTGGTGACCTGCCAACCCCAAGCCCTGCGCATTTGTGTGCGTTAGTATCTCCGTGGCTCCACCTTTGGCCCGAACCACGTGACCAGAACAGTCTGCCGTCACCTGTTCTCACGGCCTGCCAGCCCAGGGAGAAGGGGCTCCGGGCTTGCAGGTTGTAGGCCGCGATAGGGCTGTGGTTGTCCACTCCACGAGTCCAGGACAGGGTCGCCGTGGTGTCTGTGATCTCCTCCACGATGACGATCCCTGGGGGTCCGGGGGGTCCTGGACACCAGAGCGAGGGCCATTCATCGAGACAGAACGGAAACCTGAAACATCCTCCCTGCTCCAAAGACTCCCTGTTTATACTTTATTATCATATGACCAGGTAGAAAGCATTTCTGGCAGAATGTGGTCCAGTAAATCTGCACGCCCAACAAATGCTCACCACTGGGTGCATGCTCATCGTGCAACAGTCACGTTTGAAAGTGATCTTAAGCAAACGCCTCAGTTCGACACGATGGAAACTAGCCAGAAGAACCTGATTCCGGAATGTTTTCACAGGAAGATCCCAAAGCAGGTTTAGGTCTGTATTGTGTGGCAGTGAAATTAACAAACGTCACAGCAATGTCAGTCATCTCTAACAAGTGCCCGTCTTAGAACCAAAACGACCTCAGAGTCGGCCAGGCTAAAGAAACAGATCTGAGCTAGAATGTGAATCTCTTAGATGTACAGGATCTTCTTTACTCCATCAGCTAATAAAACTTGCCCCCCCGTAGATGTAAAATGGATGGATGCTGATTATTATTGATTATTTTTGTCTTTATCTGAGGGGTCACATCAGCAACGCTGCACACCCGAATCATTAAGGATGTTTAATTCTGCGTTTTCATTTTATGAATCAGTGAATGTTTAAGTTCTCTAGAGGGAACTGATGTCAAGGGGAATCTACCAGCTGCTGTAGTTAATGACAACCAGTGGAAAGATGGTAAACACTGGCATTAATACTCATTAATATCTATCAAATGTTGCTATAGTAACAAAACAGAAAGCCCCCCTAATTCTTCAGCGGAACTCATGTCTGTCTGTCTTTCTGGCCGTCCATCCATCCACTTCCTGTAACTGCTTGTCCTATTCAGGGTCACAGGTCATCTGGAATAAATCCCAGAGGCTACAGATGCAAGACATGGAACAACCCAGGATGGGACGCCAACCCATCACAGGTCACACTCACACAAACACAAACCCAGAGGAAACCCCACAACGACACGGGGAGAACATGCAGACTCCACACACACGGAGCCACGGAAGAGACTCAAACCCTGGTCCCTGAGGTGTGAGGCGACAGTGCAAACCACTGCACCGCTGTGCTGCCTCCCATCTGTGTGGTCATAAATTTCCACTGTGTGGAAACATCGAAACCCCGTAAAACAGTTTTATAACAAACCCATAGAATCAGAAAATGAACGACTGATACCACTGTGTTGATTTCCTGTCTTTGCAATTCAGCACTAAAAAATGGACAGGACCGTAACTTTCTGTTTGTAATAAAAGCAAAGCCATTATTCAGTAAAACAGTATGAGCCTGCAGACTGGCTGAGCCAGACCCAGTGTTCAGAGGGATTTATATCTCATTCTTAAAATTGCAGTTTCAACCTTATCTGTTCGGTCAGGCATTTAAGTCACGCAGCTCCCAAGTGGGGGGGTCGGAAGGAAGCCATGAATGAGCAGCCGCATGGAAGGCGGGGATTTCCTAGAGCTGCCAGCGTCAGGTAACAGGCTCACCTCGAACGAGAAGTTCGGCCTCCGCGAAGACCGTGTCTCCACTGGTCTGCGCGCGGCAGCCATATTTCCCAGCATGCTTCAGAAGAACGTTTCTAATCATCAGATCAGCTGAAGAAGATTGCTGCGTTTGTTCGGTGTGTGGTGAGAGGACAAAAAAAAAGAAAAGAATCAGAAAACAGCAACACAGAGACTAAACTGTCTATGAAAACCACCATTCATTAGATGTTTAACTGGCTTTTCGTCGCTCTTGCTACTAGAGCTGAAGTTTCTGTTCTGTCCTTGTCATCTTGTCCTGCCTCTCGCGGGCTGACAAGCTCTGTGGGCTATGCAAAGAAAAACTGAAGATTTACAGGCAGCCAGCGAGGGTGCCGGCTGATTAGAATTACAAAGGCAGTATCTTTGGCTCGCCGCTCATGTCTGTCTCATGTCCCCGGAGTCCCCGCTGAGGCAGCCATGGGCAGGAAGAGCTAAACTGGCAGCGGCAGGTGAATTAACACAAAAGCCTGGCATTTTGCACCTGGATTCAGAACATGCTTTTTATTTGATCTCTAACCAATCTCCGTCTACGAGGTTAAACACTACAGCCTGTTTCCCCAAAGCCTTAGAGCAGACAAGGCTTCAATCTGGACTCATTAAAATCTTCAGGTTCAGTTACCCACTAATCTCCAGGAATTAATACATCACTTTTCGCTGTCCAAACATTACCTTCTTGCATCCAAAGCATCGTTAGATCTTTAACTACACTTCTGTAAACACGATCTACCCATTGTCCTAAATTCCAACCATTTATGCTGGTCATAGAAGTCTAGGGCCTCTCTGGAACTCTCCTACTATGAACCCTAGCCGTTTCAGGTCCGCGTTTTGATCAGACGAGCAAGTTAAATTCTGGAATATTCCAGCCTTAATAAAACGTTTAACACACCCCCCCACAGATGTCAGCCAGTCGAAAATTTCCCACCAAGGGGGGATCATTTTGTCCAATGGCAGCTTTATCAGAGCCTGGTACTATCGCTGTGAATTGCAGAAGCCAGCAGAAGATGAGGACATTGTCACGGCAGGTGAAATGAACGTCAAATGTATGTCATTTTCCCAGCAAGATTCTAGATCAATGTTTTAATCCCTGTCAGCAGTGCATCTCTCCACATGAGGCTCTGTGGATAGCTGTCAAATGTGTTTTTCTTTTTAAAAGGGAGCACTTACTGTAAAAAGGTTATCGTAAATGGTTTAAGCTTCTGAAATGGTAAGAATGGTTACTGATTTATTATGACATAGCCTCACTTGAAACAACTACTACTGTGGTGAATTTAGCTACACCATCTACATTCTGTTCGTGGAACATCACCATACTGGCTCAGAAAGATTGGCTGTTTGATTTAAAAGATGTTCTTCGTAATCCACTCTAGGGATTCTTAATTACAATATTCCCGTGTCATGTGACCTTTCAGTGCTGTCTTTGTGCTACTGTATATGTATGTTTGAGTGCATGTCTTTATATGTTCAAAGATGGAAAGTTCAGGTTCAGAAAATACAAATCCAGACCAAGATTTTGTTTTGATGCAACCAGTTGAGTACAGAGAGTCACAGTCAGTACTCAGAGTACTCAGCTGGTTGGCTGGAATTTTACTGATTCCTTTAAAACAATCAAAAGGAGTTTGGTGCCTGTGACGGATAATTCAAGCTTGGTTTTGACTAAACCGTGATTTGGATTCTTACTGTACGATTACCACCCAAGTTCAACTTTCAGGTAATGCAGGTTGTATTCTTGATGTTCAACACAGGCCGTATCTTGATGTTCAAACACTTACTGTCTGGATGAATTCAAAGTGCCCCCCCTGCTGGTGGGAGGTGAGGGGCTGCCGGTTGCGCATCCAGAGGATGCTGACATCCAAGGAGGGATCATGGATGGCCTTGCAGGAGAGGACCACGCTCTCCCCGACCGTCACCTCCACCCGGGCCGGACTGACCTCCACGCGCATGGCCTCTGGGGGGGCGGGAGGTCAGCAAGAGCCTTTTAACACTCCTCACGTAACAGCGGTGGCATAAAGACACACGTCAGTCACATGTGATGTAACTCCGCTTAAGTGGCCGCTGTAGCATGGGCCCCAGGTTCCAGACCCCTTGCAGGGTGGGGAGACACGTGTACCTTTGACCCAGAGGATCGTCGTCATCTCAGCCAATCCGAACTGATTCTCAGCGCGGCAAACGTAACTCCCCTCGTCGGCACGGCTGGAGTTGATGATCCTCAGCGTGTTGTTCCGAAGCAGCAGAGTCCTGCGAATAGAACCATGGGTGTGGATTTACACGCGAGGGCCTCTTCAAAGGAGCCAGCTTAAGTACACAGCTTTGCAAAACTAAACGCTTCCACTATACATGGTCTATGTTGGAAATTTATGCCCATTTTAACTTTATCTTTCCACACTGTGGGCTGAACGTAGTCTTGAATCTAATCCAAGTTAAATGTTATTAGGAGTTTTAGCATGAAAGACAGATGAAGGAACAATGCCACCCTCTTCCGCCTGCAGAACCCAGCCTGCATCTGCAAAGCGCTCGGTCTGCAGAAAGTTCATAAATCATCCCTCCCTGAGATATTAGTGTATCAGCTGCCATATTTAGAGAATGTATTATTAATACATTAAATGGAAACTTACTGCATGGCAGAGTAACATAATGTTCATGTTTGGTCTGCAGGCTTCCGGATAAGCAAACGTCTGAGATTATGCTGCCGCTTTATTATGGGTAGACACCTATAGTGAGGTAACCAGTGCGCTGATCACTAATTTATTAGAAGCTTATTAAACCCTATTACTCACAACCAATGGCTATGAAACATCAGAGGTAGCTACAGCGGGCTGTTTAAGGGTGTAGTGCTAACGGTGTCTGGTAGTTATGGGTGTAGTTGCCATAGTTAACCATTCATAGTTAACCATTCACAGCTTTCATACAAAAAACTAGGACAACTAGTTAAGTCATTTGGCAAATAAGCAAAATTAACTGACACTAACCATCATTTAAAAAAGTTTTAGGTACATTATAAAGTAGGAGGGAATTCCACACTTATCGTAAAGATCTGGGAGCAGTCCCGGGTACAGGCAGGACACAGGGCACGTCTGGAAAACGGGGTGGGGGCAATATGGGGGAGACCCCAGTATCACCATGGATGGCAAATGCCCAGAGAGAGGCCCAGAGCTGCTTTTGAAGCCGCTGCACTGTAGGCATCTCCGAAGATGATTATGCATCCCATAATGCCCAGAGTTGAGTGTAAAAACACTTATCTTGAGTACCCTGGCTAGAAGAAAAGGTGGCAGAATAGGGAGCCTAAAAAGTGTGTCCCCTTCAAACATCACTAGAGAGGGACCCTAAAAGCATCAAAGCCTCGTTACACTGAACACTGAAGTCAGCTGGGAGGTAGAAATCCTGCACTCACAGAACTTTGGCCTGAACAAGACGATAGCTGGGAACGGCCAGCAATGGTTGGAAATGACTGAAACAATTGGGAATGGCTGGGAATGATTGGGGAATGACTGGGAATGATTGGGGAATGACTGAGAATGGTTGGAGAATGACTGGGAATGATTCTCTTTCACACTAAACAGATCAGCGACATACTCGGGCCCACTTTCAACATTCAGTTCTTCAAATATTTGTTTGTGATATTTCTAGTATGTAAATATTGATAATCAAATGCAAATAGCACAAATTTTATTATCTTAAATGAAACATAAACACAGCATTTTGTTGATTTTATCGCACAGCAATTTTGAGCTTTTTTTGTGAAAAATCTTGACCAGCATCCTCTTTTGTAGTTGAATATCTCTGGAATTTCAGAGAATGATGCTGAATGTCTGATCGTAAAATATTTCCAGCTCTAATCACTGGTGGTAGCAGGGATTTTAAACAGTTCTTTGTGAAAACGTAAAATTAATCTAAGTAACTAGCTACAGTGATTTAAGCCAGTACAGTACAGATCAAAGAAGATCAGATTACAGTCAACTCAGAAAGTACAACATGAAAGATGAACCTCAGCTTCAGCTCTGACACTGATTAGATGAGTAAAATACTACAAGAAGGGAATATTAAATGAAGCAGGAATCTGGTTTACACTAGCATGTCATAAAGGTTATACTGTGCTTTGAAGCAGAAATGAGTCACTCCAGATCCGTAACAGAAGAGACCAAAGTTATACATAGATCATGCTGTGAGAAGTTCACCAATGTATATCTGTTTAATCATATAGAAAAACAAGCAGTGTTCCCTCCAAGAAGAGCCCCTCTGAAGATTTAGTCTCTTAAAAATGGCAGGATGATGAAAACAAATCAAACGAGAGAACAAGAAAGTGCGGCTTCTGTCAGCATCCCTGAAATGTCGCTGAATATTTCACTGGGGCTCTTGTAGCACATTTTGAATGCCTGGTGTCCTGAGCTTGAGGCTTGCATACACCGTGTGCCCTGAAGCTTATCAAACATGTTCAGGTAGCAGAGACCGTTATGAAAAGGGATGTAACTCTCAATAAGTGTGACGTACAGAACAAAAAGCACATACAGTCAATCCTTCCACAGGCCCCCGCTATCTGGAAAAGCTACGGAAAAGTTATCGCTCCCCTTAGTGTGGGAAGTGAGCATGTATGCAGAACGAAAAGACACAAGTACCGTAAGACACAAAGATCACTGCGAGATCACTGCGAAATCACTGCAAGATCACTGCTGTAAACACGCTTGGTGCCCTCCAAATCAGCACTGTACGTATATTTTGTGCATTTTGTGCAACTAAAGTTTTTACATAGTATGTCAGCCTTCGCATGTCGTCTGCAGCTTTCGCAAAGCTGAAAAAAAAATTCCCATTTCATTTCTTACACCGACCCTGTGACAGATCAAAACGGCAGCGGGGCAAGTCACAATGCAGAAAGATCAACTGTAAAACACTCAGACATGAACAGGAGCAAAACTATTTACTTTAACACAGAGCAAAACCTTTTCTGTTAGTCACTATGGAGGAGAAGAATCAGGTTTGAAAGGAAGCCAAATAATGGAATTAATACTTTCCATTTAGAAAACAAAAAGTCCCAAACATTAGTGTAAATTTATGTCGACTACACAGCCTGTGGGAATCTGCTGAGCTGCCAATAGCAGAGAAGCGTCCGCCTTCTCGCATGACGTCGTGCAATGTCAGAAAATCTTTGGTACGCGGGCTGCTCGACTTCCGCTTAAAAAGAGGGTTTTCAGCGCTTCACAATTCATCACATCATCAATAACTATATCATCATTACACAGAAGGAAGAAAACATCTCTTCACAAAATGTTTCTCAACTAGCAGCTGTAGCTTAGGGAGAAAGGCCTTTTTCTTTTTCTGTAAGGTAAGCATGGCCAGGAGGGCTGGGCAGGTAGTTGACCTCAGACCCCCAGAGGTTATTTTTGTGCCTTGGAAGGTTTTGGTTCCTCTGCTCTCATTCATTTATTCAATAAATTCATTCATTCTTTCTTTCTTTCTGTTCCTGTATTATTCTGTCTTAGTAATGTTGTGCCCCATACCCATGTACAGTACCTTAGGGTGCCTCTGTTGTGAATGGCGCTACGAAAATCAAATCGACTTGCATTGAACAGTAGATTAAATATAAGGATGGAATTTCAGTTTATTCCTTAAGAAAGCAAAATCATCTTCCTTTATTTCTTATGATATGATTTCACGGACCAGCTTAATTGATATTTACACAGCCTGTAATATGCATTCACAAAAATCAAACAAACTACATTCTCAGCTCCGGATCACGGAACAGCTGAACTCAAGTAGCTAAGACTCGGCCTGGAGGACATGGTGGAACTGATGGTGAACTATGTACATGCAAGGCTCCAGTAGAAGATGAAAGGGAAGAGGGAGACCATCCAGCTTAGAAGAAATGACCTAGAGACTGTACCCAGTGCCTTGGAGGGAAACTCCAGAAACCAATTTGAGATGCTGGCCTGGCCTGAACCAGAGGAACCATGGAAAAATTTCAAGGCAATCATACAAGAGGAGTCTGAAAAAGCTGATGGAAATGAAAGCGGCAAAGAAATCAAAGTGGATGAGAGGTAGCACAGTGGAAAGAGTAAAGGGGAGGAGCCAGAATAAGGAAAGATAAATCACTGAGCCCAGAAAGCGACTGAGGGAGGCAGCATGACAGCAACATCTATACAGTAACCCATTAAGAGAATTAAGATGGAAAATGGGCTGTTTTCAAGAGGCTCCAGGAAATTAGAAAGGATTTCCAACCTTGGCAGGGAAATGCTGAAAAAACACTCACAGACAAATAAAAAATAGGGAAGAAAGACAGCAAAGACTCTACAGTAAAGACATGAACAAACACGCGGCTTCTGGAAAGGTCTCCATGCAAACAGGAGCTCCAGGTTCTGCTGATCACACCACTGGATGAGGTTTCTCCAGCAGGTTGGTCAGCAGAAGCTGCAGATTCATGACTCCACAGCCACTCAGTCATTTAAGAACCATAACGTTCTGCAAAAACTAATGACCCTCTCACTGACCAACAAATGTCTCTAATTATATTCCAAAGACAGCAGCCATAATCCTCTTAGACAATGTAGTATGTTTTATTCAAAAAACGAACAAGAATTGATAGATTTAAAGTTTATGTGTTAGAGTTCAACAGTTCAAAGCTCATTAGGTGTCCCTGCCAGTTACAGTATAATTATGTGCCACCTACAGATTAATAGTCTCACATGGTTTTTAGGTAATGAAAAGAAAGGTGACGTTCTTGCACCATTTTTTGCAGAATGTAAGAGACTCCCTGCTACAATGTCACTTGAATCTGTAATTCTGGCAATAAATTCTCATAAGATACCAATTTTCACAATTGTTCTAATATTCCTTTTTATTACCTCCCATTACACATCATATAATCTCACTTTATCACTATAAAAAATATCTTCACCCTCCTGCTTTCATAATGAAAGAAGAAAAATGCTGCAACAATTTTATTATTTATTTATTCTTATATAATTGCAAAATTAGATTCTGGGAACAAGGACAAAGTCTGAAAATGCGCATGTTTAGTGACAGGGTGTGATTTCACAGTTTCTCGCAGTTCTCGGTCTGGATGTGCTTCACTGCACCAGCACTGATCAAAGCTACAACCCCAGTGCACTGCAGCAATCGGAGCACGATGCTTTTGGGACTTTGGGCATTTAGGAATAGGAGGGTTTTGGAAAAGTAAAACCAGATACATTTCTGAGCACCTTGTTCTTCAACAGAATCAGAGGCTACTGACTTTTGCAGCCCATGAAAGTGTGTCTGTGAGGTCTTTTTCTGAAATCAGTAACGCTTTACATAAACTGCACCTTTATAACGAATTCATAAAGCATTCATACAACATTCATAAGATGTAAGTATACCACAGCATCCAAACATACCACATTATACAATTATAATATTTGTTATTATTATATAATGTTTGTTATTATTGTATAATAATAATAATAATAATAATTGATACTTTATTGATCCCCCGTGGGAAAATTCTCTTTACGCTTTGCCCGTGAAGGGCAGCTACCCATAGCAGTGCCCAGGGAGCTGGGGGTTAAGGGCCTCGCTCAAGGGCCCACAGATGTGCCATGGCTGGGCATGAGCCAACGACCTTCTGATCACAGGCACAGAGACTGAGTCGACTGAGGCAATGAGCTCCATCATTAAAGCTGCTAAGGTATATCAGGGTGTTGCGGTATACTTACATGCTGCTTATGAATGTTCCATGAAGGCATTATGAATACATTATAAAGGTGCACTTAATGCAAGGTGCTAGAAAAAAAAAAAGTAGAACATACTGCGACATGAACTTTGATTATTATTTCTTTAATCACTTGAATGACAGCGATGTGGTCTTAAATAACACAAACATCAAAATTTGACCTCCATGGAAAGTTATAGAATTCCACACAACGTAGTCCTTAGCCCATTAGGGAAGACATCCGACAGAAACGTGGTCGTTATGGGGGGACATTCGGGGGTGTCGTGCGAGCAGACCCGAGGCCCCGGTCTACCTCTTGTTGGGTTGGATCCGGCGGTCTCCTTTCTTCCAGGTTATGACGGGTTTAGGAGACGCTCTGGGCTTGCAGTTCAGGGACACGTCCTTGCCGAGGGTGGCCACTAGCTGGACCGGGCTCTGTCGGAACGTGGGTGCTGATGCTGTTAGAAGGACAGAATTGAGCTAAACAGGCAGCCAGCGGCAGGACACGGATTACACGCTTAATGCACACAGGGTCAGGGGAAGCGTGACCCACTTTGTACGGCCTGATATGACTGGAAAGGTCACGTTCCCATCACCAAGTCAGGTGTAAATTTATTTGGGAGGGTAGGAATCAGAGCATGCAGTTTGCCTAAATTCTGAGCCGAAAGTTCAGCCTGATCGTGCACTGAAACATGAAGGATTTTCAGAAATTACCAAGTGCATTTACTACGCCACCTGTGGTGGGCGTTGGTACTGATCGCCATGGAGTGCACCTCTGTGGTATACTCCTCTAGTGCGATTACCTCACATTTATCTGACGCTCTTCCAATAGAAGGAAGGGAGCGACAGCCATACTGTATATTCATCTGAAACATAATTATGTGAAATAACACAGTAATAGTGAACCGAAGCTCAAGGCTTAAGAGAAGGTGTTTGGGGGCTGATTAAATACAAGCACCCTCATGTTTGTACATCATTCAAAGCTAAGAGCATACAGACATTTCCGTTAATGTTTGCTCCAGTAAATAAATGCTTCTGTTCGTAATGAGGAGACTTGCAAATATGTACGTAGTATTATACTGAAAAAGAGGGTTCGATAGACAGGTTAGTTTAAAGGCTGGTTAGTAGGTGCCTGTGCGATCAGCTCGCTTCCACGAGTTACCACACTGGGACAGCGAATGGAGGGCGCCACCTGCAGGTATGGAGGCACAAAGCTCAAACCACTGCGGACACGGTGTGTAGCGAACATGGCAAGGCGTGCAAGATCTGACGGCAAGCAAAGACGGGGTCTCCCCAGGGACACGGTCACTTCCGCTGTGTGAGATTCCCGCAGCTACCCGCTTTCCCACCGAAGGGGAACATCCCATAATTTGCGACGTTGCCCGAGTGACGGTGAATCACAGCCGAAGCGTCTGAATTGCTATTTCTTGGCTGCTTAGGTGAGAGAGCTGAACACCAGCATCTTCTAAAAATAGAAACAAGCAAATTATACATTTATGTTCACATTCTCCGGGGAAATTCACTGTTCTTTTGGAAATATAGCCACTTATGTCAGTTGAGTTATATATAAAAAAACACCAATGCAGCAAATGTGTTAAGAAAATAGGGCACATGGTTTTTATGATGCTTTGTGACAGTATTACATGAACATGCCTAACTATAGCATACAGGTGTCATATTCAGCATATAATACAAATATTACTATTAATGTCTGTAATAATAACAATAATAATCTGACCCCAGAGCAGAATGCTGAACAATAAAACAGTTGCACTGTGTTCTCACCAGCAACACAAAGCATTAAAAATATAGCAGCATTAAAAAATTAACCCTGCAATCATTGGTTAACACGGGAACTGTCACCTAAATCTGTTCAGTCGGTTGTTATCCATCCTAAGGTGTGAACCTGACAGACTGCAGGGCCCTGAGGAAGCACCTTTCGAACAGCCGACTCTTAATAATTACGGTGTTCTAACAGCACGTGTGCGCCCATCAGAAACGCTTAAAAAAGCATCCAAAGCGACGAAAGTGGGGGGCCGCCTGATGACGTGACCTGGGGCTTTGCCGTGAGACGTGAGGGTTTGCGCTGGAGCTGTTTAAACCCAGGAAGGGATGGTGAGTGTGCTAATCACACCCCCCTCTGAGACTCTGCACTCAGCATGGCCTGGGGGCACATAAACGCGATGCAGCTTTACGGCTGTAATAAGCTGCATGTTATTAGGGGGAACTGCTCCGGCTGGTTGCGATGTGAGGCGCTCAGATCTCCTGCTTTCTTGAAAGCCGGCAGTGACGGGTACGGAGCCTGACACAGCCACACGCCACCGCTCCCCGCTGCGAAAACATGGCTGCTTTTAAAGCACAGACGTGCCTCTCAGCCGTCGCCGGGGTGAGGGCGTTAACGCCATCCAAGGATGTAAACGCTGTGATGAAATTCCAGAAGGAAGAAGATCGCAGGCAGACAAAGGGGGGTCTGGAAACAGTGGGTCAGCGGGGGGCCGGTGAGGCAGCGAGGGCCCTCACTTCGAGTTAGTCAGGCGCCGACTGATGTCTCTGTGGTGCCATGAAGGATTATGGCATTTCACCCCTGTCTGCCCCTACCCCTCCCCGCCTACTGCACCCTAACCCTCCCCATTCACACCGCGGCCTTGCCCTGACTTCCCAGAGCCTGTCCGGACACATTCAGCTGCCCCCCCCCCCCCACATATTAAAT
>JAABNX020000042.1:5745066-5766096 GCA_015163995.2 Mormyrus lacerda | reverse complement strand
CAGCCTCCAAGTGACGGGCCTCTGCCTCCAGCCTCCAAGTGACGGGCCTCTGCCTCTCCCAGACTCATTTTTTTAATAGTTCCCCCTAAAGGGTTGTGACGCTAAAATGATAACAGATCTGTCACCAGAAGAGGAACATGTCGGGTCTGCTGGAGTTTGAGTGGGCACACCGCAGGAAGGCACGCACACTATGACAACCTTAACCCCTACCCAGCCCTAACCATAACCATAAGTAACCAAACAAAATATAGTTTTTGCATTTTGAGTTTTTTCATAGCAGTCACCGATTTTTATAAAATAGAGTTTTCCCTTATGGGGACCAAGAAACCGGTGCCCATAAGGGAAAAAAACAGATATTTATCACGTTATGGGGACATTGTGTCCTCATAAGGATAGGTAAACCTGCTGACACACACACACACACACACATACACACACACACACACTGCTCACCCTGTTCCATCAGCCTGTTGTTTAAATGTCTCACCCTGGAGATTGCGAGGCAGCTGGGTCGGGTCGGGGTCAGTGCTGCTTCAATGCTAATGCCAGACATCGGTACCTAATCTCTAAACTGCCTTTGGCTCCCTGCTCTGATGTACAGTCAGTACAACACACTGAACGTCCCTTACAGCAGGACGGCAGGGAGTGCGAGTCAGAAAGCCATAGAAAGCCTTTCTTCAGCTCCGACCTCCTCAGGTCACAGAGGATCCTTACACATATGGGACATGGGAGCAAATGTTTATAGCGGAGATTTCAGCCAATTAAACGTACATCCTCTGCCTGATAAGCGAATGCACAGGCAGGTCCTTTCTGACACCGAGCACGGCGCTGTCCCCTCCCAGCAAACCCGTCGTCCACAGATGCAGGAAGGGTAACCAGAACCTGCATGGCTGTTCAGAGGAGCCAATTAGCCGCAGAGGTGCAGTCAAATCAGCCAGGGAGGGGAAGGCATTTCTCAAAAAAGGGGCACTAATCGTGTGCTGTGTCCCCTGGTCCAGCCCGGAGTGCGGAGCCCTTCCCCCATGCGGGCTTGCAGCCGCACCCCTAGAAGGAGCCGCAGAAAGCTAATTAGCCTGAATATGACAAAAGGCAGGAGCAGAGAGGAGCAGGTCTCACGCTCGAAGGGTGGAGGCCACGGCTCACTCAGCAGCGCCCTCCGCAGGCAGGCAGAGCACCTCCCTGACGCCGGTTATGATTATGATTATTATGATTATTATTTTATCTTCTGCCCACAGCTGCTCCATCCCTGCCGTATCTCCGGCATGTTAAACACGTTCCCCGCAGTCGATTTCACGCCACGTGTTCTACAGGAGGCCCAGTGGAAAATGTTGTTTATCCGTGTTGGGCAGGAACAGGGAGAATGAGGCTGATGCACTGTGCCGACGAGAGGAGAAAACATCTGATCCGTTGTATCTACAGGGTGCAGCCCACGCCGGCGGCCAGGCGGGCGCTGTCTCGCTGTCTCCAACCATGGCTTCACCTCTGTGTGACTTGATCTTGGTGGTATCTGCACCCTGCTCTCTCGCCTCCTCCACGACACTCTGCTGGCCCAATGCCACCATCCCATCTCTCTCTCCTTCCGATCCATTTCGTATAATTACTGCCCCATGAATTCTCCGAACGGGTCCAGTCAAACGCGGAAATGGCAGATCAATGACGACCTATTTGCAGTTTGTTACAGTGGCTAAGAAGCACTCCTCCAAGCTGGAGCTACTTTGTCAGAACCCCTCGCATGGTGAGGGTAGCAGTGCCGGTGTCCATTCAGCTGTGGATCATTGTTCATTGCTGGACCACAAAACGCACTGAATGGTCACATTGTTTCCAAAAAATACACAGAAAACCCCATTAGTACATTGAAATATATAAATTTCCTACAGTTCTACATTCATGCTATTGAAATCTATTGAAAAAGCATGCATATATAATACATATATAAATAAAAATATAAATCATAGTTATATAAATAATACAATTAAATGTACCGATAATGAAATAAATTGAAAAAAGCATGTGCATATAATATAATATAATATAATATAATATAATAATAAGAAACTCTGCAAGATGCATGAGCAAAGAAGCTGTTAGAAGTGGAAGAGAACTTGTGGCCAAAGCAAGAAGAGATGGCGCACTGCCACAACATATTCTTACTCCTAAAACACTGGATTTACTGCAGTATCAACTCTGGATTTCTTTATTTTAGAAATGACTGTAATGTACATAAAAATAAAGGTGAAGGTCATTGAAGCATGCGGCAGCATTCCGATTCATTCAGGCAGTTGATACTTTAGAACATTCAATACAGCAAGGGTTTTATTCTCCAACAGAACATTGATTTATGTGAAAAATCAAACATACTTCAACGACAAAATGATGCATCTTTTACAGCTCCCTGCCATTAGCGTTTCTAGGTCAATGTGTTACGTTCGGTATGCTCACCCGGTGATAACGTTTGCCAGTGCTCGCCGGCATGTTTTTATCCTGAGAGGCGTATGAAGTGTTTTGGTGGTTTTAGTGCATTTGGAGGAGAGATTAGTGTCGGGCCAAGCTGCGTGTTGGTAATGCAAACTTTGTGAACACAGATTTCGCGAAATTGACTTCAGCCTGGAGAAATGCTTGTTAGCGATTGTACAAAAAATTCAATAAAGGTTTACCAAGTTGGCCACACAGTTACACGGTGATATGATTATGATATGAGACACTGGAAAGAGGGCTGAGACAGGTGCATGCTGGGTAGGTTATCTGCCGATAAGATAGGATCGGTCCAACACAGCAGTTAAACGTTCTGCGTTCCAGTTATAGATTGAAATAAATAAATCCGTAAGACTGGGGATAATCAGTCGAGGTGGCTAACAACAGTCACATCTCTATAATGCAAAGCTGAACATCAAGCAAAACCAGGCCTAATTCAATCTTCCAGACGAACGACATTGATCCAGTTCAAAACCCCATGCACTCTCTTTCATTTCAGCAAGAGATACTTTGTGTTTTTGTGCCTAACGAATCCTATTAGTGTCACCATAAAAGACCTCAGAATGCAGTTCAAGTAACAAAGAAATAACAGTTCTTAGTTACAATTGAAAGACTGAATCAGACCCTTGTTGGCACGAGATTAAATTCATAAATCCATGCAGAGAGCAAAGCCATTTAAGCAAGAGGCAGATAAGGCCTGTTTGTGGATCAAAGAGGGTAATAACCTCTGGTGCTAATCTGCCATACTGGAACGTAAAGGATTTAAGAAGCGAACATAGCTTCTAAAACTGTGAAACGCGCTGGAAAAACAGCAACAACAAAGACATCAAACATCTAAACAGGACAGCAACTAATAAGAGCACAATTCGAATGAGGCTGTTCTCCTGTGTGTTCTGTTCAGAAAGCAAAGCTTCAGAGCAGCTCTGCACCCTGGCAACACGAGAGGCAGCACAAACACGGGAAGGGAAATATTTCACGCTCCCGTCTTCGCGATGCACATCGGATTCAAGAGAAGAACATGACAAATACCACGCCGGAGAGGTGGGAGCCTGCCCAGTGAGAAAGCATGGCGGCTAAGTAGCTAATTCTACAGACGGATAAACAAACAAACAAACGAAATGCGGAGACAGACAGCTGCAGTGCTGCTCGCTAACAAAATGAGCGAGAAATCACTGGCCGCAGAAAGCGGCTGCTGAGACTGAAGGTCGGGAAAGCATGGAGAGAATTACCAGGGGTCGCTGTATTTCCTGAGAAACATGTCATTTAATTATTGCCGGTGTCACGGGCCAGTATTGATCCTTACTTTATAAAAAGGGCCAGTTTCTAACCAGAGTGCAAAACCAAAGGAATACCGGCGTATTCTCCTCATTTTATTTGTTTCGGGCCTTTCGATGACGCAGTTCTACAACACAGAAAGGTAACAACGGATCAGCTGACGAGTCAAGTCGCAGTGGACGCCACGGGATGACGGAACCCTGTAAGTGTGGGATCCGCCAGAAACCCCACGCAGCTAAATGCGGCAGCGGGTGGCCGAAGGGGCATCCCGAAAGACTCACTGTAGACCTGCAGCTGTCCCCGGAAGGCGTTACTCCCGCGGTAGTTTTCGGCTTTGCACTCGTAGGTTCCGGAGTCCTCCAGCTGCACGTTGGGGATCTCCAGCACCGCCTGGGACTTGCGCAGCCGCGACTTTTTGGGAATGTTGCCGTTCAGCTTCCTCCAGGTGATGGTGGGGACTGGACTGAAGCAGAAACATATGGGGGAGAAAGCCAAGGGGTCACACAACAGCAAGGCAGTGAGGGAAACTGCTTCCTTTCCTGCGCTGAAAATGCAGTCATGCAGACACATGGTACCGGTGTCTACAAGTCACCGCAGCTTCAAGGCGGCGTGAGGCAGCCAGTGATGAAAAACGGTACTTAATGTCACCTTGACAGGATAACAAAATGAGATCAGAGCTGGTGAGCTGGTGGACCCGGCCCCCCAGGGGAATATCGTGATTAAGAGTTTCTACTGCCTCCGACAGGAATAAAAGGAACCCCCCCACTGGGCTGCTCAGCATGGCCTGTGTTCAGGTGATGGGGATGACTTCTGCGATTATGGATTTCACAAGTATTTGCATAATAGGAGAAAGCGTGGAGGCAATTGGCGATCTAATGCCTCTGCATGATAGCCTGATGCTCTCCTGCCGTGATCCCTGCGGGAATGTGACTGCCTGGGGAAGATCCTCACTGAAAGAACCGTGTACAGATCCTGGTGAGGGTGATGGTCTGGCAGGTTTTTAGACCTGAAGAAAGACCCCCCCCACACCGCTCCCAATCCACCCTGAAATATTATATAGCTGCACCCTCAGTGCCTCATCGCTGGGTAATTCCCGAGCGGTTTGTGGGCTGGTGGGTACCCCTGGTGTGGTCACAGTGCCCGGCCTGCGTGTGTGCTCATAAGGCGGATGGATGGCATCATTTGCAGTGGGGGTCGGCGTGTCTCCTAACCCTTGGCCTCCCTGCATCAGCCCATCAATGCACCGGTCACAAGTCAGCAGCTCACGGCAGCAGGGCGTCCACAGACTGGGAAGGTTCTAGAACTCCCAAGTAAGGGACAAACCGCGACAAGGTTTTCGGTTGCATGAAAACACAAAGCAGAAGGCCGCAGACCAGACTGGCGTTGAGTATTTTCATATAACCACACACCTCAAAGTGGTTTGCCCCACTTATACCACAGTAAATGGACAAAAAAAAAATGAATAAACGATTCACAGTTTATTTTTCAGAAGAAATTTATTTCAATTAGCATATAATAATGTTCCAATGTGCTCTTAAAAATACAGTCCCTATATTGATAGAATATCTGGTCAGGCTACTTACTGGAAGCGGCAAGCCCTTTATGTTACCATAGAAACCATCAACAGAATGGCGCTTGTGTTTTGAAATCCAAGGAATCTTATGCTAATAAGAATCGCTGCTTATTTACTGTATGAGTAGAAAGTCACACAGGATTTCATATTAATGTGTTTAATAAACCATTAAAACGCATTAATATAGAACTGTTATTAGACTGCTGGAACTACCTGTGTAGTTGCATGAAAATAATCGACACCCATGTGACATCTCTGGACCAATAGGAAAACAGCATCTACCAGAGCCGTAGTGTAATATGTCACATGTGACACTATCTAAAAATTGAGCAAAAATACGTAGGCAGCGCATTTTCAGAAAGAAACACATTTCCCATGCTAAGTACAGTCACAACTCACTGAGGCCTGCAAGGCAATGATAGCACGTTAAGATGAAAATCTTTGGTGGCCTAATTCAATATGAAAGGAGAAAGCAGTGAGATTGGGGATCTGACCACATTTTGTTATCTTTCCACCTACTGTGTATGATACTATGTCATTATTTGGGTAAACCCTGGAGGTATTTAGTCACAATAATTAATAATAAAGATCAAAATGATCGTAATCTAGGAAACGTCATTCAGAGAAGCTAATCGTATAACGGGACACTAATAGTAATGCAGCAAAAATCATTAAAAGTACTATACGAAGAAGTATTGACTGAAATGGCCATAAACCGACCCGATCCTGTCATCATCCCTAGTACACAAAGAAATGGGATTTTTTTGCATTACATCTTCTCCTGTTTCTCCACTGGAGAAGGTCACTCCGGCGAGGCTGTCCCTGTGCAATAACTCACACTCCCCATATCAGGCTCCGCAGCCTATTAGCTAGATCCCGCTGCTCATGGCCGAGCCGCCGAGAGCAGAACGGGACTGATTCGGGCCTAGATGACGAGGAGCATAATAAGCATGCCGGAGTAACGCGGTGCTGGGAGGAATCTGCCTCATCCTTCCGCTCACGCTGACCGGCAGGCAGGCTGAGGAAAAGCTCTTAAGGGGAGTTCTGACTTCATTCTCAGCGTCTAAGCCACACCGGACTAGGCGTGATATCAGGCGTGACTGCATTCATTTGTACGCAGGGAGGGAGATCGTGAACAATCTCACAGACACAAAGGCCATTATACCCAAATTTATTTAGAAAAGAAGAACGAGGCGAGGGCCAGAGTGGATCGCGTGTTCAGCGAGCGAGTGACACTCTCCTGGCCGGCTGGGTTTAATGAGGGCAGGACAGAGTGACATTGCGTGGGAACGCTACTATTCAGATGAGGATAATGGTCTCGAAATTATATTTCCCATTTTTAAATCAGTGTAAACAATCCAAAATTTTTTTACCAATATTTATCTCTTCCATAAATGATCTGTTATTAGCCCCAAGGGTTTTACTCCTGAATAATTCATGTGGTCAGTTTGGAAAAATAAAAGAGGAGAAGTGGGCACCTCCATACAATGCTTCTGAATTATAATTGCAAAACATACAAAAAGAAAAGCTTGCGGCAGAGAATAAACTAACAAACAAAATATTTTAATTTTACGACAGAGAAGGCAGACCAAAGCTAATTACCTGGTCATAGAAACGATTGGAGAAATAAAAAAAATCCCTAAGGTTATGTAAACAATGTCATCGATCTCTTATAGCACAAATGATTCTTAACCTTCAGTTTTACTCAGTTATTGCACGTTGTATCCTACAGGCTATGTTCAACAATCAATAGTAAAAAAAAAAATAAACACTCTGATTAGTTTTAATCAACCAGAGGATTTGTTTACTACTCAATTTTCATTTATATTTCACAGCAAAACAGCTTGTTAAAGAAAACTGACTGTGTCAAACATTAAATATACCTGCCAGAGGAATTTCTAACTCTGGTATTGCTGAATCTGAACTGTAATGATGTGCGGTTCCTGTCAGCCTCATAGACTTTATGAGGAACCAGGAATGAGTCAGCATGAGATTTCTAGCTCTCCCAGCCGGCTGGAGATGGCCAAGGAAACTCTGCTTTGAAGCACCAGATGGCCCCGACTGAACCAGAACTGAAATCATCAGGCAAATCCTCAGCCAACTGAAAACTCCTCCTCAAGTCTGATTGCCTTCACCTCTTCTCTCCATCGTAGATGGAAAGAGAGTTGGCTGGCTGCAAAGCCCAGCTCGCTTGGTCCATGAACAGAGGTGAAATGAACACACAGACCATGTGAGCCCAGTGCTGTTTCCAGAGACTCTTTGGGCCACCAGGAAATATAAGGCAAAGTTATGGAAACAGAGGCAGCGGCAGGGAAATGGGAACGGGGTTAGTTAAACTGAGGCGGAATTAAGGAAATGCTTGGTGCCTACTTGGTGTTGTAGAAAAGGAGGCGGAGACAGGGAAATGTGGTTGCTATTAGAGAAACAAGGCAAGGTTAGAGAAACTGGGTGGAGTTAGAAAAATGGGGAGGAGTTAGGAAAACAAGGTAAAGTTAGAGATACACTGGGTGGCGTTAGAAAAATGGGGAGGAGTTAGGAAAACAAGGTAAAGTTAGAGATACACTGGGTGGAGTTAGGGAAATGGGGAGGAGCTAGGAAAACAAGGTAAAGTTAGAGATACACTGGGTGGAGTTAGGGAAATGGGGAGGAGTTAGGAAAACAAGGTAAAGTTAGAGATACACTGGGTGGAGTTAGGGAAATGGGAAAAAGTTTGGAAAATAGGGAGGGGTTATAAAAACAAGGCAAAGTTAGAGAAACTGGGTGGATTTAGGGAAACAGGGTGGAGTTAGTAAAACAAGGCAGAGAAACTGGGTGGAGTTAGCGAAACATGCGGGCAAGGTGAGGGAAATGCAGGGCAGAGTGAGGGTGATACTTACTTTCCCAGGGCAAAGCACTCCAGCCGCACAGTCATTCCTCTAGCTGCCAGCTCGCTCTGGGGAAAATGCACCTCAATTTTGGGCTCATATTCCCCCATTACTCCTGAAAGGAAAAAACACACAATACACAATAAAAACACACGGCCTTCCGTCTGAGGAGGCCTGTACCCTGTAAAAGCTTTGGCGATGATATCCTTCTGAATTCGGAAAAAGGAACTGCCAAATGCATTTTTGTCTCGCCTTTATTGTCCCTTAAACAGAAAATTTTAAAGTGGTCCCTCCACTGAGATCAATAGTACTGATGGATAAACTAGGAACACCAAAGTACACACTTAGATTTGTGGTGTTTTTCGTCCCATTTAAAACTTCCCCTGCCTGTCTGGTGTGTCTGCTTTTCCTGAAGGATACATATATACATGTTTTATCCCTTATTTTCACCCAGATGGGGTCAGATTGCAGTTGATAGTGGGGAGAACAGTTCCATATTTTAAGGCTCCCAGAAATACACTAATCCAGACTCAGAAGTTGGGCAGTACGGATGGGAGACCGTTCTCACCTGATACTTTTCCCAAATGTCATTCTGCAGAGTGTCACAACTCTGTTCAGCCTTGAGATAAAGTTTGACATTTTGATCCACTTGCATCATCACTGTCTTTTGTGTGTTTAGATGCTTCATGTGTCTCACATTTGGCCCCCGCCATTTGTCGACTCATGGCTGATAGACACGTGATTCCAGAATATCATGTACATCTCACACTTGTTCCCCCTGGACTAACATACTGTTGTACATGTTCAATTTAGAAGAGAATTCTGAGGAAGGCAACTCATCCAGAGCTGTCAAAATCACACATGCCACCATACAAAACATCTCTGTCTGTCAATCTGCTTCCACTGCTCCAAGAGACACTTGCATTAAAATGACTTTGTCGAGTTTTGCAGTTTCATATGGTTTCGAGACACAGATCGGATTTAGTGTAATCCAAGTTCAGCGGTGATAACGAATAAAAATTGAGTATTTTGAGAGCTTGAACAAACGGCACACATTCGCCTCCATTGGCAATGCGGCAATTTCACATCAATTCAGCTGCTCGATTCCGTTTCGGTGAAATAGATTGTCATGGCTGCACAATGTCTTGTTGCACTTATTTCATTTATATTCATTAACTTTTTTCCCACCCAAAACTCCTCTCTGGGGAGGGAAGTTCAATGTGCAACATTCATCCATGAGTTTAAAGGGGGTCTCTCTCACTCTCTATCTCGATCTCTCTCTCCCCATCTCTGTCTGTCTGTCTGTCTGTCTGTCTGTCTGTCTGTCTCTCTGCTCTGGACAGTCAAAAGGCCATTGGTCCTAACCATTCCAAGCCGTCAATGATTAAGGATTTCAATTATAAAATAGGCTAAAAAAAAATCCAGGACCGACTGCCATAAGGCTGCATGCCCTCCAGTCTGAATCAGTTATACAGGTAAATTGTAAGAACATATTCTTCAATAAAACTATGCAGCCAAATCCCAGGGGTCATCCGGTGAACAGGTAGAGGGTTGGGGTCTCACCCAAAGTCATTCTCTGTTTCCTTGGGCCACAACCACAGCACAACAAAGTTACGCTGATGTCTCAGCCTGAAGTGACAGACAGGAGGAGCTGTGAGCACTTGCCGTGCTGTCAGTCGCTTGCCGTGCTGTCAGTCGATTGCTGTGCTGTCAGTTGCTGCCATGTTGTCAGCCGCTGACCGTGCTTTCAGTCGCTGGCCTTGCTGTCAGTCGTTTGTCATGCTGTCAGTCGCTGACCGTGCTGTCAGTCGCTGGCCTTGCTGTCAGTCGCTGGCCTTGCGGTCAGTCGCTGGCTGTGTGTCCGTTTCAGCTTTCAGGGACATCCTGATTTTGCTGTTCACTGTGTTACTAGGTCAACAAAGGAGGTGCTCACTTCTTTAACCAATCACAGCCTTCATCATATGACATCACCTCATTGGTCCGGTGTTTTCTCTTTTTCAAACTGAAGGCTTCCAGCCAGCCAGCCGGCAGCAGTGTGGCTCAGTGACTCTGTGCTTGTGACCAAAAGTGTTTTGATCCGCGTCTCATTATCATTATTATTAATATTATTACTGTTATCATCATGAAATAAAGCCGCAGCCTTACATTGCTCCGTACAGCCATTGCTAAGTATATTTCTTAGTCAGCAGCTACACAGCTGACTGAAAAATCCTTTTTTTTGGGAGGGTGGGGGTGGTGTTTTTGTCACAGATGTAATCCTGAGTAAGTGAGCAGCCAGGCTGCGTGGATTCCGGTAAATTCCCCAGAGGCGTGCTGCCACACAGAACCCCTGTTAGTGATGTTGAATGCAGCGGCAGAGGAGGGTCAAACTCCTGAACCATTCCACCCTCCCCCAGGGACCCCCCCCTCACCGTCTGTCTTGAGCGTTAGCGGCGTGGGCGGGCTCAGCACCCGGGCGCTGGTCACCGTGTTCTTCACCAGGCAGATGTAACTTCCCACGTCGGAGGGCTGTACCTTGGAGATGTACAGGTTCCCCGTCTCCTGGGAGATGAAGCGCCGGCTGTCCTCCGCCACGAATGAGGGGAACTCATTAAACACCCAGCTGTAGGAGATCTCTGAGGGGGGTGGGTGGGGGATGAAGGATGACCGGGGGGGGGACACAGAATTGAAATAAGACCAAATCTCAAGCCCAACCACTTAGAAAATCCAAATGCGTCACGAATCAAATGGATGTTATCAAAACTGGATCTGATCAGGATATACGATGGATTATCCGGTTCAACAACACACATAACCTGACAAACAAACCATGTAATCACAGCAGAGGGAGAGACTCCCGTCCTCAATGCTGACATTCAGCACGTCCAGCAGGTCCTGCCCTAACAGTGACCGGAAAGCTTTATCAGACTCCACGGGCAGCCCATCAATCCCAGCCGCTCACCCGGTCCCCATACGTGCTAGAGCCGCAGGAAGCTCATCCAGTGAAAAGTCCTTATCAATCTGCGGAAGACCCTCCAGAAAGACACCATCCCCATCACGTGGCACTACACACTCACTATTCCAGAGCTGAAAATGGAAAAAAATGTTTGTACACTTTCTAATATCTGATGGCTCCGCAACAATCCAGCTGAGGGCTTCTTCATAGCCTTGAAGGCGTCAAGGTGACGTGTGCATGTGCAGACACATGCAGCAGAACCCCACGCTGTGATAGGTCATCTTCACAAGTCCGTATGGGTCTATGAAGGCGTGGCATGACCATGACAGGATAGTCCTGACAGAAGTGTTTAACTCGCTTCGCTGTAATGATGAGAAAGTGGACTTCATCATTCTAAAGATTCCAAAAGAATGCAGAAGCCTGTCTAAAGTTAACATCAGTCAACTGTGCAGTATTAAAATGCCAGTAAACGCTCAAAAAAGGCTAACTGGATTGACAAAAGATGACCTGAAAGCACTAGAATGACATTAAAAACCACAGAACCAGTCTAACCTCGCTATGGACACAGTGTCCTACTCCTGAATCCAGCTGTATTGTCTCAGGTCTTTATGCCGGCATCTCCATAAATCACACAGCTCACGTGTTTCTAGAAGTTCAACGAGCCGCCTCCGAGCAGCAGCATGAGGTTCCAAATGATCCCAATTTGATTACAATCCCCACCAAGATCAAGAACTCGCTATTTTCAAGAGCCCCAAGCACTGTGCTCAAAGTATCTAAACACAACAGCCTGTCCTTCTGCAGTCTACCTGGCGTCACTTACTCAGCCCCGTAAGCCCGCGGAAGAAAAGATTCCGAGAACAGAATAGCCACGCCCCCAGTGAAGGACATGCTGTAACTTTATAGAACCACAGACACGGCCGAGCCTCGAACCATTCTGACCGAGCCATCACCCCCAACACACCCTCCAGGGAATGTCCCTCCCCAGGCCCACCGGAGGCCTGCATGCTCTCAGCCCATGTAGCCCCAGTCAGCTCAGAGCAGTCACCCCCATGACACACAAAGAAAGATAGAAAAGTTAGTAACACGTTACTGCCAGTCGCCCTCAAATTCGCCAGGGCCATTCATTTCTTACTCCGCTCAGAGAGAGAGAGAGAGAGAGAGAGAGAGAGGGAGAGAGAGAGAGAGAGATCACAAGGTGAACGGTAAAGGACAGAGGGCGACAGATCACTTTTAGGACCTGTGCCGTGAAGCAGGCGGCCGTATCAGGGCTGTGACAGATGAAAGTCACTGCTTATTTTCAGTGTGGGGATTAGCATTGTCAGACAAGAAGGCACATTTTCAAATCATGTTAAAGCGTCCTTGTCTGAGCAGAAGTTTTACAGCCCCTCAGTTTCACACAATCCAGCCACTAATCCTGCAATTATTTAAAGAACTTGATAAATACCAAAATGACACGCTGGTATGAAATTGTCTGAAGCCGACATTGGTATGAGTTATAACAGTGGGGGAACTGCGGTGGGCATGGATTCTCATGAATACAATGCCCAGACAAAGACCAATTAAGCACACATTTGGAATATGTGCCATCTAGCCTCACGCACTTCCACGGCCCTGTTCCTGCCATACGCACGCGCCCACGCGCCGACTGTTCCGAGAAGCCCAGTGGATTCCAGCCCCATGTTCCAGAAGAAGCAACAAACCCTCAGATGGAAAACATGAATATTTATGACGAAGAACAAACTCCCTTTGCTGCCGCTCGTTCGGGGCGTCCCTAATGGACCGCTGCTCTGTGTTAACCGCGAGGCCCCCTGCATGACCCCCCCCTGCATGACCCCCCTCCCGAGCTTCCTTAAAGAGTTGCCCCCCCAAGCACCTGATTCATCACGGACGCATCTCACCATGCACATGTTCTGCTGATTAAAAGCCCAGAGAGCGGTTTTCACGCCATGTTAGCAGTAGCCTATTGCACAGGCCCTGAACTAATCACGGCCTTCAGGTGCCCTTTGCGGGGCACCGACCCCTGCATCCCGGGGCTCTGTCTGCCACCCAAGTGGACCGCCCACGGTTTGGGAAGATCAGGGAGAAGGTCACCTGCACGCTAACCAAAAGTCGCAGTCACCGAGACCTAGTGAAATCCGTAGGGAAGCGACAGGAAGGAGAAGATTTATTCAGCTCATTAGAACCCCAAATATCCACGTCTAATGATAGCAAAACATTCTTCAAACGTTAGGAGCCGTGATGCAGTAAATTGAGAAATAATGTTCTGTTTACATCTCAATGCCTCTAAAAAGATGTGGCATCTGCAAACTGGGCGATCTTGCAAAACATCTGTTTTAAGTATCACTTGCTATTCATCCAGGCTTTTTATTAGGCAACGTTACCATAGAGAAGCTTATGATCTGGGATTTCGGTTAAATGCTAAATGTTGGGGGGGGGTTGAGGGTGTGATGAGGTCTGCCCTGGAACCGGAGTGACGGGCCTCAGATGTCCACGGGCCTTGTTAGCGGGCACCAATGCTGCACGGCGCCCTATACGCTTCCTAAAAGGCTCGGACGTCCATAAAACGGCTCATCGTGGAGGGACACGCTCATGCCAGGACAGATGTCACGCGTGAGGCAGGCGTGATACGCAGGCTGCAGGTCAAGCACGCTCCTCCGTAGATGGCCACAAGCTCTCTGTAAAATAAGAGTCCCCCTAACAGACACGTCCACTTTTGTTTACGCTGTACTCCGCGTCTGTCTGCCACGCCGCTGTCGGCTGAGGGACTGAGAAAGTGCCGCTTATCGACGCTATGCAGGACTCCCGTTCTGCGACTCGTGGTCCCGCCCCCTCAATTGCATGCCGATCATTTCTCTTTACCCTAAAATGTCGTGTGAAATGTCATCCAATTCTCCCGTGTCGCCTAAGAGTTTTTTTTTTTTTTAATTAATGAAATTTAATGCAAATCTCATTTGACTTCCATCTCTCCCCCAGCCTCCGCTGGGCTGAAGGCTCCATCGAGACCTATTCGGAAACTGATTTATGGATGAAGGACTGATTTCTCAGTGAACATGCTCCTGAATTTCTGAGCAGCTGCGTGGCCGGAACAATCTGCCCCCCGCTGACGGGTGACATGGCAACCCAGAGGGGAGAGGGGAGAGTGGAGAGGGGATGCGGCTGACGGCAGGACCCGGCTGGGGGGCCCAGGCTGATTACTACCGAGCTCCGTGCTTCTGGAACACAGCTGACGTAACCAAAGACAAAGTGACTCAGACAGAAGGAGCATTTGACCGTAGATGCATTGGGTCTCGAGAGATGGCGGCGCGCGATCCCAACACCTGCTGGTACCGCACTAAATCACTAACTGCATCGATCAGGGCAGCGACTGTATATCATATCTATGGACACCAGGCCAAAGCCCAGAGTCACGAAACACGAAGAACATCGACTTGCGGGCCAAGGAACCCCTAACACTAGAACCCTGTACTAGTCACTTATACCCTGCGGTTGTGAACATGGCTGACATCAGAGGTCCCCGTGCCTCTCTCAATTAGACCAGTGTGAAACAGGCCAAACACAATAAACACACATTTAAAAGCCTGATTCCTGCAGGGAACAGAAAAATCAATCAGGCTTTACTGGGCAGAGGGATGATGCCATTACCCAAAGGATTACGAGGATTGGATGGTGTGAGGCAGCACTGTCCTGCAGTCAAGTGGGCCGCTCTCTTAGCGGACTCTGCACTGGCAAAAGTGCAACAAGAGCCAGCCCACCGGTAAGCATGCACTCGGGGAATGAACTGTGGGAAAGACCAGACTGTGAGGAATGCGGAAGATGGATGGGGTGCTATTTGCAGGGCCGACAGGGATGCCCCCCCCCCCCCACCATGAAGGGACCCTTAACAGCCATACATGTTGCCACGGTGTATCTGGAGAGGGGAAGCAGCGCTGAGCCACGGAGGATAAGACTCTAGTTAACAGTCATTAAATAAGACTCCTAGGCTGCAGGGTTTGTCACTGACAGTATTTTCGCACTGGGATCACGGTGACGGGGACAGTGGGCGGGACATTACCTGGAGAATGAGGAGGCGGAGCACAGAGGAGGACCACGCCCTGGCCCTCCCGCACAGACACGCCTCCTCTCGGGCGACCGCTGAAGTTGGCCAGATCTGTGGAAACACGGGGAACACAAGCCGTTTAGGGTTAAGGTTAGGTTTAGAGTTAGTATTAGGGTTAGGGTTAATTAATAACATCGCCCTCTGTCCAATCAAATACGCAGTGATGCGATTATAGCTGCTACTGAATCGCCTTGTAATTTTAAATGCGACTTCATGGAGAGTCATAATAAAAGTGTATTAGATTAAATTAATTAAAAATCTCCCGCTCTCCCCAACAAAATATCACAGCATGTATAGAATGTTGAGGATTTAAATTGGCAAGCAGGGGGTGGGGGTGGATGAAAGCCCATCCTCACAGCTCCTTATTCACCATACACAATCAGTCCTGCTACAAGGCAGCCAAGGCCTTCCTGAAAAGCACGCTTTTCACTAAAATCATGGACTAAAATACACAAAATCAAGGGGAAAAAGAGAATCTGGGGATGTGAATGTGACCCAGAACCTTAGTGACTTAAACGAAATGAATCAATAATGAAAGCAGCGCTGACAGTGGGCAATAAAGATCAAAGATATTTTTATTGTTAATTCACATTTTATGTGCAAGACATGCATGAGAACCGTAATTATATACATTTCAAATGAGAAATAATTATAATGCATTAGTGAATTATATCATAAACATCTCCTATTCGCAAAATAGAGTCCTACAGTTTGGAGGAAGGCTGACTGTCAAGCTTGAAAGATACGCAATATGACAATGGAATAAAAATTCAAACAGTGACAGCAGGGAGCAATAATTAATGTTTTAATAACAACAACAATAATAATAATAATAATAATAATAATAATCATACACTGGCCGTGTGTTTTTATGTGTTAAATTGTCAAACATTTTTGATCAGTGCAGTGTGTGAATATGACCAAAGTAGTTCTTCTAGATTTGAAAACCGGTTCGACTGATTCACTGAAAACTGTGAACTGATTTGTTCACGAATGGGACATCACTATCGTTCACTTGGGCAGCTGTTTCTGCATGCAAGTAGGCCTAGTGTTTCTCGCTAAGACCATATGGAGTTGTAGTTCCTGTAGTGCTTTTCCCTCTGACTGAAAATGGCGCAAAGACAAATGTGATTTCACGTCATATTGGGCTTGGGTACCAATATAATCGCTTTAGAACAGATTTGCGGTTTGATGTCAGGTGTAGTAGCAGGACTGTCAGTGACGGTTTTCTTTTTTCTTTTTTTATAAGAAACATGTGACACAGCTTTGATTATGGGCTGTTGCCTGGGGGCGCCATGGGCACTGAGGCCAGTATCGGACTGTCCAGGGTCAGCGACTTCTGGCCCGGCAGGTGAGATCGAGGGCCCCGACCCTCGTGTCACCGCTGCCACAGTCATCCATCATTCCGCGTTCCATGCCGCTGTGGGAGGGCTGCTAATTAACACGGTTAACCTTGCCCACGGCCCCACATCGCCCCCCTGAGCTGGATGGCAGCACAGGTCCCGGAAAGTTGGCAGCTGGGCCTAATGAATCTTCCTAGCCCCGTGTGTATTTGGGGTGTTCTGCAGAGCGCCTGATTTCTGACGCACGAGGCGTTTCCACTCAGTCTGATGCAGAAGGAAAATGGTCGGTAATTATCACCGAACGCAGTCACTCCAAAGTCTATAGCCCAAGGCTTATGTGCAGAACACCCTTATTTAACTGCTCTCCGGGGTTTAACTGTTGCCTTTTTGAGAAGAAGTGTTAACCTGATATTTGAAAGTGATTTATGAGTTTTTGGGAGAGCTGGGACACCGTGTGACTAAGCAGAAATACACGCAACCTACTCACTGCTCGCCGCAAGGCAGTGCATTCGACGGACTATAATGGCTTCTGGAAACTTCTAGCAGTTTCTGGATCATGTGAAAAAAATAGGCAAATAGGATGTTCACTTCAATCACCATTTGTCACACGTTTGAGGAGAGAAAAGTCTCAAAAGTCAGATTAAACACCTAAGATCGTTAGACAGACAGATCATAACCTGGGACTGGGAATAAACAAAGAATCTATTACTACCATCGTTATTTTAATCATCATCATTATCACCATCATTATAACTGTGATCATTACCATCATCATTGTCATTATTAAATTATCATTAGCTTCCTGATCATAGTGAAAGCACAGCATTTCTCGGAGCCCAGTAAGGGGCGGTCTACTTTCATTTGTAAAAGGCGGTCTACTTTCATTTGTAAAAGGCGGTCTACTTTCATTTGTAAAAGGTGGTCTACTTTCATTTGTAAAAGGCAGTCTACTTTCATTTGTAAAAGGTGGTCTACTTTCATTTGTAAAAGGCAGTCTACTTTCATTTGTAAAAGGTGGTCTACTTTCATTTGCAAAAGCAGCCTGTAAATCGACTGCTGACATTGAACTAACAGCAGAACGTTTTACTGCCACACACACACAGTACAGGACATGCGCGAGGCCACACGCACATGCATTTGCACATGAGCACAGACACACGCACGCACGCACACACACACACACACACACGCGCGCGCGCACACACACACAGACCTGTACTCATATCTTCATAGGGACCATCCATTAATTTCTATGGGCAAAACCCTAATCCCAACAATGACAACCTTAACCCCTCCCCAGCTCTGAACCGAAAAACCACAATGTCAAAATACAGGTTTCCATCACATCGTGGGGACATTGTGTATGTGTGCGTGTGGAAGCACACCCCAGCGGCATGCGGCTGCAGAGGTAACGCTGCACCTGTGGAGTGACAGAACATCCCCATTTCCGTCTCCATTACCCAACGCCTCACTTATCTGCGCCATTAAAAGCCGTGCAAACGGGGACTCTCCGGTCCCGTCGAAGGCGAGGTCTCAGACGCTGTATAAATAGCTGCGGAGCCCAGTGCAGCGCGATAGCCAGGCGCCGCTATGCATGACGACTCTTAATTGTCACCGGTGAGTCTCGGGAGAACAGAAGCCTCATTCTTTTCATTCTTCAGGATCTTCCAGGAATGGCGAACAGAAAAAGACCTGAATCAGGACAAATACCTGCACATATTAACATGAATTTGCCCGAGTTGATTGCGTACTCGAGTAATCAAAAGGCCACATGCTCCCTTGTCAGGAACCACGCTCCTGCCCTCCACCTCGCAGAGGGGGCTCTGCCAGAGCTCCCTGATTGCACGGCTCTCCTGGGCCTCCAGGCTGCGTACTCAGGAGGCAGCTACGCGTATAACACATCACTAATTACACTCAGTAATTAGTTCCCACTCTGGTCTCAATCAGCGGGCACGCTCGCTGACTGATGTCCAGGAAAAGCACCAGCTTGCAACTTTCAGATCCATCTCCAGTAAGTTTGTTTAGGAGAAACTCTTTAACGGAGTCCAGCTGCTAACGATTAGCCAAATCCGGAATAATGCTAATTTAATCTGAGGCAGAAGTAACATGTCTGAGAGGAGAGCAGAAGGTTGAGCAGTGATCCGGAGCGGCAGAATCTCAGGCCCAGAACTACATCACCGCGTCTGGGTCATTCGGTCTCCTGAAGAATCGGATCCCTCAGCCAGCAATGCGCTCTACTCGGTCTCAGCTGAATATGTCCACGTTAACCCAACAACGTGGAATGTGTACGGGGTAATATTTACAGGCTCGGCTGCAGGAACGTCTCTGTGACGATCGACATGAACCTCACATATCTCCACCTTAACAGAATCACGAAAGAGATCCCGAACTCCGGAGCTGAGATCACATGGTGATGCTCTTGTGTCTTCACGCCCAGGAGCTGCGTGATGAAGTGCACGTTTCTACATTCACCCGCTCACGTTTTCTGTAAATTCGAATGCTTTCAACATATCCAATAAAACAGTGAGTCCCAGTGCAGGAATCCATGGTTTCTGAAGTTGTGAGCATATTTCACATGGAGTGAAGGGAAATGGTGCCCGCAAGTTGTTATGAAAGATGCTACAACGGAACCCGTCCACGGCACCGCTATGGGCTAGCTAGAACAAAAAAGAACATCAGGCTCCTACCACTGGAGGTAAAGGAACATCACAGAAGGTGAGGAGAACACGTCACCATACTGCTGAGGTGTAAGGAGTGAGGTTCTGTCTGCTGGGGAAACGGGCCGTCATACAGAACCAAATCTGATGAGAGAAGAAGCATTTCTCTGGGTCAAAACAATCTAGGTTAGTCTATCAAAGACCTGGGTGGGGCGTACAATCAGGGATGTAACTTAAAAACTTTTGCTATAAATCAACCAGGCTAGTTCTGTAAAAAATGTATCCCGGCATGCAATTTTCTTATTAGACACAGGACTAGTCTTCATTTTTCGGAACTCGTCTTTTGTCTAAATTACTCGCCCCAGGCCCTCATCTTCTGAAGTGGCGTGCCATCTCAGCAAGAACGTTAACTGGGTATCGCCAGGCTTCTCACCGGCAGAGACCACGGAAGAAAAGCAGCTAAGGGTCAGGGACGTCTGGCTGTTAGCCTCCAGGAATCTGCGGGCACATTTCTGCCTCTTTGTGACAGGCGAGTCAATCGGTGCCGGGGAAAAAACAAAGCGGGGGTGGGAGATGTGCTCTAAAGGGCTGTCAGAAGGAAGCAGATGAACATCCCAAAATGGGGTCGTTATGGCAGCTACTCATTTAGCAATCTCTGACTCCGCCCCTGTGCTTCCCTTGTCATCACCTCAGCTCTGCTGTTCCTCAGCCCGGTGACATCAGAATTATGGCTAATCAATGCCCTCTCCTACCGCCTAAATGGGAAAATTGATTTGTGACTGTGTGCAGCAAGCCATGCCTGATAAATAAATAAAGAAACACTACAGATCGGATTCTCCAAATAATGGCACATGGGTGGAGGGCATTTATTACTTCTTTAAGACAAAGCTGTAAATTGCAGAGTCAGGTGGGATCAGTAAAAATCCAGATAATTTATGAGAATGTCTGGGCAGTGAGCACTTACAAGGGGTCTGGCTGTAATCCAGCAACAGAGATGCAGCCGTATGATGGACGGAGACTCGGGCAGCAACTGGCGGCTTGCTGGACCACACCCTTTGGAGGTCATACCCGGGCGTGCAAATCGGTATTCTGGTATGGGAAGCCGCTCACATACGTTTAAAAAAAGACAGGGACCAACACCGGGAAAACTGACCCACCCACATCTGCATCTGCATCAAACGGCCCTCAGGGGAGATTCAGAGCTCTTAGCGGGATTCGTGCATCAGTCGCAGCTTAAAATCTGAAGGCGAGAAATCGTACAAACTGCCAGGAAACGCATTTGTAAATAAGCCAAATCCCGTCAGTTTATGACTTGTAAACTGTCAGAAAGACAGAAAAATTGTCAACAGTCCTGGCATATATATATATATATATATATATATATACACACACACAAACACACACTTTTCAGTCAGTCGGAAAGTGAGGAATTAATGGCTTTACATAACAGATAACATGATCACAGTCTGCAATGACATCAGGCAGATCACAATCAGAGGACAAAGCGACGCCTCATAGGCCGGAGTGATCACAGCTGATAGGTGCACAGCACTGCTAAACCAGACACTGCAAGGGCTTCCCTTGTGCAGTGGGATTGAAGCGACAGGTCTGCGCATACTGTAAGGATAAATGCCTCAGCTCACCGATCATGTGCAGGCTGCATATGCACATACTGTGATAATAAATGCCTCAGCTCACCGATCATGTGCAGGCTGCATATGCGCATACTGTGAGGATAAATGCCTCAGCTCAGCGATCATGTGCAGGCTGCATATGCGCATACTGTAAGGATAAATGTCTCAGCTCAGCGATCAT
>JAABNX020000042.1:5704057-5722806 GCA_015163995.2 Mormyrus lacerda | reverse complement strand
GGGGGGGGAAGCAGGTGGGGGAGGGAAGACGAGGTAAAACCAAACATTCTCTTCTCGAGCCGGCTCAATGCCTTATGGGTAAAACAGAGAGAGTTGAACAAAAAGCTTTTCATTCACTGCTGTACAAAAGCAAATGCAGGTGTAACACTTACTGCTACGGAGACCGCCTGCTGGAGCCTAGTGTAGATTTAGACCAAATGAAGAGTGCAGGTTGCAGGTTACATACAGCATCGCACCCTCAGCACCTGCGCCACTGCAAACGCTGTTTCAATCAGTCAAACGAATCAGGTCCACATCACTCGTGTAGATCGCCGCACCAAACGGCAGCTCTGTGCCCAGCTCTAACTCCGGCCCCGGCCGGCTGGAAACACCTACAGGGGGAGTGGACTGGTGCAAGCTTTGCGACGGCACTATTCAGTTTTGCAAAGCAGCAATTTAATGCCTGGAGATATTTGATATGTTACTGGGATATGATTCGATTTGACTCAGGAATATATGATCACTATTTTCAATAAGGTTAAACATAAGCTGATTTAGTGAAAATTATTTTAATTCAAAAATACTTTTGTATAATAAACGGTTGAATTTTTATTTTAGCAACAGAGTATGTTGAAAAAACTGTACGTGTCTCAAAAATGCAAAAAATATCTGAAGAAGATAGATTCCATTTTGAATTTGTACAACAAAAATCTATTTCTGGATATGCATGGCTTTCTCTCTGAAAACACAGGAGTACCAAACTACATAAAAAGTACTGCAATGTATTAGTCTGTACTTTGTGCTACACTGAGTCTCTAGATCACTGTGTTTGCAGATTTTTTTTTTTTGATGAATCATAATGGTTTGTCGTGAAACAGTATTTCGTCGTTGCCAAGGTAATATCTCGTATGTCCACATATATATACACGAGGTATTACCTTGGCAACGACGATTTGTTAACCGTTGAGTCGATTAAATCATATCATGACTTTAAAAATCGTTATATCAACTGGAATTGATGCATTGTTACACCCCTGGAGCACCGACCAAAAACGCTCGATTTGGAAGCTGCGTTGATTTGGTCTGCTGTCCGCCTGCAGCAGACCAGGCACACTGCAGCTGTCACTTCGCTATGCCACTTAGCCAACACTCATATCCATATCCAATTTTCTCCACCCGCAATTTTTGCCGTTACTCCTCTTGGCTTGCCCTTGCAGCCGCTCGGGTCACGTGACGTGAACGGGGCACGTCCGGAAGCATGACCGCCGCGTGCTGCCCAACCTTAACGGCAGAGTGGAGCATACAAAGCAGGTGTTACGCAGCCACGCTATGCGTGATCTTCACTTTTCAAACACATTATTACGGACATTTTAAAGGCCATTTGATTCCAAGCTTCCATTGTTTCCCATGAATGCCGTGTTATTTAGAATGGTCTCCAAGGGAGTGTTTAGCAGCAGACTGTCCCTAGAATCATCCTGGGCCTCAAGTGTTTACGTTGGTTCCACTGTTTTAAACCCTCGTGCAGAGAGCAGAATTATAATGAAGCTGCATGGAATGGATCCCCCACACTCCTGGTAATAAAACGTATATCATCTCAGCACTGGGATGCAGGAATCAGAACGTATCAGATCTATCAGGTCATTAAAGTGAAGGAGATTTTATCCAGGATATGCATTGTTGAATCAAACATGGCATTCAGTTCCCGTCTCTAGGAATCACAAACTGCTCTAAAATACCGCCACAAAAAAACTATTTGCTGAAATGCACACATTCATATATACATCAATTTTTTTTTTCCCCAGGATAGTTTACTCACCTGCACCCAACAAAAACAGCGTGATTAATGGATTCATTAAATCTTTGAGTCGCCACATCATTTTGCAGCACTCATCAAACTAAGGGGCCAACGGTAATCAAATTCAGGCATGTTCACGTCTAACTCGGAGGGAAATCAAAGCTCAGGCACCTCCCCCCTCCTCACAAAAAGGTGGGGGCTCTGACTTTGCTCAACCATGGTCTTCATCCTGTTCATGGCTTCTACGGGAATATCGAAGACATTTATTATTAATGAGAAAAGAAAGGCGATGTGAGGATCCAATCGGAAAGCAGATAACTTCCTGCCTCCTAATTCCCAGGGTGGAGAGGCATCTGGCACTCGTTCTCCCGCAGGTACGGGCTGTAGGCTACACAGGCAGTGATTAGCGGATGTATTGCTGTAGCTGGACTGATAACCTTGGCAAACCACCGGCACGCCGCAGATAAAAATGATGTTTGATTCACAGCGTGCAGCCGTAGCGCCTCGCTTTCAAGTTCTGCTGCTGTTTTTTCCTGTCAGAAACAGCGATAAACCTGTGATATATCCTTCTCTGGATGCCTGGCTCTTCGCTAACACATCCTCCATTTAGTCCAACTTAAAAAGAAAAAAGCAATAATCACAATGCAGATAATAAAGTGGAATACCTTACTGAGAGTATCGGCAATACCGGAGGGTGGGATACGATGCTGACATTACTCAAGGTACCCGAAGTCTGGTCCTGGAACTTTCCATTCTTGCCCCCCTTTTCCCCGCCATCCCGTCTCCTCACCCTCGATCTACAAGACCTGCAGTTTTCATCGTTCCAACAAAAGTATTGTAAGGGAATAATGGAAGGTGTATAAAAATACACGCCAGGCGAAAAAGAAAAGAATACAGCGTGGGAGCTTTGAGATTCTGCCTCTAAGGGGGAACAGACGAAAGGAAGGGAAGGGAAGGTTCTGGAACTGCAGCGTTCACAGGCTCCACGGCGGCCTGTCATCCTGCGTCTCGCCTCCGACGCGGGAAATGACAGAAAGTTCGGCCTGATGTTTCCTTTAAGATCGACGTGAGAAAAGTAGGAGACAACAAATGCGAGACTTGAACATGCTCCCGTTTGCTCTCGAATTAAAGCACATATACTTATAAAAAGCCATTAACAGCATCACGTGACCTGCCAATAGACTGTAACGAGTTCAGGAGCCATGACCATCACCTGCAAACCCAGCATGCACTGCATGCATCAACCCAGTCATGTTAAAGACACACCGCGTGGCATTATCAAGCAGCAGGACCTTCACACCGTGCGGTATTATCAAGCAGCAGAACCCTCACACCGCACGATATTATCAAGCAGCAGGACCCTCACACCGCGCGGTATTATCAAGCAGCAGGACCCTCACACCGCGCAGTATTATCTAGCACCAGGACCTTCACACCATGCAGTATTATCTAGCAGCAGGACCTTCACACCACGTGGTATTATCTAGCAGCAGGATCATCACACCGTGTATTATTATCTAGCAGCAGGACCTTCACACCACGCGGTATTATCTAGCAGCAGGACCCTCACATCACGGTGTTCCAAATGAATCAAGCATGACCATCACCTACAAACCCAGCATGCACTGTATGCATCAGTATGCTTTGGGATGAGTTAAATGTTTTGTAGTAGACAGTTTAATATGTTATTTATACTGGGGAGCAGATGGCATTGTGTAGCTCCGTGTTTACAGATCTACCGACAACATTTGCTTTTAAGTGGCTAAAACTGAAGCCAAGTCCTGACAACTATATTTATTTAATACTGTTTAGTGAAGCAGGAAGTCATTTCTGCATGTAGGTTAGTGAAGCAGGAAGTCATTTCTCCATGTGGGTTAGTGCAGCAGGAAGTCATTTCTCCATGTGGGTTAGTGCAGCAGGAAGTCATTTCTCCATGTGGGTTAGTGAAGCAGGAAGTCATTTCTGCATGTGGGTTAGTGAAGCAGGAATCATTTCTGCATGTGGGTTAGTGAAGCAGGAATCATTTCTCCATGTGGGTTAGTGAAGCAGGAATCATTTCTGCATGTGGGTTAGTGAAGCAGGAAGTCATTTCTGTGTGGTTTAGTGAAATGGGAAGTAATTTCTGGGTGTGGGTTAGTGAAGCAGGAAGTAATTTCTGTGTGGTTTAGTGAAATGGGAAGTAATTTCTGGGTGTGGGTTAGTGAAGCAGGAAGCCATGATGCAGAAATTTAAAAAGGCAGCAACCACAACAGAAAACAATACATGCAGAAACTGGAAATAAAATGCAAAAAAACACAATGCAAATGTCTGAAAACACATTTCTGGGAGACTTAAATAAAGGCAAACACAGGGGTGAAATCTGTTAGCACAAGTAATAAGGAGACAGTTAACGGTCCATTAACTCATGGGCACAACCTCCATCACAGGCAATAGCATGGTGTCTAACCATGTTCATACCCAACAAGCAGATGAATGACTGCTCGGATGACAAGGCTGACTTAATCCTTGGATAACAACACAGACTTAAATTGATTTAGCCGACTTAACGCTAAATATGCTTAATGTACGAGTTGTACTTTTTTTCCCGCAAGGTAAACACTCAGAATTTCATTGTTAACGTTAACATTGCGATGTCACCTGAGGTTTAACGGACAAGCCGTTAAAGAGTTTGGTTTAATGTGCCTAGATTAACAATTAAAGCAAAGGAACCTGAACATCTATGTTCAATCTACCCACTGTCTAGTCCTGCACACAGATACAAAGTGTGGTCGTCCATTTGAATGGAATGACAGTACAATAATAAAACATTTAATGAATAGATAAGTGTTGCCGGCAGCCCAAAGCTCCACCATCAGTCCCTCCTCAGCAGCAGGAGCCAATCGAAACATCTCTGTCATTTGCTGCTGCTCCGAAACACGTTTATTCAAAGTTATGGCCCGACAGGACGAACCCGAATGACAATTCTTCACTTAGTTTATTGTTGCGGCTGCTGTATTTTAAAGCAGTGTTTAATGACAGGGAAAATTTCATCTGCAGTTATTCCTGAGAGTAAACAATCGGCACCAAGGTCACTGGGAACAGGTGCGTCCCCCACACCGTTCACACGGCGCTCCCCTGCCGGAGACCCGATGTCGGCACGCCGCCACACCAACACCGGCATCTTCAGGATGTGAGGTTTCCGCATCGGCTCCTTACCGACCCGTGTGGCCTCAGCGATTTACAGAGCAAAACGCACTACCAGCCTCACATTAAATATTCCTCTACCGGTCTGCCTGTTGACCCCTTGTTCCGTGACACGAGCTACTAAAAGGACACGGAGCTGAAGGTCGCTTAAATTCAATTTTGAATAATGACGACGTTAGATGTTAGTCCAGGAAGCGCAAAGGGACTGACCCGCACGCCTGCAGCTTACCCAAGAAAATGCAGCTTTCGGTTCTTTCCATGCTTGACCTGTTACTTTGAACTGCTGTTTTTTAATAAAGGACAGTATGGCAGTCCCTTCACTGGTTTCAGGTCCAGACAAGCTGTATTGACGTTCGCTCCATGGCGACACACTCAGATGTGAAGCTACAGACAACCTTTCCAGCTATATGCTGGATTCTACTCAGCTGCTAATATATGGAAACAAAATGTCACGAGAGCGAAGAGCAGGAGTTACAGATAAGATGGGGGGAGCGGACAGCTGTGGCAGTCGGCGGGATGCAGCCTCTGTCGCCAAACGCCAGCATGTATTATAAATCAAAGAGCAGCCGCCGGAACGTCAGAGGTTACACATTCATATTTCTGTGGGTGGTACAGCGGGGATGTGAGTACTAACATCCTAGCCAGGCTTCCTCAGAAATCAGACAAATGATTCGCCGGGGAAAGATAGAGAAGGTCCTGAACGAGGGCAGCCGGCGAGCTCAGATGTGGTGGATGTTATTCCGGAGAATCACTGCTAATCAAAAACAGAGGGGCTGAACCCCAGTATATCCAAACTATAATAAGGCTATAATAAGGCATCCTACCACATCCAGGCAGTCCCTGGTGGGGGGGGGGTGCTCTCGCAAGGTTCTCTGCCTGAATTGCTCCAAAACAAACATACGTGCAGTCATTCATTTTCCAAACCCAGGGTTGCGGGGGTCAAGAACCTGCACAGGAAGCACCAGGCGCGAGGGAGGGAATTAACCCAGGATGGGGCATGAACCCATCGCAGGGCGCGCACAACATTCACGCCTGTGGACAGTTTGGTGACTCCAACTAACTCGTGTTTTTGGACTGTGGGAGAAAATTGGTATATCCAGAGGAAACCAGACGACGACGCGGGGAGAACATGCAAAGTCGACACACGAAATGGAACGTCAGCTGGAACACAGCTCAGTGAATGCAGTCTCTGTGGTGTATATGAGACACTTATTTTTGTCCCACGTGTCGTCAAAAGGACACCAGGAGCTACTCCTGAAACGACAACAAGGCCTCACCTGAAAGGCTACTGATGACTGACAGGAGGAGAAGTGGTTTCCATGGTGACCCCATCCTTTTTCTGGAGGGTTCTGTGTCCCCTTCAGCAAGACTGTTAGAAGTTCCCTTTCTTCATTAAAGCAGCGCCTAGGAGACAAGAGCAGAGTGAGTGGATCTCCCGCCTTTCATCTGAAGGCCACTTTGTGGTCCCAGAAGTCATTGAAGAGAACGGCGGAGACACCTTGAACACCGAGAAGCTTCCGGAACAATTAGAAGACAGAAAAGCTTTGAACCCAATTTTATTCCGTGCCACGAGTCGCCGGTTGTCATGGTGCTAAGCGCTGGCCCGATTTTGACAGCACCTTGCATGCATGGGCACCGGAACACAAAAAGCACATCAGAAGCAACAGGAATGCAAAAGGCTGTGGTTTGAATGGATGTTCTCACAAGTTCCACTGCTATCCTGCTTATGGCCTGACCTACCCTGGTGACTATTCTGACTTCACTACAGCAGCGGAAGGCGAGAGCAGCTTCTGAAAGCAAACCAAAATGCACTGGTGCTACTCCACAGGCGTCCACCGGCAAAACGTTACTTGTGCAACGTTAATTGTGACAATTTTCCAAAACTCTGCATGTCTATAACAACAGAAGGTCTCAAGCGGTGCAATGCATTTTCGTGGCATGCAGTCTGGTGCAAGCTGTAACAGACAAGCATCTGAAATTAATTAAAAAATCCAGCATGTATTTTTAATTTGGCTCCATTACGAACTGTCCATGAGTATTATGCAGATGAGGGGTACTTAAGCTCATGAAGCTCATGGGATTGGCTTTTGGGGGGGGGGGGGGGTGGCTGATCAGATAGCTTTCAAAGGCCTTCAAACCTCAGGTTACAGTGGGATTCTACCTCCATAAATGACTTTCTCAATTAGTCTTTTAATTGTTCGTATTTTCAGTAAGAAAAGGGATACTGCTTGTTTACTGCTTGAGTTGTTTTTTTGGACCAGTTACAAAAGGCGAGTTAATCCCAAAATTGGCCTCTCTCTCTCAAAGCAGAAAGCCCACGCCAGCTTGTGCAGGTGGGGAGGGAGGGGGGCAAAGACTTTCACCAATGTGAGTGCCGCCAGACCCGTCGCTTTCCACTCCAGAAGCTGCAAGGCTTCACAGACCGATGTGCGATACTTAGAGGAAGGTGCCACTCTTTAGTATACGCCGACGGCACTGGGGACGTCGTTGTGGACAGAGGAGAGGGACAGGAACTGCGGAGGAAGCTAGCGGTGTAATCCTCCTGACAGAACATGTGGGGGGAGACACGGGGTGTGCCCTGGGGCGTCTACTCATCAAAGGGGGGTTTCTCACTAAACACAGAGCTTAATGCTGCGGAATGCTCTGTAAGAAGACACAAGATCGACAGCAGGAGCTGATCAGGAGTGATTCTCAATACCAAGAACACAAAGATCATACTTGTGGTCTTGGCAAGAGCGGTCTTGCTAACTTGCCTTCCTAGAACAAACTTGGAGTGCAATGAATTATGGGATTGGCCTTGCATGGCATGAACGCAACCGATGAATTCTTTCAGGGTAAGAATTACATCTGGGGACTCCCGTATTTCTGTTTGAGCATTAAAATGAGGTTTGCCAATGGAAGATGACGCAAAATTGGTATGCGAGAACACAAGTACGGTCAAGTACGTGCACTGAGAAACACCCCAGGACACGTAAGAAGCAAAGATGACTGCTAGATAATGCTGCGCTCTCATGCTACACGTGTCACACAGAATATTTTTAAGTTATTTTATCCTAAGAAATGCAGACTTGCGTTTCATGCAATGGCATCTGCTCTCTCCGTTGATCTCGCCAGCCATGAGCAGATTAACGAACCTGTTGCCGTGTTATCTCGTCACTGGAGGGAAGACTGGTGGGTTGACTGGTCCAATGCGTCATCCTGTTGACAGCTGCCTGTATTTACTGACCGCTGTCCTACACGCCTGGGTGAGGGAATCCATGCCAGTGTTTCGACCGTGTGCCACCATACGAGATGTATCGATCAGGGCCACGTCAAGTTAAAAATAAACCGAGCATCTGGACGTCTGAGGGCGAGAGCTGAGCCTGGGGTCAGAAGCCAATTCAGGAGTCCTACAGCATCACTAACACTGCGGTGCCTTGAAGTCAGTAGACAGGAACAACCGAAAACGCTCAAGAGAACGTCGTGTTTAAACTACAGCAACGGAAGTGAAATGAACAAGCCAACAGATGCAATTTAAACGCACGTTAATTCCTGACTCGGTTTATTCACGCCATCTGACCTTCTGAGCCCAGAGAATGTACTAAATTGGTCTGGCTTTCACCCTTTCACACTCAGAAAGCGTGCAGTCATTGGAAGGATTTCCAATTTAAAGTGAAGTTAATTATGAAATCACTCAGTAATTCCTTTCAACTTCCTACATGCTCATATTTGTATTTCAAACGTATTTTTTCCATGAAATCTCATTCTCGGACTTATGTGTGTGACTTGTGGAGGTGTTCGGCAGCTGCGATAAATGTGATGTATCATAGAAATCTCCAAAATTACCAGCCGTAGATGTGGCCTGTATCCTTCTGCAGAACACTATCGGCCATTCGGCCCGTGTGAGAGACCCTGGTGCCCTATTAAGACTGAAGGCGAGAGATAAGGCTGAGGAGTTTTTCTGGGCTTTGAGGAGGAGATAACAGCTTAAATCCTCAACCACTTCAAGGCCACATTGGCTGACGGAGCCCAACCCACCGTGTGCGGCAGACCCTTCTGACAGAACAAGCTGGTCCGTGATGGTGCCAAACGGCTCCGTGCCGGGTATTTATTTACAGCTGGCACCAGTCTATCACACACACACACACACACACACACATACCCCTATAATCATATCTCTGTGGGGATCGTCCATTTATATCTATGGGCAAAACCCTAATCCCAACTATGACAACCTTAACACCTCCCCAGCCATAAGTGACCAAACAATATATAAGACTTCTGGCATTTTTAGTTCTTTGATTGCATTCACAGATTTTTATAAAATGCTCCCCGCAACATCAAAATAATAGGTTTTTATCACATTCTGGGGGCACATACGACTGTCAGCACCGCCACAAACATGTGAGTGATGTGTTGTGCTATGACATTACAACAGCTACAATGTGACTAGACAAAAGGGATTTTTCAGCTCCATTATAGTAGTAATCTGCAGTCGTATGGGACCACCGGTCTATATGCCGCCCCTCTTGACCAGAACGTCATTATGCGGCACAAGACTGTATGTGACTTTCAAACCTTGACCAAAAGAACTATGCAAGAATTCTCATGTATTTGTCCTTCTATATTGGTGCAAATGACAAATAAAATTTCGATTCAATTCCACATTTCATATACATGACATATATTTGCAGGTTTTACACTGGTGCTTCAGACGGCAGTGTCCCTGTTTGCTGTCACCATTCATCCTCCTTGTTTTTGACCACTGGGCCTCACAGCGTGTTTCCTTCCAGGACCAGGAAGGAGACTGCTGAGTCTAAAACAGAACCCAGCTGAGATACGCCAAACCACGCGTGCCGTCGCACTCTGGCACGGACCACCGTCACACGGCCTGGCCCGTGAGCCGCCCCACGCTCTCACGGCAGATTCTCCATCCACAGCCCGAAAAGGACGACGGCTCGCTCATTATCAAAACGGAGGTGGACTGGCGCCCTGAGGGAGCAGGGACTGTGTGACCGAGAGATGACTAATCCATACGCCTCCGTGTGCAAGCCCGCCCGCCCGCCTGCCTGCTCCACATCCACTCAGGAGCGGGAATCACAAACCAGTCTGTCTCTATTAACTGCCCAGCTCAACCGGGACTCACCACACGGGGGGAGGGGAGGGGGAGGTTTGAATGCATCCAGTGGCATTAACAAAATCCACACTGCGCCCCTGACTTGAGACGATCCGACAATGTTAAATTAACAGAGGCGCGCCTGTTTCGTTTCCACTCAAGGGGTCACTCTGTGGCCTTCGAAAAACAAACAGCACAATTAGTGCTGATGTCATTTTCCTCTGAAAAACCGTATCACATTAATGCAATTCTCCTCTTGTTAGAGAGCGGTCGCCAATTGGCTGATTTAAAGTAATGGACGACTGCAGTGCATGCTGGGTTAGTGTATGGGGCTGGTATTCAGCAAACATCACTCAGTGGGTCTGAATGGCACGGGTTCACAGTGCTGCAACAATAACAGGCACCGGGGAAGGGAGATGAGGGACACCAAGCCCCAAGTCTGATTAAAGCACGGTCATCAAACCAGCTTCAGATTTTCAGAGTCAGATTCTGAAGTCTATGACTGACAAAGTTGTTGACATAAGAGTGACTGGTGACAAGAAAACAAAATAGGGCAGAATTTAAGTGAAGCAGACAAATCAAATAAAGAATACTGAGGAAAATTGAGCAGTGGACAGCAGGTGGCGCTGTAGAGAGAGGAAGGGGAGACAGCCCAGGACAGCTGGCAGCAGAGATTCCACTGAAGCCTGAAAGCCTTGGGAGACCCAGTGAAAGGTTGTAGCCAGCAATGTGACATCATCACGAAATCCCACGGTCAGGGTAGGTATGTAGCAATAAGCGACAGGTTCACACCATCTGCCTGTATTGTCTTGGGGGAACAAAAGCCCAGATGCAGATGCATGAAAAAGAAAATGGAAGGAGACAAAGAACTGAGCAGGAGAAATGGCACTGCGTGCCTGTGACTCTCAGCTCCCGGCCAGGGGGCTGCAGCACTGCTCCTGTGAGTCGAGGGGAGCACAGAGGAGTGGGAGGTGTCCTGGGGGCGGAGAGATGGCCTTCACTGTCAGGGTGGCAGGGGAAGCCCAGGGGCTTGAGGCGGCACCCCAGACCTACATGGCTTCTTTAAGCTTAACACCCAAGAGATATTCAAAGACGGACTGGCGTTCCCTGACTTGCTCGTAGCCTCTGGGACAGGATCTGGACCCCCCACGACCCTGAATAGGACAAACAGTTACAGAAGATGGATGGATGGGTGGATGAATGGATGGATGGATCCTGAATATACCTGTCAGGCAGGAGAAAATTACAGCTGTAAACGTGGGTAAAACTGTCAACAAAACAAATAAATGTACATTTAATGGCGTGTGCCAGAATTATTTATACATTCCAGAACAAAATGTCTCATGAGCCTGATCAATCTTCCGCATATATTGACAAAAGAAGCAGGAAGCATTGGACTCATTAAGAGAGCTGGCTGCAGTTACAGGACGAAGAATATCGAGATTGTGTGTCAGAGACGGGGAAAGCTCTGCTACGGAAAGCAGATGGAAAGCGCAGCGGCACGCAACCCCGCAGCCACAGCACAGCCACAGCGCAGCCACGGCAGCATCTGCTCCCTTCTCAGGAGAGAGTGAAGCCAAACCATACCAGTCCCCAGGAAAAAAAGCAGAGGAAAACCCTTCCTGAAGACAGACCCCCCCCGCAACGTCAGAGGGACCTTCTAACTGGCGGACCTCCAAGGCCCAAGTCCTCCAGCAACGAGAGGACATCGGCTCTTCATATTTACTCTGCGATTCCATCTCAGATGTTCCAAAGCAGGAATACAATGGACAGCAGATGACTACACAGTCCTGTCACATGATCCCCCCGCGCACACACACACACACACACACAGCACTGGGGTCCCCATCATGTAGACATCAGTGTTAGACATCTCAGGTACAGAAAGTAAAAATCCAGACAAAGATTTTGTTTAAACCAAACAGCTGTGACCGTGACTCTGTACTCAACTGGTTGGTTGAAACAAAATCTTGGCCTGGATTTTTTCTGGACCGGAAATGTCCACCTTTGGGAACAATGCTACCACACCCACTGAGCCTCCCATATCTTCCATGATATGGATGGAAAATGAAAATAGAGTTATCACAAAGAATGCCATCAAAATAAAAGGTGAATGTAAAGGAAAGAGTGTAGGTACAGGTCAGGCAGAGACCGCGGCAGCTAGCCCTGTGAATCAGCATGGGATGAGCGTCGATGCTGAAATTCATGCTGTCAGACATCTATCCAGTGAACGATGGAGGAGTAGACAGCAGGGCCTTTGCAGATGTCTGCTGCCATAGCTCCAGGCTGCTGTGTTAGTGTGCAGGTGACCTCGGTTAATGTCCGCAGCACTGCCAGACCAGGGAACAGCACCCCAGAGCACATGGGACAGGAGCGAGCGGTCGATCTCTGACATCACACCACGCATTCTTGGTCCCGCTGTGAGACGATTCCCCGTGTAAAATGGGCACAGCTGTGCTCCTGGACCTGATGTACCACAGATCAGGATGAGCTGCTTCATGCTGCCGTCGGGCGAACAGCGGGACGTTGCTCACATTACCAAATCCCATTTCCATGAGTAAATCTGCCATCACGGTGCTAATGAAGCCAAATCCCCCTTTTCCTTCTTCTCCAATCTGCTGCGTGACAAGTCCTAAACAAGGCTGGAGATGGTCACTTAGCCAAACGAGTCACGTCTCAGGTCGCGATCTCACGCTATATGGTGGCGTTAAGATGTGCCGCGAGAAGCACAGACACTCTCCCCACAAAGTCAGACTGAAGGACAAACATGGCGGCAGTTTGACTGAATCAGGGTCATTGATTTAATGGACAAATACGCTTTACGCAGATAAACAGGAAAGGTAGATAAATTATCATTATTGATGGTCTGTTAGTCTGCATCAGTGTGATTTACGACCCCACAGATTGCATAAGGACAGATAATTACCAAGTACAAATATTCTAATTCTAATTTATGGAGCATCATTAATGTGCTTTTTGCTGATACATAGCAAAAAAGGTCATTTTCCATTCATTTGTTGACATTTCAGTTTTGTTTTCTCTCGCAGTCCAAGAAAGTGCACACAATTGTAACCTGCGCTACTATTATATACATGTTATGGTCCATGATAAAGCTAATGAGATTTTTCAGCTTTTAATGCAAATGTTTTTTTTCCCCAAATTCAACATGATGCAATGAACTCGAGCTACATACCAGGTGAAAAAGGCATCGTTTTCCAGTGGTGAAACATAGGCGTCCGTGCGGGTTTTACATCGGAAACGTGTCTGTAGGAAATCACAGAAGGAACGGAACTTGATCAACATAGCAGTAAAGTCTGCTTCTTTGCGGGAAACGCCGCTGCGAGTCAGACATTCTCCCAAATGTCTGCCAGGTAGAACCTGAGGAGTCCCCTGGAGAACATGCCTCACAGCAAGAGAGTGAGCGAGAGGGTAAGAGAGCGAGAGAGACGGAAACAGAGAGAGAGACAGAGCGAGAGGGAGAGAGACAGATAGACAGAGAGAGAGAGACAGATAGACAGAGAGAGAGAGACAGAAAGCGAGAAATAGAGCGAGAGGGAGAGAGAAAGACAGACAAGCACAGGGACAGACAGACCGGCAGGCCGACCCTGACGTTGGTATTTGCCCTGTAAGTGAGTGAGTGTCATGTTGGGCTCCCCCAGTCCTTACTGAGGAATTTTTCACTCTTATGTTACTGGGCTGGAAAGCCAGGCTCACCAGTGGAACTTTTACTCGGCAGTACTAGCAGAGCTGGCGGCTCCCTCTCTGAGAAGCTCCTGCAGTCAGCCAGAAGATGTCGTGTGATTACACTCCACAGCTGGCTCCGTGCCCCCTTTCAGCGCGGCCCACCACTTCAGCGCGCCCATTTCATAGCACTCAGTCCCTGAAATGTCCTTTCTATACTGTGATACATTTTGTGCAGAAGACATTTGAAAGCCACAATCTAAAGGGCTACTTTCCAGAAGATCTGGATGATACTGTGATGAAATCTATTAGGAGTCACTTTCTGTGACTCTTAATAGATGTGAAAGCAGGACCATGCAGAATCAAGACAAGAAGAGAATTGATGCATTTTAACTTTGGTGCCGATGATGATTTTGAAGAATGCTGTGCAATTTAATGACGGAGAGGATTCATCATCTGCTGAAACCTGAATTTTCTCTTATAGCCAAGATGACCAGACTGAAGCGGTCTTACTTCGGCACATTATGAGAAGACCTGGTGCGCTGCTGAAGACGGCAGGACTTTGAAAAGCTGAAGGTACAAGGAGAAGAGGATGATCAACAAGGTGGATGGGCTCAATCATCTCACCAATGAACCTTTGGGAAACCTGAAGACTCAGATAGAAGACAGGACACACTGGCTGTGAGTGAGGACAGCAGATGCCAAAGCCAACCTGATGGCACATGATGAACTAATGAAGTAAAATGATGGTTTTTGCTCAGAAACTGCGGTGTAACCTTAACTCGTGGGTCACGGACTGAAAGACACATTCAAAGGGACGGAGTAAAACAAAGGTGTTAATCAATAAGGTGATAAAAAACTATTCCAAAGCAGGTACACCGTCAAGCTGCATCTGTCCACGACTGCAGTACTTCATCCTGCAATAGCGATCTGCCCACAGGATCTCTCTTTGAGCTGAATGGCTTGTGGTATTATTGGCTTCTTTAAGGGAGAAAAGTAGAATTTTGATTTAAAACACTTCTAATCAATTTGAAATTATTCTTCTACATTTTTGAAGAGACCGTTAAGCTCTTTATGATAATTCGGGTTACATAGAATGGGAAAATTAATCCAAGTGCTGCAACGGATAATCTTAAATACGTGATAAAAACGTATTACAAGCACTAGCTCTTATCTCTGATGTGAGCGGAAAAAAAAAAAATGAAAAGGCAGTGAGCCTCTGTTTTTAGGGTCTCAGCTCAGTCAACAGACATCTAATCCTGCAGAAACCCGGCAGAAGAAAAGGAACAAATGCGATGGAAAAGTGAAGCGAAGGTGTAGAGTTTCTCATAGTGAGTACTTGACCGTACCTGTGTAATACTTGTTGTAATACTCGTGAACATAAGTACAGAGGACAACAGAGGGTCACAAGTGCCATCTTTGCGTTCTCGGTATAGAGAAACACCCCCGTGTGTCCAGGCCTGGGCTGCCATGGAAAGCTGTGCAAGGGGGCAGCGCTGGGTGTGCGGAGCCAGTGGTTTTACAGGACTGAAGATCGTCACAGAGATATAAAGGCAGGTGTGAAAAGCAAGTCCTTACAGTGTATCCATTTTTTCTGTCACCCCTGTCATAAGACCGGCCCTGTCTGGCTTTCTGTGGACAAACCCCTTTGTTCTGTCAACATCACCGATGCAGCTCAACCCCCCCCTACCGAGACGTGTCTCAATTACGAAGCCCGCAGGCTCCAAGGACTCCCCCAGGGCTGAGTGCGAGGGCAAATTTACAGGAACATTCTGCTTCTCCAGCTCCTCACCGCAGCCGGCCTCATGGGAAGGCTTGCTGGGGAGCAGGCCACTGGCAGGCGGACAAACGCTCATATTTACAGGTACAGCGCAGTGCTCGACAGCGGGAGAAGGAATGACATGTTGTGCTGGAGGTTCACCTCCAATGGAAATCATGCTGCATCTCTGAAGAAGGCAAACGAAAAGGCTAAAACCTTGCGCTTTGGAGGTTCCTCAGACAGTCCAAGCTGTTTCACAATAAAGGGCTGTTATGTGTAATGTAATAAACAGAAATAGTGTCTCGGACATAAAGCAGACACTGAGAGGTTTGAGGGGGCCGGGCACTCTTCCCGGGCTGGGATCTGCAGCTGTGGCCCTGCCAAATCTGTCACAGCAAGTGTCACCAGTGAGGACAAAGAGGATGAGCCTTCAAGAAGTACGTACGCACACCCAGAGACAGAGAGGCAGACAGAGAGGCAGACAGACCGACACACCCACAGACAGACAGAGAGAGAGGCAGACAGACCGACACACCCACAGACAGACAGAGAGGCAGACCGACACACCCACAGACAGACAGAGAGGCAGACCGACACACCCACAGACAGACAGAGAGAGAGGCAGACAGACCGACACACCCACAGACAGACAGAGAGGCAGATCGACACACCCACAGACAGACAGAGAGAGAGGCAGACAGATCGACACACCCACAGACAGACAGAGAGGCAGATCGACACACCCACAGACAGACAGAGAGAGAGGCAGACAGACCGACACACCCACAGACAGACAGACAGACAGAGAGGCTGACAGAGAGGCAGACAGACCGACACACCCACAGACAGACAGACAGAGAGGCTGACAGAGAGGCAGACAGACCGACACACCCACAGACAGACAAACAGAGAGGCTGACAGACAGGCAGACAGACCGAGACACCCACAGACAGACAGAGAGGCAGATCGACACATCCACAGACAGACAGACAGAGAGGCAGACAAACCAATACACCCACAGACAGGCAGACACACCCACAGATACAGACATGCAGAGGTACACATACCCACATACTCAGATAGACAGACATACACACAGACCTGCACAGGCAGCCAGCTCCTTCTCCAGCCCTGTACTTCTCCTCTCCTCTCCTCTCCTCTCCTCTGCCTGCCCACTCTCCCCCATGTCTGCCAGCCCTGCCTTGATTGTTCTGATGACCTCAATCAGGAGACAATTACCCAGGTCGGGACTGCAGGCAATTATCTCCGTCACGGTGAGACAGAGCCCACCTGAACGGAGCACGGCACCTTCCATCACAGTGAAATTATGCATGCAGCTGGAAACGCGCGTCTCACGCGTTTAGAGGGGGCCAGCTCTGGCTGCCACATGACGGAGAAGCTCGTGTAGAGGATCGGGGAGGGGGAACCGCCATCTGCTCCGACCCCTGGGCAGCTGATGTCACTGCTTGTGGGTCCGGTGCGTCCAGCCTCACCTCCTCATAATCCAGTGTGTGTGAGAGTAAGATCCCGACAGCAGCCACCAACACGCTCACTGCCTTCATCATTTAAATGGGCATCTAGTTATTTTAACATATTCAAACACTCCGTAACACTTACTTTGCGCCACCTCAATATAAACCACCGACATACAATAAATTACAATTACATATTTGATGACTTTAAAGTAAAATAAGGAACGCAATAGCTGCTGGACAATCTAAATACAGCTTCCTTTATATAACACTGTTATGTCATTAACCATGGACATGCATTTGGAAAAAGTCACCCGGAGTCTGGCAGCAGATGCCATTTTAATTATGACGGCCATACGTTAAAATTTCCGCACGATTAACAGAATATACAAAAATGATGTGTTGCGGCGCAGCCTCCCGTCATACGCCCTGACATGACAGGTCCAGTTAGGCGGTACATTGAATGTAAAGCAGGGTAAAAATTAAGCCGGTAAGAATGCAGCAGGCAGGTCGCACATAGCGGTCCGGCACTATTGCCGCAGAACCACCAGAAGGTGGCAACCCGACCTTAGGCCCCGCCCTGCACGACTGCACGGGTCCGATGTAGATAATGTGCTTTCTGAAATTGCTCCCTGTGTCCGGGTGATTGTGGGTGACCATGTGAGTGTCTCTCTCTCTCTCTCTCTCGCACCTGGGAAAGGGCTTCCCTGGGATTGCTGGGTTCGACTATGTGTTCAGTGCTTCTAAAAGCGGAACAGCAGCCGAACTTGTGTCAGTCTATGGCAAACTGAGAAGACGCACCAGTGTGTACAGTGTGATCCACGGGGTGCAATCTGCAGCAGCGCGCCCTGTGCTTCCCCGTGCACAGGTGCCCCTCCCCCTCCCCCGTACCCAAGCGGGTCGGAGGAGGGGACAAGAAAGGGAAATAGCCCACTGATGATTCTCCTGCCTGCCTGCATGCGTCTCTGCAGACTTTCAACTACAGATACACCGGTGTACACACACAGACACACACACACACACACACACGTTTGTAACCATATCTTTGTATGGACCATCCATTCATTTCACATAAGCCTCCTCAGTGGGTCCTCACTTCAGCAAACATCTGAGGAGATTATGATCCAAAAGGTGGATCCCAGATCCTCTTTTCCTTCCATAATTTCTCACACAGATGTTAAGCTGAACAGCATACAGTGCTGGTTCTTATGGACCTTGCATCAGGAACGCGTGCAGATTCTGAGGGTCCAGCAGAAATACCGAAGTAAGTGGAATCTGCCTATAAAAGGGCCAAACGCAGAAGCCAGCATAAAAGGCCAAACTGCCACCGTTAGCGCTGATCCTGCACCTGATGATTAAAAAATACAACCTAACTATCGGAATAGTGCAACACCTCAAAGGACCTGAAAGCTTTCGAGTGTCGGAGGTCATTCTGTGGCAAACCGATGCTGCTGTCAGATGAAAGGCTCACCCGCCTCTCCGCAAACACGCAGCGGCCCACGGGCCGGAAACGGGACCGATACCGCTCTGCTCTTCTTACCGGGAGCGAACCCTGACACCGGCGAGAAGACAGGCAGGAGGAGGCGTGCCAGCTCTCCCCAAACGAGGTTTTAATTACGTGCATTTTCATGAGTCCCGGCCGCTCAGCCGTGTCCCTCGGTGTTTCACTCTCGTCATGTGACTCCCTGGAGATGGCGGCAGTGTCAAGTCGCTCGGATCGGCGCTCGGTGGCAGTGGCGGGAATTACAATGACCCGGGCTGGCATGGACGGGGGGGGAGCGGAGG
>JAABNX020000042.1:5682301-5703933 GCA_015163995.2 Mormyrus lacerda | reverse complement strand
CCCCCCCCCCCCCCCCCCCCCCCCCCCCCCCCCCCCGCGTCAGGGCCGGGTCGCATTTGAAAGGTAACATTAAAAATGATTAATGTGCCTGCTTTTCTCCGCTCGCCCCGAGCTCACCCAGCCGGTCTGACGTCCCGAGTTCAACGGCAAGCGCTTCAGACGTCTGACTCCGCCGTGCACAGGGCATGCAAATGAGAACCCCTTATTAGTCAAGTGTGAGATTCTGCAAACGAGCCTTTAAAAATGGATGAGGCTGGATGAGAAACAAGCCAGCGAGCGAGGATCTGCTGGTGTTTACACAAGCGGGGGTGGATCCCTCAAAGGCTGAGGGGCCGTGCAACCGGCGAAAACATAACGGGAGCAGAGCGATGATACTCACGACGTTCTCCGGAACGAATGACGTTAAAAAGGTCCGCAGCACATTACCGGCCTGCCCCACCCATCCATCTCTCCATGCGACACAAATGCGTGCTGGTCGGGAGATAATGTCACAATGCATGCGCAAGGGGACACATTGTTCTGGATGGCTGGGCAACAATTAAACATTCTGGTCTTTTTTTAAGCAGTCCCTGGGTGATATTGTGGACCTCCCCTACTGCCTTCTACCACAGCCTAAAAATAGACACATTAAAGTTTCAGAGATGCGACAGAACGATGTCCCGGAGTCTCACAACGTGATGAATGCTTTTTATCATGCATGGAGCGACGGAGCAGCGCACACCTTGAGTCGGGCTGGAAAAGAAAGAGACGCAACATTAATTACATCTCCCACTTCGTTTATAGTAATAGACGTCGCCTTGTCTTGCATGACGTCCGGAAGCGTCGAGGAATTTATCACAATTAGTAATGCGATTTTAGCTACACTAATTGCATCCTGTAATCACAGCCATCATCACAGACATTATGTGGGTCAATAATCGTTCCCCCTGCCGACGTCCCAGTGTGCCGCGGCCTCACTCCCCTCAGCCTGGCGGCTTTAGGATAGGGGGGCTTCAGGGGTCAAAGTGCAGGAAGGGGTCTGAGGACCTTGGGAGGTCAGTACAGCTGCTTGTCCCTGGCGTTTCCCTGGAGACCACCTCGTGTTTGTGTGATGCGTGGGGGTCCTTCGCATGGCCATGTGGTGACACCGCGCTTTGACACGCACACACTCGCAGGTCACACCTCACCTCCAAAGGCCCGGTGTGGTCATTTTACGTGAGGTCTTCGCTTTTCCAGGACTTTTTGCTTCCTCGTAAAACACTACTGTGTACCCGCAGGAAATATAAAGCTCTTAAAGTAACAGGGTCAAACGAGGTTCCGCTTTGTTCGGATCCAAATCTGGATTCCTGACAATGAATAAGCGTAGCATGAAACACAGTCATCCATCTGCTCATCCACATTCCAGCTGCACATACAGTAGAATCACGGTCAAACACCATCCCGCTGTGAAATAAAAAACATAAAAGCACTTAAAGACGTAAAGCCTTCGTCCAGTCAAGTTCATGGAGGTGCCAGCTGAAGCCAGGGGAGAAGAAGGTCTCATCTGAGAAGGACCACGCAGCTTTTCGGAAACATTGTCCATCAGAGGTACCGGAGGCATAATCATCTTCTGACCATCACTAAAGAATATACACAGTACGCAGACCATATGGAAAGACTATCATCAGAGACATTAATTGGGGAAGCAATTAAAAAGGAGAACTGGATGTTGGGTTACCTCTCCAGGTGTGTAGTTTAAGTCAAAGAGAGGTTATACTAAGATTACACAATTCCTTGGCACAATTCCTTGTGTAGGTTTGGTCACCATACCTTGAAAAGGACATTGCTGCCTCGGAAAGGGTGCAACGTAGAGCTATGAGAATGATTCCTGGTCTTAGAGGAATGTCTTACAAGGAGAGGTTAGCTGAGCTGAATCTGTTTAGCTTTGAGCAAAGGAGACTAAGGGGGAACATGATCCAGGTATATAAGATTCTAACAGGTCTGGATGCTGCTCAGCCAAATGGCTATTTCAATATTAGTTTAAATATTAGAACTCGTAGCCATAGGTGGAAATTAGCTGGAGAACATTTTAAAATGGATTGGAGAAAGCACTTCTTTACATAGTGTGTAGTTACCTCTCTAGTATGAAGTATGGAATAGTCTTCCTGTTAGTGTAGTGCAAGCTAAAACCCTAGGTTCCTTTAAATCAGAACTAGATAAGATTTTAACAACTCTGAGCTATTAGTTCTCCCCAAACGAGCTTGATGGGCTGAATGGCCTCCTCTCATTTGCAAACTTCTTATGTTCCTAATCATGTACACAATTTCTTTCACACAATGCTGTAAAGAGTAACACAATTTTCTGTGAGAGGCGCCGTAAGTGGCTTGATATCTGCTGTGCTCTTAGTGTATTTCCCTGTGTTTGTCCGGGTGAAAGGACTTTAACGTGAAGAGTGCCTATTAACTGACGTTCAAATGCGTCAACAACAGCGAACCGTGAAAATGAAACGTCGTGGCAGATACAAATAACCCTGGAGACAAATGTCAGAGAGCAAGCGGGGGCAACAGGAGACAGGGGGTCCCTGCTCCCAGCAGCCAGGTACTTCCAGAACATTCTCGGAAAAGGGTGCATTTTTAGCAAAGCCAGTCAGGAGACTGAATTTGACCTTCAAAGAGGTTCTTGCTGACTGCTGGAAGGTGGCACACGGCAGAGGCCATTCATCAACGGGCTGATTTTTCTGCTTGCATTAACCCTTTCCTTGGGGGGCCGACACCCCGAGCTGCACGTACTCTTCATTTTTCCTGCATGATGACAGCCTCCCATCTATCGACGGGTCTGGCATTAATGGCCCCCCAATACCCACCCCATTACATCTACTGCCCCCAAAAGTCCCGCCTCCTTGTTAAAACATCATACTTTTTCATCTGCATCTGTCGGTGCCTTTTTATCCTGGCGCTCCCGCTGAGAGCTGCATCTAATGGGCTGCTCTGTCTCCACGGGGTCCCGCTGGTCTCAGAGAGCCCAGAAATGACCCATTATTGCATAGCAAGTGCCTCACCCAGATGGGGCCCGACGGCCAGATCAACAGGAGCCATCGATTGAGCACGGAAGGCAATTCGCCCGCGAGCTTATTGCAAACCGACAGTGTTCCCAATCCAGTCTGTTGAGAAGACACGAGAAAGAAATGCAAGATACATGTTCACTAGTTTCCGAGAGTTTAACAGCTTGGGTGCATAGGGCCCAAGCTCATGGCACAAAGAATTCACAAGTACCTTCCGTCAAACTAGAAGAGGGTCTGAAACAGGGATGTCCAATTAGTACCAAGATTCCATCAGCGACAGGAATCTAAGACGTGCAAAATCTGGACCACTGGTCTAAGGTTTACGAAACTCCATGTTAAATTACACTGGCATGTCACAGCAGAAACTGTCCTTTTGTAAAGACACGGTGATGAGACATAGAAGAAACCAGCTCCTCTGAAGGACCAGTCAGCCATTAGATCTCCTAAAACAGGGCTCTTCAAATCTGGACCCCGATTCCAAATCCAGGCTTCGTTTTCAGTTCTCCCACCTACTTTGTTTAATAATTACTGATTCTGATTGGCCAGAGGCTTCAAAACTGGCTCCCAGGTAAAGGAAGGCTGGAAAATCAGCAGTGCTCAGCCCTTCAGGACCATGATTTAGCCCTGACCTGAAAGATCTGCAAGTTGTTCTTCATCCATGATTTTTGGACATTTTACAGACCCAAAAGTAGACCTACCAATCCGAGGGCGAAGGAGAGGGTCCTCTTTGGAGGTGATCTTGAGGTCGTGGTGTGCAGCTTCTCCCAGAGATGAGGAACATCTGCACGGCAGCCAACATGACAGCAGGCTTCTCCAGCAGGTGGCGATGAGCACGGCAGATGGCAGGAGGAAATAGATACCTGGCAACACTTAACCCCAGGTCGCGACGAGGAGTAGCTCTGCCACGTCTTCCTGCAGATAGACGGAAGACTCTCTTGGCTGACTGACAGGCCAGAGAAGCGGAGTGAACCGTGAGCCTTCAGTGTCGGGGCGTGAAGATGGCGGTCTTAAAAGGGTCATCACACAGCGGCAAGATACTCTCAGGCGAAACCGAAAGTCCATTATTCAAATGAGCGGGAAATCGATCTGCTGGGGACAGCAAAAATCTCTTAAGCTCTTATATATGTCCCCGGGGCACAAGCGGACGGGATCATATATCGTAGCTCAACTGACGAGGGTCACCTGCCAATCATATGGAGAGCCGACGGCAACTGAGATTAACGAGAATTTGAGGTAACGCTTTACTTGACGAGGCACAAATACTTAGCAATAATTCAGCTACTACAGAAGTACAAATCATGAACAAATCATGAACAAATATAGTCAGTGCTTGTGATGAAAGACACATCATGATTCATTAATAACGAACAAGCATGAGATCAGTACTTAACCCGAGTTATGACTTGCTCCTTCAGTACCTCCTTGAATTGTTCAAAAAGGTTTATAGAATTAGCATATAGTAAAGAATAGTGTATCTGCATGAGACAGAACATGCATCATGATTCAGTGATGATGAATTGGTATGAGATCAGTATTTAATTTGTGTTATTCACGACTTGTTTCTTCAGTAGTTCACGATGGCTTACAGAATTAGATATAATAACAAATATAGTAAATTCTTGAGATAAAATGTGTCACAATTCATTAATGATGAGGTCAGTATGTAAATAAGATTTACTTTTTGGTTAATATATAAGAAATAGCTTAATACTACATTATTTGTGCCCTGCCAAGTAAAGTGTTACTGAATCGGATCCTGCGTTTTCTGTGGGCTGGAAGCATTTTATCTTAGATAGCAGGGATAAAAAAAGTACGGAAGGGAATGATGCAATTAGTGGGGAGTAAATCACAGCAGTCAGGGAAGCGGCTGGTCTGCAGCTACCGGGTCATATTTAAGGCTTTAATGTGTCTTAAGAAGGACAGGCTTGGCATTTAATGAATAGGTAATTAAAACAAGGAACAAAATTCTGTCGTTCATTATTTTAAAAGGCTCTGACATCTGTTTACGGTCGAGCGGGAAGAGTCAGCTGAGGCTTCTGGATTATAAATCAGTGGGACACACACGCTCTGCGGGGGCATCCGCCTCAAGGCACCGGTGTTAGTTCCTGGGAAAAAGAAGTTTCTGAAGTTCTGCTTTTGCTTTGGGCTGGCATCTGACAGGGCCTTGGGTTTAATCATAAATATGTGCTCTCGTCCCCATCTAAACAGTGCCTTACGAGGTCCTGAAAGCACGTTTCAGGTGCCCCTGTTCCACCGATGATATCTGAACTGCATATCCCCTAAATCGTATCGAGTGCCTTCAGCTGACACGAAAGCGGAGTGACACATGTGCACGGCTTCCAGTTGATTCCATTATTTTCAAAACTGAGCTTCAAAGGGTAAGAGAGCTCATTACTTCTCACATAATTTGGTCCTCATTAAAAATTCTTCACGCTTCATCAAAATGTGCACGTAGGTCATCGCTTAGAGATTAGAAAAGGTGCTTAAAATATTTATTGTGAAGGGCCACATCCAACTCACAGCTGTATGGCTTATGTGTGAAAAATATACATGAAAGATGCATAGAGAAGTGAACCTGACATCAATATGACAGACTGATCCTACAAAGAGCAGGTGGTGTTCCAGTGACAGACGGGTGGTGTTCCAGTGATGGATGGCTGATGTTTCAATGAAGGATGGTTGATGTTTCAATGAAGGGCGGGTGCTGATGCTATGAAGGATGGGTGGTGTTCCAGTGACAGACGGGTGGTGTTCCAGTGAAGGGTGGAGATCCCATGAAAAACAGGCGGTGTTCCGATTATGTTCTGATGAAGGATGGATGGTGTTCTGATGAAGGACACTTACTAGCTTATTTAACCAAAACTATCCTTTAAAGAGATTAAAGTAAACATTTTCAATTAATCACTGTGAAAACATTTAAACGGAGTCCCATCTGCCTCAGACGTCACCCCCCCAGCCCACCAGCTGGCCACGAAGTGTGATCGCATCTGATGCCGCTACGGACCCTTGCGACACAATGGTGTCACCAACTGAGAAACAACACTTTCTGGAGTTAATTAGCTGAACTTCTCTAGAACGGAAGCATGTAAATGAGAATCAAATGGCGAAACGTTTGTCCGAATAATAACGAAAAGAACAGGGTGAGATCACTGGAGAGTTCTGGCAAGCGAGTCCACATGACGAAACGGAACGTTTGCAGGATCCTGCGGTGCTTTTGACACTGGAGGATCTCCAGCAGCATTTAAAATTGTGGGGCTGATGAAAACCCCACAGGGGTGAAGCCAGCTAAATTTACACTAACTGATGTCACAAGATCGAACACATGTGCTCTTTCCCAGCAGTGATTAATGGCACAAGTTGACATTGCCTGTGTGGTCTGGAAACATAGCGCAGCCTCTTATTAACAAGATCATTTGAAACTCCAAAAATAAGAGCGGACGTGTGTTGCTGCAGTGTGCCAGGCAAATGAGGGCTCTGGTTTAATTGTGCTGTCCTATTTATTGGCTGACTGCATTTATTTCACAGGGCCAAACCCAAGTCCCACTACATAAAGTCCTACTTCACCATGAGTGCTGAAATTACTCTAGCCAGTGTTATTCAAACAAGTCACCCCTTACACTTGACAGTGTTAGAGATGAAGGACATGCAAGGGTAAGACATACTGCACTGAAGAATCATTATTTATGTTTGAGGACTTGAATATTTCAGATAACCTGTTTTCTGAAGAGAGAGTGTGTTCTGGAAATGCTCTGCAACGTTCCTGATTTTCAAATACCGGCGTTATGCTCACGATACTTGATGGCAGGGTCACTCTAATACCCACCTCACCCCACCTCTACCCCTCGTAACTCCACCATGCTGCTGTTAGTAGCCTCTTACAATCTTGGGATGTTTACAAACAAGGTCGGAAAGTCAACAGTCAGATCAAACAGATTAATCACCGTAAGGGAAGCCCTCCAACGGACCCTCCCCATGAAGCAGGTATGCTAAAGAAAGCGCTGGCGTTTCTGGGTCAGGAGGAGCGGTAGAGCCTCCCCAGCTCCAGTCTCTCGCACATCTAGCCTGTCAGTTTTTCGGAGAAGCACGCGGACCGCGGTGCAGGTGCATTCGGGCCCGTGATTCAAAGCATGCAAACCACCGCCATGTTCAGGTGATACGCTGCTTTACTTGGCGAGACACAAAGCAAGTAATTCAAGGGAAACTATAGTGGGATTATTTTGGTTTCTTCATGCATATTTAATAATTGTACAGTAATACAAACAAACTAGAAGAACTGTTTAAAACAAGAACATCTACTGAAAAACATAATTCTAAGTCCCTCTGGAAAATTAAATGATAAAACAATGTTAGACTTTTTAAATCAACCGAGGAGGAAAGCAGGGCAGGGAACTGGGAGATTAAAGTGTGTTTGTAACGGCTACAGAGGCATTAAATGCAGAATGATCATTTTATGTGCCAAGGAGATGTAGTGATTAACTGCTCATTTGGTAACAACTGTTTGAATACATGCTTCCCAGCGGAATAAAAGGAGGAGATGAGAAAGGAAGCAGCACTGAATGGGGCTTACACTTCGACGTAACATCTAGGCATACTGACAACAAGCGCGTACAAAATCAGGAATAAAGACACAAACATATCTGGTCATTTCTTTAAAGAGCGCTTTAAAGCCAGTCTCATACACAACCTTTGGCCTTTTTATGTTATGACACTGGATAACAGGGATCACATTTTCTGATCTGACAAAGGGCACACAAAGGCATTGATTGCAATACAAGATACCTGTAAACCAGAGACTATTAGTGACAGATCCCCTGGGGCGTGGTGGGCGTGCCTTAGGGCGCAGAACATCCCATAATATGTATGTCAGTAGGCAATTAGGAACTGATTACCCGCCTCTTGACCATACCGGCTATAAACAGACACAGAATTCTAGATTTAGCTTTAAAAAAAATAAAATAAACCTTCACGTTAAAGTTGTCTATAGGGGATAGTCTGCAGCATATTAACACTCAGAAAACATTGATAGGCAAAAACAAAGGGAACTCAGGAAAGAAAATAAGAGATATAAACCCAATAAAAATATAAAGACTCCTGTTCTCAAGGTTAGAATAAAAAGTTAATGTTAAAAAAAGTTAATGTTTTTCTTAATCAAGAACCAAAAGGTGTTTTCAATTCCCCGAGGTCCTTATTATTCCGCTCACGATCACTGGCGTCTGGGAAAACAAACCAAGAATCAGCATCCATCCTGACGTCGGAGTCCGGGCTTCCAGGCTGCGGCGGCGTGTCAGGGGACCGGGCGCCTGCTCACCATCCGAGCAGAGTTAGACGAAGAGTAACGCAGCAACTTACAAACTGGTTCACGCGTACGTGTGACACAATGCGCCGTGTGCAAATGCTCCCAGCTGGCAGAACAAACGTGAACTGATTCACAGGCTGAGTGCTGTCACACTTACAGGACACCGTGTCATCGGCAGTGATCCGAACTGGGAGAGCCGCCTGCCTGCCGATCCTGGCCTCGGCCTGACACCTACAATAATCCATGCAAGATACCGAAAGTGCTTCCATTAGAGGAGATTAGACCTTGGCTCACTTACAAAAAATCAGATCTCTAAATTATATTACATCTGGTGAATATTTTATTTCAGCACAGACGGAAGCCAGGGTCTTTAATATGAGAGTATCTCATTTCCTTCCTTGAAAATGTCTTGGTTGTAGTCTGTGAAGGCGTGCCGAGCTCTTAAAGGGACAGGCCGTTTAACTGTGGGTGAGGTTTTTACACACAGCTGAACACCCATTAAAGAGGAAAGCCCCAAAAATAATATATACATTAAATTAGTCCTCGCTGTCTGTTACTTCTGTGAAATCTCAAAGCTACGTGGTTTCACCGAATATCACATTTCAGACTTCCATGAGATACCAACCAGAGGGAGCCTTTCATTAATGGCAGTCACTTTGATGGTCAGGCAGCGGTTTTGCAAGGGCGGCCAGGTGCCCCCACTGCCTTCACCCCACCCTCACAACAAAAATCAGCCTGTCAGCTTATCATGTACCATGCAACGATTGTGCCTTTTAACACTCTGAACCAAAGTGCTTAGAACCACGTAGAAGCCTTGATTTGTAGGGATGAGCATCACTACCTTGATCTGGAAGGGCTTCGCTATAAATACTTTCAAAAAAAGCATGCCTAGATTTATGGATTTGATAAGAATACTCTGCCACGAATACTGTACCTTCATTTGGAAGGATTTGGCAAATAATCCCATAACATGCTGATGTTTACGAGGTTCACAGTGCCAGATTACACCCCGAATCCCAGCAGTTTCCAAACTAGCGGAAAACCAGCCAAGCCCTAAGTAGCTTCAGGGTTTTGACCTTAACTGGCCTTGCTTGTCCTGTAAATTATTTCTGAAAATTTTGGAAATGCCCCAGGGGGTGCAGGACAGTACGACTTTCCCACAACTTCGATTTGGCGCAGAGAAATAGTTTTGCTGTACCCAGGAGCACGATGCTGTATCGCCTGTACTGAATATTCATGAATGATTAAAAGTAAAACGTCTTGGACCTGAAAAAAAGGGCGTTACCTCATTCCAGGAACGTCCTGCAGGTGGCCCTCTCTGTCTGCGCCATCAGCAAAGACCCAGACACCTGCAACCTGCTCACGTTTCATCGCTGAGTCCCAGAAAAAGCCTCTTCAAACCCGGCCAGTCTTCAGAAGACTCACAGATACAGTGCGGCATAGGACCTGAATCTGACACGCCTCTTTTAGGCTTCCAGTGTCCATAGAAATCAGCTCTAAGCCCATAAACATCAGCCTCAAACACAGACTGGAAAATGCATCTGGCATGTGCAGAGGACAGCAGCAAAGGGGCCTCTGCGGAAGGCAAAGTCCACTCTCATTTTCATCATTGCAGACTTTTTTATTTTTATCAAACACCATTTGTAATTAAGCTGCTGCTTTCCTTTAATGAAACATTTTCAATTAGCAGTAGAAACTGCTGAAGTGAAACTCAATAATGTGAATCTGTCTGATGTTAAAAAAGTTTAAATAAATCCCAAAATGGAAAAGGACTATTAAAAGATATTAAAAGAGCAATTTTAAAGCATGCATTCAAGTTACATGTAACATTATTTTATTTCAAGTACAATTCTCGGGATAATAATGCTTCAGATAATATTTTTAATTGGAATATAATGCATTTGTTTATATGAAACATACCATTCTAGTTGGTAGATAAGTTATTCATAAAATTACAGTCTGAGCACTAATGATAATAATAATATATTAAATTTCATTTTTTGAAAATGCATGATAAACACAGAGGCAGTGGCTGTTTCTGTTGAGGAACTTTGCAGGATGAGATGCTCATATACAAGTTGTGTATAACACGGACCTTGAAAGGTACAGGAGGAAATATGGGAGCAAATTCACATTATGCCTGTGACTATTATTTATTGCTGCTGCACTTTTTCTCTTTGTCTCTTGTGTATCGTGTGTAATGTTCTGTCTGTGAGGGAGGGGTTTTCAAGTAAGAATTTCACTGTGCTCTGGACGCTGTACTTTGTACATATGACAATAAACTTCAAACTTACTTAAACAGAAAACGCTTCTGATAAAGCCGGTCAACTCCCACAGCATCTAGAAACGACACGACGCTGTAGCGGCGCGCAAACGCTCGAGTCATCCTACAGTAAACGCAAACAATTAGCATGCCAGCCACCACAAATAAACACAACACGTGCGTAATTTTGTTGTCGTCTCAAAGAAGAAGCAAGACGACCCAAACAAGAAGAAACAAGAAGATGAAAGAGATGCTACAGAAAAGATTTTATAGAGAAGATGAGAGACACAGATGACAATGAAAAATTATACATGATCCAGGCTCTTTAAATAACCGATCAATACAGGGTCTCCAAAGGCTATCAGTTGTGATTGGGTTTTCCTGCCGAAGCACTAATTGAAACCCCTGACATAAATACGATTGTCTTACAAATGTTGAGGGACAAATTTATTTAGGTTTCACTGCAGCATAGCTTCAGTTTTGCTGAGTAAGAACACTAATAACAATGCAAATAATCGGGATGTTCTGGAAAAGCACACAGATGTGCGCTCAGGTAACGCATTCATCAATCGATGGGACGAGCTGTAAAACACGACAGGGACAGGAGGACGAGCCACAGCCGGTGAGCATCGCGGCGACTGACCATCCAGGGCCGCCTTATCTCTGAGATCCCATCAGCAACTTACAACACGTTAGGAGCTGAGATCCGTCACGATGCAGGTCTCCAGCCACGATGCTCCCGACAGACAAAGGGATCTGGAAGAGTTTTCATAAATGGTGTGCAAATGATTTGAAAAGGAGCCATTTAACGGAAACAGACAATATACAAGTGGATAAATCTGCAAATGATACCCTTTCAGAAACTATGGGTAACCTGTAAAATTCTTAATGTACATAAGCGTGTAAGATATTTCATACATTATATAGTTACCACAGAATATTAAAGAAGGCGGGAAGCCTGACAGTATTAGCTACAGAAATCAAATTTACAGATCGGGAAACATTTTGCCGATTTAATGGATATCAATGGACATCGTTGATATACTTGTAGAGAAACCTTCCAGATATTTACACCATTTAGTGAAAGAATTACCCCCTCCAGGCACTTTGGTAGTTAGCTAACTGAAATCAAATTAACTTAACTGGATTAAACTTCATGAAATTGGTGTTAAAATGCTTTGCCCCTTGGTGTAATTGTCATTAATGTAAACATTTTCCTTTCTAATGATTGTCATTAGTTTTCACGGACCATAAAAGTTAGTTTAGGTAAGCTGGTTATTTCCTATAAATAGCGGCAACGATTACGTTAAGATTGCGGGTCACGTGCTGGACCCCATGAAGCGACCCAGATCGTTGTGAGAGCATCGTCACACAGCTAGCCCGGATTTTCTCTTAACATTTCACTGGGCTAGACGAGGAAGGGGACGGATCTCTTAGAGCACCAGCGACCACTGAGGATTTGCAGGGACCTACGGTGTTTGGCACAGCCACCTCTTTCTAGGGCCCCAGAGAATGTTATCTGTGAAAACAGCCCATTTGGACCGAGCAGAGAGGCTCGTCCGCCAGAACCGCCACGCCCGGTCCACCCGGCTACATAGCGTCTGGCGCATGGGTGATCTGTTGCCATGGTGACACTGGATGCAAGCAGTCGCGCTATTGTTTCTGACGACGGCTAAACGCTGATCATCCAGCCATCATCGGCGCCCAGGGTGTGCCAGTTTGAGTGGGACCGGCGCTCCCATGGGCACGCTGCCACCCCGAGGGTCCGAGCCTCACCGTCACATGACCACCTGCTTACGTCATTCAAATGCTTCATTACTCTTTGCACAAAGTGGAACACCTGCCTAAAAGCGTCCCGCTAATTACATCCAAATAAATCATATTATATTGGATTTAGCACTGATCCCAAAAATAAACAGATTCCACCCCAATTTATACATTGCCACTGCATTGACATGGTGAGTCAACGATCTTATTCTATTAAAAACGTGTTTTTGTCCAGAAACGACAGGGCAGCAGTTTCTGCTCCCACAGATCATACAGCATCCTTTCACCTTTCAGCGCTTCCTCAGCCCCTCCTTCTCTGCTTCTTCTCGCTACATGACACAGCGCGGATAACTTGTTCAGGCAAAACCATCCCCGGACAAAGCAAATAAACCTTCACCAATCATCTGTGACGTGTCCATCAAGATGGTATTTCGGGAAAACGGCTCCCTGTCGGAACAGCACACCCCGTAGGACAATAACAAGGACATCAAAATCAGCCTTTCAGCAGTGAATGGCTGACTGCATCCAGGATCTCCATAATGCCATCTTACAAAACTGCCATCCTTCTTAGGATTTGACATCTGAAATAAGACCAGAGCGCCTCTCCATCACTCTTGTACTGCCGTACATCTCTGATAGCTTTTAAAACCTGGCGACGTAAGTCTCTATCTGATACCACACAGGCACAATCAGTGAATCAGCCTGTTTTCCCCATCAGTGTATTTACGTTTTGGTGTTATTCAATGTTATATAAAGGTGGAGAACTCTGGCAGTGAAGCCCATTGGTGTTGGGGAGTTTCAGTGTGACATGTGCATGTAGGCATCACGCGCCAAACATGAGGATTCCACTCTCATACAGTGTCATCATCACGTGTGGGGTCCCACGCAGGGGGTGGCTTGTATTCTGGCGGAACACGATCTTGGCACCTAAGGAAGGTGACAAATTAGTCACAGATCAACTTGCACGCCGGTGACTTCCCGGGGAACCCCCGGAACAGCGGCAGCGCGCTCATCGGATCGGGAGGAAAGGCTGTCGGCGAGGAGGAACATCTGCATGAACTGTTTGTGTGGAGTGGCTGACAGTTCGGCCTCCCGTCAGTGTCACCCACACAAACCCTCCCCAGCTGTGTTCCATTAATGAGTCCAGCGCTGTTATGCTCAGTTCTGTACACATATTCCTTTATTTCCAAGCGACATCTAAATGAGATCCTGTTTCAACAAAGAACAAAGTACAGTAAGAGAAGATCCCTCCTTGATTAATTTAAAGAAACTTTCCTAATTAATACTGTGCCCTGCTCTACCTCATTTGTGGTCCTACCTGAATACGGCACATATATACATTTCTCTCAGCTGGAAAGTAATAATTATACCCTGGTTTTCCCAACTGCACAGTCATTCTGAAGAAACAGCTCTCCTGGATCCTGCTATTAGTTCAATGAGTTTGTCAATAGGCCTGATATCATATATATACAAATATCACACATGATATTCCCCAACAGAACAGACTGCGTGTGCTGGAAAAGCAAACATACTGAGACAAAGGGCTCTGACAAATTTACAAATAAACATAGGAAGGGAATTAGCACGCTTACGGTAAAAGACAGCCCACTCTAGGGACAGAAGTAGATCCCTCTCGCACAGACTCGCTTTCTCTCCACGGACAGCTCCATCCGGTAAGCACCAAATGTCTACTGAGACGGCCAAATTGCCATCGCCATCCTGCTGGCGTCCGGCACATTCCCTCAAGGATGGAGATGAAGAGACGGGGTGACGAAGTGGCCACACATGACACATGGTGGCCTTGGCTGTGTGAAATCTGCAAGCCTAAATAATGGCGGCAGTAAACATGAAATCCGTATCCTGACAGTGGCTGACAGACCGGCTGTGAGCACTTACAGTACACCGCTTTAGTCCCCTGTGCCCAAAGCCGCCTATTGGTTTATACCTGACAGGTTGACGTGGTTCAGTCTCAAACTCACATCACAGACTTTCCTGCGATCACCGGGAGACTCAGAGCCATTTTGCGGCGGATGATCGCATCAGAGACTCTTCTGCACGTTCTCCGCCTCACCCGTTTGCTGTTGAGTCATCCCGCTCGCAATCCTGCGGTATTCCCTCCATACCGCGGTGCCACGTGTGGATGGGTAGGCGTGGTCGCAGTTGGCCGCGACCTGCCGCACTGCAGGAGCGACGTCTTTCAGGCGGAGGCATCACGTCGGAGAATTTAATTAAGATGCGGAATGGAAAGGGCGACGTGCTCCGTCCCAGGCATACGTGCACCTGACGGGACGATTTAACGACAGCCACGCGATTAAATCGCAGTACCACGTCGGCCATAAATTTAACGGGCACATTTCAAAGAAAATGAGGAAGAGGATCAGATACACAGGGCCGGTCCTGATTCTGAAAGCACACAGGCTCACTTACGGTCGCTTACGGGTCCAGCAGAACCACAGATGCCTGGGGGTGCAACACCTGTACCCATATCGGGGGGGCTGCTACCTCAGTCTCGTAAAGTTCCTGGACACCCAGTCATTGACCAAAAATACTGCACATAGCGACGCCGTTCCAAAGGTTCATTCAGGTCTGTTTGATAGGGGAATTGAAAGGGGCATTCTGTGTTCCGGAATGGAATTTGTTTATTCCACATCAGACAACCAAAATGTGGTTGCGGAAAATCCTGGACCACAATGAGGTGCACACACACACACACACACACACACACACACACACACACACACACACACACTCACTGGTTTACATATGGCACAGTGTCACACACATGCTGAGTGGGGGGGAGCTGTTCTTTGAAGGAAAGGTGTGGATTGGCTAATTTAGCAGAAACCAGAGAAGAAGGAGCAAGCAGCTGCAAGGCCAGAGATAATTACAGAGCTGCGGTGCTGAGGAGGGCGCGGCTGCCAGGCTGCCAGTGCTGCCCGGGGCCAGTCGCCGCATCGCTCTCACAAAGGTCCTTTCCTCTCAGGCCCAGATGGTAACGGCGTCACTCGATACCCCCACGCTGGCGCTATCAATGCTAAAGCTTACAAGCCTGGCACGTGACAACAGCCCGTGTACAGAAAGCCGTCGGCGTCCCCTCCCCTGGCAGGTCCTGCAGCCCCCCTCTCCCTGCCGCGGCCAGGGGTCTGCTGTCGGACTCAGGGTACCTGCCGCGCGACTGTCTTCGGCATTCAGGACGCAGTGCACATGATAACGATCTGGGAGGGGGGGTACGGACAACAAAAAACCGCCAAAAACAGAAAACCCTTTGCATGAAAGAGCTGTCATCAGTTCAGGTTTCAGGCTATTGCCATTGCATGGTGGTATGAATCATGATGTCGCCTCACGACAGGGTAAACTAGAGAGAAACATGTCTGGGAGTGACGCCGCCCAAGGAGACCCCACCCTGGGAGACACCACGTCTAGGGAGACCCCACCCAGGGAGATCCCACCTAGGGAGACCCCACCCTGACATAGCACACCCACAGGGACCCTGCCCTGGGAGACCCCTCCCAAGGATACACCACCCGAGGAGATGCTGGAGACCTCGTTTGGGGAGACCCGGGTGAAACCACGCCCACAAGGACCTTGCATAGGGAGACCCGGGTCAGCACTGCCGCACCAGAGTGCTTTGAGGGGGCACTAAGATGCTGGGAGACCAACAGCTAATCTCTCTCTAAGCCAATTGCCCTGGTTTCTAAGCTACACTGTCCCCGTAGCCCATGATTTTGACACAAACTTCACATGTGCAGACAATTACATTGCATTACATTTGTTATCTGTTAACTCATACCAGCTACCCAGGGCTGATGAATACTGACCAGGAATTCCGGGAAGTTTCTTCCAAAAAGCAACAGTGACACCATGGCGGGACGCACATATGGACAGGCAGAGGCGGCTGTGGATCTGGGAGCTGTTCTGCCTTTTTTGGCCAAGAATGGAAAAGCAGGCACGTATAAATCCAGGTCTGAGGCTCTTAGCTGTTTAGTTTGACCCCAAACAGCTGTCGGATTCTATCCCCCAACACCTTGCTACACTACACTCCTATGAATCCATCCATAACCTGCTCCGCAACCACCGGCTGGGTACCTGCCTGCTGTCCCGCCTGCCCAGAAACACAGCTAACATTCGGCCAAACAGGTGATGGAGCAGAAGGGCTCCATGCGTCGAGGGTCACGTTGACGACCTTAACAATTCCCTGTGATGGCCCTAGTCGGTCTGTCTCCTTGCATCTGGCGTCTGCAGCACTGGGAGCACCGGACACCCAGCCACGGACCATTAGCCTGAGCACAGCTAATCGATCACGGCTGAACTCGCTTACATGGCCGCCCTGCTGAGGCGCGGCTCAGCCCAAGCAGAAACTTTGTGAAGATTACTAGCACTCCCTAAACAAGGTTTTAATGTAACTCTGAAGCAAATCAGCCACACTTGGAAGAAACTGCTGATCTGGGACTTTAATTTTCACCCATTTATACAACTGGACATTTTACTGGTGCCACTGCGAGGAAATTCCTGACTCAGCTACTGTATAGTGCATGTGGTCCAATCCCCCAGGACTTGAATGAGGCCAGCCCATACCCTTATCCACTGCACCTCTTGGTGCTTGGGTCATGTGTTTACTACATCCATGTGCAGTTTGCTGCCCCCTCATGCTTTATTGATTGTCTACAGTGGGCATTCTTCTCAGACTCCCTCATTTCAGAGGGAGGGCCAGATGAGGGCAGTCCGGCAGCCCACGTGTGGGAGGGGTTTGTTTCCAAGAGCACAGTTGTCCTAAAAGTGGAGCAGTCAAATTGGACTGAGCTGGGGTCTCGTTTAATTTAAAAGCTCCTAACTTTCTGTTTCAAGGTGTGATGAAGTGCCTCTTCTTGAGCTGTGCGATTTATCTTGCCCTTTATGACTTTGCACCACTGAAGAGGGATACGATTTAATCCCGAGTATCCAATGAATATTTTTCCCCCCCAGACCGGCAAGTCAGATGAGGGAAGAGGGAGCCGCTGGCTATCTGGAGACGACATGAATAAACTCAACACTGTAGTGACAGAGAATCACAATCAATCTTGTGGGCAAAACAAGTGTGCACATTACCACGGGGTCCTTGCAACCTACAGTGTGCACATTACCACGGGGTCCTTGCAATCTACAGTGTGCACATTACCACGGGGTCCTTGCAATCTACAGTGTGCACATTACCAGGGGGTCCTTGCAATACAGTACAATACCCAAGATCTTTTCACTGCCCCCAGATAAATGAGCATTTCCTCCTGAAAAGCCCCTGTCATGTAATGTCATGTACCGGGGATTAACTGTAAATGTACATTGGATATTTAAAGAAAAAAAAAATCTTCAATTTAAGCTTTAAATGGGTGCTTATCTCTTGTTCCATCACCTTCTTTTTAATATTAATCATTAAAAAGATGATGCAAATATGTGAGTCCATATTTCAGACCTGTTTACTTATATCACATCAATCATTTATCTTCTGAGGTTTGTCTCACCCTGAAAGGATCATGAAATCTCCGTTTATCTCCTGGTCAATAAATTTCATTATGGAAGTACTTAGAAAAGAGACCCAAATAGCCGCAACGGCTTTGACGTCAAATATCACAGCTTGCATAAGAAAAAAAAAAAAGCATGGAATGTTCCTGAATGTCGGAGAAAGCGTCAGATCGACAGTCCACTGGGAGGATGGAGCCTCTTTGTGGCTCCCTCAGGGAAACATCTCAGCCATCAGGTCAAAATGGCAAATTTTCAGCTGATGTTTCCCATCTCAGCCAGTACCAGTTACACCCCTCATACCGAAAATGACCTGACATTCAGGCTGTGTCCTCTGCACAACTACCCAAAAAAAGGTGAGAAAAGGAATGCACAAATTAGCAGGTTATCGTGCAGGGTGGTGGATATGGGACTAAGGATTATTTCGATAGATTTAGCAATATAAAAAGCTGTAAGACGGTAATGCGCACATTTCACAGTGAGAACGGCAGCTCTGTGCAGGCCCCTCCCCTTTCAAACTCCCATCACACCTTTCAGTTTAGCTCCGCCCCCTTTAACCTTCATGCTTTCCCAGCAGTGTGGCTCCGCTGTGTCATTTAAATCCCTCTGCGTTTACCAGGGAATGCTCTGGAAACGGTAACAGATTAAACCAACGGGCTGTGCTCCTTTTGTTCAGCTGCAGATTTCCCAGTCGCCCAAGCGAGCAGGAGCACACTGGGAGAGGCAGCTCTCGTCCGATGGAAAGCAGAGCGGGGCTCTGCTCGGGTCGGGGCCGGCTCAGGCTTCTCGCCCGCTGTGGACGTGCAGACACCGGAAACTCACAGCGAATCCCGTAACGACCGGTGGTGTCTGCGGCGGCCTTGGAATAAGAGAGACCCAGCGGAGTACAGTGATATTTCACATGAACTGATAACTGGTGCACCTGGAGTCAGAGCAGCCACCGAATTCCATTATCAATGCAGAAAAATCCCAGAGAGCATACGGATAATCCCCAGCAGGAACGGCTGTGAAAAATCCGTAATGATTTTAAAGTCCAGCATATCTGTCCAGAGGTGTAGGAACCAGGGTTGACGTGGGCAGGGGGTACACATACCCCACATACCCCCCCCCCAAAAAAAAAGTAGACCATTGCCTTTAAATTACAAAATTTTGCCCCCCCATATCAAACTCTCTTCCACGCCCTTGCATCCATCTCTTAAGAGAGTTTTGCAAATGATTCCGATTGCTTGACTGTAGCCAATAACAGATGACCAATGTACCTAAATCCGGGAGCTCATAATTACCTCCGCGATGCTTAACCAGTCATTACACCTTCCAACGTTATCCTGCCTCAATTTTCTCAAACTAAAGAGGACCATTTATTCAGATATCTTTGGAACATTTGACTTAATAGCACACCACAATGGAGTACTTTAATATGATTTTAATAGCCTCTTAGTTCTATTTTAGCCTGTAAGTGCGTCGGAGAGTTTGCTCATAGCCTAATATCTATTTTTCTTCTTATTATTATTTCTGCGGGGAAGCATTCATAACTTTACACCGTTTTCAATTATAGCCAAAGTGATGGCAGAAGTACCTTTCAAAAAAATGACCACCACATAAATTGGCTTCAGATTAAAAGGCCTTAGAGGGACACCGACACAACATTTTTATACGGGCACAATTACGGACAGCTCAGGACATAAGGGCACGTCGGCCAGCTGCTGGTATACAAGGGCTGCGTCCTTTGAAGGTTCGCGCCGTGAGTCTTGGCATATTGCTAGACCGCATTTGAAGGAGCCTTGGAAATGGGACAGCCTTGTCACGTCACTGTGACGCATTCGGTCACCGGATGAAGCCTTTGAAGGATGAAGTCCCTGAATTCGAACAAAGCCAAGGACTAAAACATAGAAAAGCATATAGATTTTAAATGGCTGCGATGCCTTAAACTGCACTGTCAAGGCAAAGAAATGCTGTACAGCTTCCATCAATCATTTTAATATCAAAATTCATTAACATTAAGGTAGAACATATTAGGTGTTGTCTGGAATTAACCTGCTATAAAGAGACTTTTTAATTGTTCTAAATTAACAGATTTCAACATAAATTAAAACTTGGAAAGCACGGCATGTTCCAAATGAGACTGTGAAAGATAGTGTTTAATATGCAATCCTTTGTTTATTCTAAGTAGGAAACACTCCAGTGGAAAGTCAATATCCAATTCAGAAATAAACACTCAAACAGATTCCTGCTAATCTCTGAGTTGACTGCTAGAGCAATTACAGTACATTCTGTCAGTACTGCTCAATGACCTTTGATAAAAATTAAAATAGACCATTGAAAAATCATTTAATTATTCTGATGCAGTTGTGACAAAAGGTCCATTTTTTTACCATAGTGAAAATGTGCATTCTTTTGTCTTCTGTCCACGGTTGCTGATTTAAGTAAATTGAAGTTTTGTCTCGCACTAGTAAAGGCTAGAGAAAGGTCTGAATACAAATATAAATTCTGAAACACTGCCTCAGTACTGAAGGCATTTTACCCTACAAGTCTGCTGCTGTTGTATTATTCAGCGATCCATCTTCCAACCGCTTATCTTGGCTTAACCTAACTAAATGTCTTTAGACTGTAGGGGAGAACATAAGAAAGAAAACGTGGCAGACGCACTCACAAGGAGCAGAGGCGGGATTCGAACCCGCGCCTAGTAACGTGTGTTAAACCGACACATACAGAGAGCATACCGGACGTTTGCGCTTGTGTGTCTGATTGCTGGCAGGACTGAAAACACAATGCATTATTCCCTCTACACAGAAGCTCAAATAGAGAAATCTGGAAATGAAGTTGGAGGGCCTGTCAAGAAGACGGACTTAAGGCACACACTATCTTTTGTGCAAGCCGACAAAAGCACTCGTGCCGGGCTGAGTGATACCTGGGGCCCAGAACAGCCATCCAGTCCGCCGGGCGGCCGGAAGCGCCTCCGTCTGGCCGGCGGAGATAAGGCCGGCTGATGCGCATGCTGACCGCGGCGGCAATCCGTCATACTCAGCTCAGCATTCAGCCGCAATTAACACGGGATCACCTTTTGGAAAAAGCCGCAATATGTTATTCTTATTCTTCACATCTTCCGTCATCATAAAGGAGTCGTTTTCAATTTAAAGCACACATCCATAAAATATCAGACACCTTCTCAGTGGATGTTAACTGGCATGCACAGTGCAAATTTAATTATGCGAATGAAAAAATGAATGGGTTTTCCTTGAAATTTGGAGAAATGATTGGTGCATAATATTACGGTACCAAGCATGTAGACCGCATGTTTCTGATGCCACACAGCATGCGCTACAACAGGAGTTCTCGAAGTTTTTGATCAAAACCAAAGTCTATATCAATAAATAGAACTCTGTAATGGTCACTGATTGTTTTGACTGTCATTTGGGGGGGAGGTGGTTATGACAAATTTTGGGCAAAATTTGGTGGTTCTACTTTGCATTTCTGTACGTCGCACCACATTACGCCTTTTTACATTAACCATATCGATTCATAAGGTGCATTATCAGCTGGGTCCAGATTAACTTGCTGTTCAGTCCTCAGTCCGGACTTTGAGAACGACTGGTCCTAGACATTTGTCTGTGCGTTCCTGCAGGAGGAGGGCAGATCGATGCTCCAGGGACTTACGGACCTTCATGACCACTTTTTTAGAGCTCTGCAGATCGCCATCCCGGTCGGGCTCCCCGGGGCCAGCCTCATTCTCTTAGCTGCCGCTCTGCAGATCGCCATCCCGGTCGGGCTCCCCGGGGCCAGCCTCATTCTCTTAG
>JAABNX020000042.1:5668712-5681470 GCA_015163995.2 Mormyrus lacerda | reverse complement strand
TCAGCACCCGGGGAGCAGTGCTTGGGGGCGGTACCTTGCTAATTCAGCACCCGGGGAGCAGTGCTTGGGGGCGGTACTTTGCCAATTCAGCACCCAGGGAGCAGTGCTTGGGGGCAGTACTTTGCTAATTCAGCACCGGGGGAGCAGTGCTTGGGGGCAGTACCTTGCTCAGGATACCTCAGTGGTGCCTTACTGGTCGGGGACTCGAACCTGCTATCTTTCAGTTACAAGCAAGCATCCCTAACCACTAAACCACCACTTTTCTGATACTAATTAATTCATCGTTATTTATTCAATATCAGTTATGTTATTAAAATTTAACTGGAAATACTTATAAAACATACATTTAGAAAACATAGCTGTTGGGTTTTTAAATTCAGCACAAATTCTATGCATGAACACACCTGAATTTACGTGTCTGATTTTTGGCAGTAAAAATAAACATCCGCTGTGTTTCTCTTGTTCATCATGCTTCAGTTTAAGAAACAAGGAAAACATGAGGTCAAATGGCAGAGGAGAGACAAAGAGAAAGGTCCACTGTGGGGCCCTGACGGGTTACCCTGACGCACGCGGGGCCCTGACGGGTTACCCTGACGCACGCGGGGCCCTGACGGGTTACCCTGACGCACGCGGGGCCCTGACGGGTTACCCTGACGCACGCGGGGCCCTGACGGGTTCCAGCACTAAATGATATAAATACTTTCCTTTGCATCAGGGTGTACCAGGAAGCACATTAAGCAGAGAAAATTTACCCTGAAAAATCATTTTAAAAATTCATCAGAAATACTGTTTAGCACAGGTGTCATATTTCCCTAAATAGTGCAAAATAAAGTCACTAAGTTCCAGGGAATTTGGCTCCTGGAGGCTCTGCCCTGTTGGCCTGCTGTCTGTCCACAAAGGCCCCAAACTCCCGATAAAGGGAGATAAAGGCCCAAGCCAGGGTCAGCGTGGGTGAGGTTAAGTAAAGTGCAGGCCGTCTGCTCCTGTGTGCCCCCAGTGAGATGGTCAGCTGTAGCTGATTTAGGCTGATTTAGACCATTGGGCACCACAAGGCTCTGTAGGGATCACAGTGAAAGAGTGTCAAACACTCAGGGACATTAACGACAAATATTTTATATAAACGAAATCCTGTGAAACGTGACAAAATGTGTTGGTTTTTTTGGACTCTTCAGATTTAATCAACCAATGTGTAAAGACACTCTGCAGAATGGTTTCGGTCACATCTTCAGCTTAGTACGATCATTCAGAGTCAGTGCAGCGTCACAGCGAACAAAGGCAGATTGCTCCAGTCGCAGTGAACCTCCGTCGAAATCCTTCTCAATCTAAACGGCCAAAAATGGTTAGTGTCGTGTTAGACACTTGACACGTGCACTTTTCAGAGCCTCAGACAATCTCATATCTAATTTTTTGAGGATGGCACCTCAGTGTAAAAGCAAAGCACACTTCTTTAATTGGAAGAAGCAGTTTAGAAACATTAAAAATGTCGTTAAACAAGGCTGTTTGAAAAACGACTGATTCTGACCACATTCACAGACTATACCACTGATGAATTTGACCACATTCACAGACTATACCACTGACGAATTTGACCACATTCATAAAGCACATCACCGAATAAGACTGATTCTAGATTCTGGAGTATGTAAACATGTATATTTCTGTCCGACTGCTAATGAGCTTTATGCTCTGCATTCAAAATTCCAGGATCCAGTTTGACCCAGTTATTTATGGTGTTCCTTGGTAACTACTCTCGCAGGTCGCAGCCAGATACCGTCATATATACGCATGTCATATATATGCAGATGTGTGTGAATTCATAGCACTGGTAGGAAATGCAGATTGCAGACCTGCAGCCAGATAATAAGGTCCAGTTATCAACAAGACAGATGGTCGTGCTGCAGCCATCACCAGGATATAGACCTCTCCCGCGGCACGCGGCACGCCCTGTGACCGCATCTGAGCACAGGCACAGTTAACCGGCACCCCCACCACACCATTTCCAAAAAAGCGCTTTTTGAACGTAGGGCCATTCTCAGGGCGGCCATGGAGTACGGATACGGACACGGACACGGACACTCATCAGGAAAGCAAGAACAGGAGGCTGCAGACAGGAGCCTGCTTGACAACAAGATGGAGGAGTTCATAGAACCACTGACTTGGAGACCTAAAGCCTGCAATAAACAAGGACTCAACTCATGGAAGAAAACTGAAACTTATATAAAATGAAATTATTCCACCGTAGTGAAACACACATAAATCTTATTTCTCATTCTTTGGTGTAACTTAGGTTATTCTAGTAATGTGTACACAGGGGGGAAATTCAAGTGCAGAGAGTACAAATCCAGACAGAAAGATTTTGTTTCAACCAACCAGTTGAGTATAATGAGTCAATGAATACTCAACTGGTTGGTTTAAATAAAATCTTGTTCTGGATTTTTACTTCACGAACCTGAACTACCCATCTCTGAGTGTGACCACAGTGAAAGTGCATACAGATATGAAACAAGATACAAGGTCATTAAACATTAAAGTAATGTTTCATTAGCATGCATTATGTAATCTCATAGTACCAGAGAGTCCATTAATCTGTGGAGATCCTGTCAAGGTAGACCGGAATGACAGACACCATTACAGAAGCTGAGGCTGGGCAAACATGAATGAAAGTCCAAAGCATCCGCTCCACGCAGTAAGGAGACATTACACTAAGCAGAGTTCATCGGTCGTATGGGACATCAAGGCAAAAACAGTGAGCTTTCTGCATTGACAAATGCATTCTCAGAGAGTTATGTCTGTGGGTAAACCTCAAGGACCGAAAGCGCAATGTGATAACGTCTCCTGTAACGTGGAAGACCCATAACAAGCAAGCAGGGCCAGCCGGAATGCAGAACGGCAGCCAGAGGACCCACGGAGATAAAGCGGCTTACGGGGCTGCACATCAGAGGGCAAACAATCAATTAAACAAGCCGGATGACTGGAGCTTTAATCTGACGTTTAGTACCCCCTAACCCCGCACCAGAAACGTTACCTCCATACGTACGCAGTTCACCAAGTCCCTACAATAATAGCCGTCATTTACCGTATAATATAGGCCCACAGTACTGCATAAGAAAGAGATTGTTTTCTGTAAATTACAAAGATTAACAAAATTTTAAAACTAGGGTTACTATTGCTTTTTTCCCACATTCGTCAGTAGTAATAGTACACGGATTATCGACTCATATTGACTATGTTTCTACTACTACTTTCTTTGTAGTGCTAGTCATCTTAACTAAATTTAAAATCCTTAGCTGAATAATTCAGCATTTACATGATGATATAAAATCTCTTGCCGAGAAAGACCCCCAAAAGTAAGAAATATATCGTTCCGTATTACCGCTACACTGAAGAAATGAGGAAGGCAGCGGGCAATTAGACCGCACAAACCATGCGGCTCGTTAGCTAGCTGCAGCCCGTAAGAGACGCGAGGTTCAAAGCTGTTTGGAGCTTGAAGCTGTGTAACACTTAGCGCTGTAATATGCAAAGTAATACCGCAAATGCAAAAAAAAAAAAAAAAAAAATGTGACGTTAAAAATAAAAACCTGATGATCAACTTGTACCGTAACAACCTGTTAAACATCGTGTAAGCTTTACAAATGCGGTTTACAAAACGCAAACTCTCCTGGTAATAATAATAATGAGAAGGAAAAGGACGAAGCAGAGACGGCATTAGTTGGCTACAGAGTGCGATTGCTTCTTCGCGTTCGCTTTAAATGCGCACTTTCAGTAAACTTGCTCTCCTGGCAAAGGATCCTGAACCTTCACCACGTTTCTCCTCTTCCTAATTCCACCCGCAAAGCGCTCAGAAAGGACCCCGGCTACTCACGGTATATGCGGAGCGATGCGCCCAGTGTCATCTGTGTCGTCCCGGTTCCGGGTTACTATCGGGTGGGCTCCACGCCTGCCGGGCTGCGATCTGATGGGCTCCACTGCGATCGGGTGCGAACACGCAATGGCACAGGAGCCTGTAGTGTATCCAGAGGAGCCACTATCCGCTGCGCGTTTAACGGGGCTACCGACGCATCCTGCGATCCTCCCCAGCGCCGGTTTCCTGCTGCTCTCCGTTGCGCTTCGTGGTTCGTCGCTGTCAGCCCCTTTCTTCCTCTCCGTAAACTCCCCAAGCCCAGCCCCCTCCCATTCGCCGCGGATCTCGTTAAATGGAAATGAAATGAATGGTGACAGAGCAGTTAATTCCGCGGCTGGTCGGCCCACTTCTGCAGCGCTTCGCCGGCGCTCCAGCGACGCGCTCCGGGCTGCTCCCACCGCACTCAGCGGCACATCAGCCTCATGCACTGCCACTCCGCTCTATTGCAGCTTCCCTGCCTACTCTTACTGTTTTATTTATTACATTTTTCTTTTTATGGTATACGAGGGCATTTGAGCCGCCTGGTCATGTTGTGGACGTGTTATTTGTCCATCATATTACTAAAAACCTGTTGTTCTACAAGTCTGTGCGATGTGTCGCATCCTTAATAATAATACAGGTACTTGAGAGAAATAATGAAGTTTATTTTCCAGGATTTTTCCTTTGTAAAATGTCATATAGGCCTATTTGCCAACCTTGGGTAAAAAGGCGATACTTCTTCATTAAAAACAGCATATTTCCAATTTCAGCGAAGCCCAACCAATACGTGTTATACTACAGCTAAAAGTGAAGGACCGGGTAACAGATCTATATCAGTTTCTTCGTAACTACTTGTCCTAATGTTATTGGCATGTTATGCCCCAGCGTCAAATTAAAATACAATTCGCCTCGCTGTTAGGTGAAGTTGCAGTATTGGGTATCAATACTTTTCTGTTTCTGTAATTTGCCCAGCCTTAAGTTATCAGAGTGATAACTCCCACTATACAGAAGACTTAATTCAGTATTTTGCGCGAATTCTCGCTGACATGGTGAACCCTTTATTAAGTTATCATCGGGACAGTTTCTCCAGAATTTTTCTCCAGCAGCTCCACATAAAATCTCGCACAACATAAAAACCTTTTGGCCATACAGATAATTTCACATCATGGCTGCAGATCCAAGTGGCTCCCAGCTCCTGACCTATTACTGGGTGTCTGTATCTGCTAAGGAACAGTGCTTTCCCTCAACGCAAAACACCGTCAGACATGGAATTGTCAGGCACCGTCATGGAAACAGGCATGTCTCAGGCAAATTCTCATATATGCGATGACATTTGTGCATATTACCACAAAAGCATTTGTCTCGGTCGTAGATGGATTTTTATTTTGTCTTGTATGCTTACATCAATTTCGAGGCAGAAGTAAAACACGGAGATGTAATTACGTGGTAGGAAATTGTACGGTTCTGTGAGATATATTGAGGGGCCGTTTAGTGTTCTTCAGCATATCAGAGGTTATAGACTGATGCTCTACACGCCCCTGGTCTCATGATGTCAGCGCTGATACCTTAAGACCAGGATTCGCCTTCTTTGCCAGGCGACGAAACTTCAAAAGTCATTTATTTACTGTCGCCCTTCACGAAGATCCCACTCGCCGCCGACGGACACACTGCCAGTCGTGAGAAGAACAGACAGGGCCGTCCAGAAGACGCACACGCTAACTAGGAAATGTGCGTCTCATCGCACGCAGAATCTTACCGCCAAATCTTGCGCAATTAATTCCAAGCATTTCGTCCGTACAGTCATGTTGCTACTGCATGATCTGCAGGTCAGTGTAATACACACAAATATCCACTGGGAGTGCTGAAACACCTGAACTGATTATGCAGCAGTTCCACTCATATATTACCATGTTAAATTATGGCTGCAATGGCCAAAGCTTTAAACAGGATTTATAAGTAAATCACATCTAAGGGACTTTCCAGGTGCCCTTCATCAGGAGCCATTCCTCATTAAAGTAAAAAGTACGTAGCGTGATGTCTGAGCACTGATGTGCTGGTCACACACTTCCTGAACCAACTGAATAAATGACATCATCGGGCCTAAGTAGATGACATCACACAGAGCTGAACAAATGACATCATTGGGGGACTTCAAGAACATTTGTCTTTTCTGCTACTTTTTCAGACCCTTAGATGTACCGTCTGTGTCTGCCTCCCGTGTGCCTGGGTTTGTAACAGAGCCTGTGCTTTCCTGCTTACTCAGATGTTTCCCTTTAGTAAACATACATTTTGCAGACTTTATTGTTTCTTTACTGTCTGGGGATCTCCTGCCATCTTTCAGTTACTGTTCGCTCTGTACAGCGACAATCTGGAGGCACAACAGCACTCCTGGGCTCCAATTTCTTCTTTCAGAAGCATTTTCAAAGAACAGAAATTGAAAGTGAAAGCAGGCCCTTTTTTCCAATACCCATCCGTGACTTTAATTTTGCCCCTCTGTTTTTACATTCTAGCCTGCTTCCAGAAGCCTTTCTGCGTTACGCATCAGGTAATACGAGGAGGCAGCGGGTGATTATTCACGTGCTAAGAAATGATCTGAGGATCTCAGCACACTTTTTCTTTCCAGAACAGCAAGTTTCTGCACACCTTTACTTCTATGCTTAACTGACACAATCAGCACCACATCACAGCATGTTCTCTGCGACTCTCCTAAGAAATTCAGCCCAGCATTTGTGGAAGTGAAAAAAAAGCTCCAATCTAAGGTAATTTGATGAAGGATACCTTACTTCTTTCAAAAGCAATAAGGAACAGTGAGTATTAGCCATGAGCATTAGCCATGAGCATTAGCCATGAGTATTAGCCATGAGCATTAGCCATGAGTATTATCCATGAGCATTAGCCATAAGTATTAGCCATGAGCATTAGCCATGAGTATTAGCCATCTTTCACTCTGTCTAGCTGGTGTGAGAAGGATAATTCCCCTGGCACCCTCGGCAGTGTTGGCACAGGGCAGGCTGGACTGGGACACAGGCCTGCTTCGCTCCCTCAGAAGCCGTCACTGCAGACACAGCAGGATACCAGGCCCCCGTTTCTGCTCAGACCAGCTATTCCCTTTGTACTGGGAGCTCAGCCAAAACCGAGGTCCACTGCACTCTGACACGTGCGCTGTGAGTTGGTGTCTGCTGCCACGTCTTGTGGTGCTTCACTTCACATGCGGCGATCTGGTATACTTGGTGGTAGACCACCCACAAAATGCATCCTGGACACTGTCTGCTTCGCTAACCGTTTTGCTCAAGGTATTTTTACTTTATACAAAAATGTTCTGAAGGCAAAATGAAAAGTGACTGGTTCAGAGAGATAAGTAGAGGGGGTGGGTCCAAGTAACTAAATGAGGCAGGACCAAGACATGTGATTGGCTGGTCCCACCTCCTCTACAATCTGATTGCTTATCTCTCTGAACCAGTCATTTAAATCAGATTGTAGAGGAGATGGGTCCAAGCAACTGTAGGAAGTTGGACCAGAAGGAGGGTTTCCAGTACCTTCAAGGAGATTGTTTTAACACACTAACTATATATAAAATGGATGGATGTTATTTATGAATAATTTATGAACTGATTTTCCTAATGTGTGAGAAATGGAACTTATTTGCATGCTTTATTCATTATTACTTATTGGGAATTTCTCAGTATGACGCCACTGTAATGCAGCAATCAAACAGAACTAATAGCAAAATATTTCTGCTCATATTGAGTGGTTGTTTGAAAACGCAACATGCACTGTCCAGGTTAGTCATGATGAAATTCACTGAACCTCTGCAAATACGATGCAGATTGACGGGGAGGCAGGGAAACACGTTTGATTGATAATGAAAGCAAAGAGCAGCCTGAATTTTACGAACCAGAAAAATAACAATCATTATCATCTTCTTGGATGGAACAAGGCCTGGATGCACGCAGCATGGGATGCCGGCACTCCTCTAATACCTGTCCTTATAAACCAGGCCATTTATCATGCTTCACACACTGCCAGATAACTACAGATAGGTATTATCTATGGGGAGACCCTGATAAACCCATATGGCACCATGATGAGTAACCTGCAAAGGGATTTGTCATTTTCAGTAGCTAATCTCTCATTACTACAAAACTTCCCAGGTTTGTTCATGTAACGTCTGAGATGTTACAATGACAAATGCTGGCTACCAGTGACACTCCCATATGGCAAAATGCATTTGATTAATTAGCATAATCTACTCAGAGGCCCAGGAGTGAGGCCCTAAGCAGTTCATTCAAGGCAATCTCAACAAGAAGATATATTTATTTATATGTGAAAATTCCCCAACCATTTGTCATCCTTTCTTTAAAAAAAAGTCTTTTTTCATTAGTATGACTGTACTGTCAGCTATCTTTGTCCTTTTGGGTGTTTTACTCTGTGGTAATTCTTCAATGTTATTTATCCCTGTTGATTTTGTTTGAAAATGTCAATGTGTGTGTGCATGTTAACATTTGTTTCTTGGACTGTAGAATTTCCGGATGTTAAATCAACGGGGCTCCAATTTTAAACATAATTAGACATGATAAATGAGAAATAATTACTCTGGTCCATTAATGATGGGTATGCATTATGCATAATTGGATTGCATCAGGATACGATTGCGTAATCTATCCGGTGATGCAAACAGATACGATACAATGGTATTACAAAGGCTCAAGTTAATTTGCCGTTTTAGTATAATGAATACTGTTCTAATGGGAATTTCCTCCGGGGAAAAAGTAACAATAAATATTGACGAGGAAGTTGGGGAAGCAGTGTGCTCGTTACCTATTGAAAGCCAGAATGTAAAAGGACATCCGTCTGCCGTCAGTGTCAGAGTGACGCACCTTATAAACTCAGCGAATAATTAGGGAGCCCAGCAGGCTGCTTCATTCTCATCTTTAGGCTATACACAGCCTGAAAGGTGCCAGCTTTGTTTCTTACGTCCTGGTGGCCTTGATGCTTACAGGCAGGTAAATGGGATTTTCTCTTTTAATTTCCACTTGGAATTTAACTTTAAGTTGCAGCAGGATGCTCTGTGGAGGCACAGAGGGGACAAAATAAGAAATCTGCCTGTCAGTGGCCCACAAATCAGAGTTAGTCTGATGTTTAATCAACCTACCATCTGGTTTATTACGCAGCACATGATCTCCGCCTGAAAAACGTCTCCGGAGAGATAGGTGAACAAAATCATTTAAGGATGTCAAGAGACGTTTGGGAATTGGGAAAGCAGTCATGAGAAATTTGACTTCACTTACTTTATGCTCGGATGTACATCAATCTCGCTGTCGCACGTTCCAGACCAAGCCCAGGAGCCTCTGGATTATTCCTGCTGTAGCTGGGATATCGGCGAGCTGATTAGAAATGTTTATTTTTCCAGCTCCAGTCCAGTCCGAATTTACCGATGCGAGAAATTTGATAAAACGTTAGGACAGACCAACAGGGTAAACTGCTCACCTTCCGAAATCATTTCTCAAACATTTCTCACTATTCCATCTATCCATGACAAAATCCCCCCGTCCGTATTCTAACTGTTCATCCCGAATGACACAGGGGACACGGCAAGCATGGGTGAGGCAAACGAAGCCCTGTTTAACTGGCTTTGGTGGAAAACACCGCCGCTCCAAGTGAACTATACTAACAGTAACGGCTTTTAAAGTGCACGATACGCGGCTGGGCCAAATTCAATTTACAGGCCGTTCGCAGTATTTTATAGAAGGGTCCACCCATATAGACGTGCACACAAATGCTTGACTGTAATTACTTCAGGTCCGGCCCCTGGCATCCGGAAGACGAAAGGTCCTTTCCCTTCAGAAGCACTTCACTGCTAATTCTAATCAGTCAGAAATATGTTGTTGTAAATTCGAACTACCAACTGAGGCCCCTTCACGCAAACCCCACGTCCTTTGATCAACCAGCATTATTGTGCCAATATTCTGTGCAGAATGTTATTTCTGCTCAATACAAACAGGGCCAGGTGTTAATGTCCAAGTTCAAAGGTTGGTCAGGGCAATAATTACACTGCATGACTCCTACTGATGAATCACCTCATACTCCCATATTCTCAGGAACACACACATCCATCCATCTTACAGCCATTTATCCCGGTCAGGGTGGGCGGAGCCTGGGTAGCATAAGGCACAAGGTTGGGGAACACCCAGGACAGGATACCAGTCCACTGTGGGGCACATACACATAATGTAGAGATGGCAATTAGCCTAATTACATGGCTTAGGAATGCGGGAGGAAAGCGTAGAGGACCCCGAGGAGACCTGCGCCACCTGGGCAGCAAAGGAAAATTCCATGCACAGTGTGCCACCCACCAAGACGCCACGGCGACTGCGTAATTATCATTCCGGAGTGGCGAGAAGCAACCGGATAATGAGAGAAGCCCACAGCGGCACGTGTGGCGATCCCAGCACATGCCAGGCTGGCATCGGTAAACACGATAACGCAGTTTGCACTCGGGATCGATTGGACGGACGTGTGTTACATGAATCAATCATATTGACTGTAGCGAGCAGAATGTGCAGGACAAGAGGAGAAAAGGAGACAATAAAGATGGAAATAGTTCATTCCCTGAAGTGTTTGTGTCAATTCTCATTAAGGACAAATATAGCAAGCACTTGTATAAATATTAATAAAGAAACAATTACTCGCCTGTTACAACAGAATAACATTTGGGTTTATAGTCCTAGCAGGACGGCCCACAGAACAGCTCCGCATCAGCATCACTGTGTACTTCCCAGGTCTTCGTCTTCAACATCTTCCTGTCCACGAGTGGTCGTTTATCTCCCAGCCCTTCAGTCCGGACCTGGCCTCTCAGTCATACTACGCAGGTTCTGATCTTCCCTCATTACCTCCTGCACGGTCAGCTGCCTACCAGCCACCCAACCCCTGCCGTGCAGCATGAATGCCTTAGACCAACACACTTAAACCTGCACCCAATTACCAAACACAAACAAATCGGAATCAACAACCAGAAGGCGCTCAGTTCCGCTGAACAGGCTGAATGAGGCGGTCAGCTGCTGTTTTACACTGAATAGTTATTTGCACAGTAAAAGTGGAACCTTGTCATTTCAGGATCGGGAATGCCGCGATTCCCACCTGACTGCTTTTATTTGACGGCCACTTGAACACGCAACCAAATATCTGGGAAATATGACTCCCAGTCCCATAAACACACACCAGCATGGGAAAATACCACGCAAGCAGCTGAATATATAAATATTAATAATATACATATATATATGAATGAAAATCCATTTAATGCTATTCTGCCTGAGGGACACATTTTTGCTCCACATCAGGGAGTGAATGATGGCTCGTTAGGGGAGCGGATCCCTCATTCCCCTCCCGCTCAGGCTTGCGATGCACCCAGATAGACATTACTATTAGATATTCTGTGGTTCTGTGTTACCCAAATAAAGAAGCGTCACAGTCAATATTAGCCCTGATTTTTAAGTTATTATTGTTTTTATTGTACTTATATTTGGTTGTATTACTTATATGAGTATTTGACACTAAGAATTTCAAACAGTCTCAGGCAGCACAGATCGGCTATCACAAAAAAAAACACAAAAATTAAAAGTGGATTGTTTCTGTGACGGGGCAGTATTTCTTCGGCCAGCACTCGATGACACTCCGAAATGAGATTATCCCAGGTTCCTATAAGGATAAAATGCGGCCGATTGCGGAAGCGAGTCCAAGTCAAATCCCTGGCTGTGCGTTACTGGAGGAAATCACATGCTGTTAATGGCAGAGGAGACAGGGGAGGAGAATACGGGTCACTTCATTTTGAAGGACCTTAAGGACGTTAATTACCCATCCAAGAGGGAATATATTAACCAATAGGAGCTGAGGGGTGAATCGACAATAACAGAGAAGTCACACGGCGGTGGGGGTTGGGTTTATTCGTGATTACTTCAAGCTAACTTTCCAAGGGCACATTGCAACCACTTTACACTGTTGAATACAGACATTACTGAGGCCCGGCTTCTCGTCATTGAGGTGGAGGCTTACTTAATATGTTAACATTGCTCACTGTTTATAATCTGCTGCCTTTATCTAAGGGCCAGCCGCAAAAGAGAAGCACAGTAAGCAACAGCAAAGAGCATAAACACCATACTACAGTATAATAAAATATGACTGTACAACAGGGCAGTGTGTCAACGCAGCACAAAACAGAGCACCAGCATAAGACTAAGCAAATGGCCCTTGGGACTCAGGAAGCACAATTAGATATGAGAAAACTCTTGTAATATAGCCGGAAGCAAAAGCCAGACTTGCAGATCCATGTGGACAAGGCAGGAGAGATAGCAGATTCAGCAATACAATCAGGAAGCAGTCGGGAGTTCACACTTCAGTCCTTTATTACAGAGAAAGAATGGATCTACTGTCCCAAGACCCATGTCTGAAAAGGTGGAGCTGAACATCCTGGCCCACCTTGACTCCTGTGTCGTAGAAACAGCTTCCCCTCAGTCTTGGGACAGCAGATGCGTTCTTTCTCTTTCAGTGGTGAAGCTCTTTTCCCTGGACAGACAAAGCCTAGAACTCCATACAAGCTCCATCTGGGTAGCCAGAGGAGAGAAACAAAGAGGGGACAGACATGTGCGAGGGATGAACATAACCCACGTAGTCAGGGGCATTGTGCAAACCAAATCTGAGGCACTGAGCCTGAAAGAACTCTACTGCGCAGAAGGATTCAGTCTGGGACACTTCCTTTCAATTCGATCTCAGCTAATGACATAAGAGGAACATGATGATTTATGACAGGGTTCCCCAATTCCGGTCCTGGGGAGCCAGTCTGCACCACAGTCTGCACCACAGTCTGCACCACAGTCTGCAC
>JAABNX020000042.1:5655045-5665511 GCA_015163995.2 Mormyrus lacerda | reverse complement strand
CTGACCCGGGGGGGGGGGGATATCACAAGTAGGTTCCCTCAGGGTTTGGCTAAAAGTTTGCAATTTGTTTCTGCCCAGCTGGTATGGTGAATACAAATCCTCCTGAGATTATTCTTGCAGCAAATGCGCACACTCCAAGTTGGTGGCTCGCCTCCTTTCCCTGAACGCCCCTAGCCCTCGGATAGCGGCGCGCCAGATAGATCTGAGCGTACGCCACGTGGCCGCCTCCTCTGCGACTCGCTGAGAACTCCTGGAAGATCGGCGGCTCTGGAAATAGATCTCCCAGGTGGCACAGAAGCCTACATACCAACCGGAGTCAATGCAGATCCACCGAAAGAAATAATGATTTCTGTGTAGAAGGAGCCCACGCTGATTGGGTGTATTGCTTGAGACCGCTATTCGAACAGCGGATTGGTCGGTTAAGGCTCGGAGCAGCAGTCGGATTGGTTGAGGGCTCCATGGCCAGAGAGCCTATAGCCTGGCCTCTAATCCATTCCCAGAGAAGTGACAACCATGGTGATCCATCTCCACTACACACATACATAGAATTTTATATACACATGCATTCCATCAAATGATTTCATTAGACATGCTTTTTAAATTTAACCAAAATGTATATTTATTCAGTAATTAATGTATCATTACTGGTTCGGAGTAAAGCGGGAGTTTGAAGTTAATTGTTTCATTCCCCTATAAGGGAATCCCACCATGGGACACTAAGCTAAAATAACACCGAATGTCACCGAAAGCCAGCAACCCAGTTACTATGGAACACTAACGGGTTTGCCGAGGTTGTTCATGTCAGCAGCTATGGTGACACTGACACGCGCATTATACGCACGCCATCATGTTCCCTGACAGCTATTTTAACGCACAAAGGGCCTTGGCACTTGGCATTAATGACTTCCTCGCTGTCTGGCCTGCCCATTCTCCTCCAACCCTCAGGCCTGACATCCAGCAAGCAACATCTGCTCACAATTACCTTCCGAGTTTAATTTTTTTTATTATCCCTCAATTCGTGGTTTAGAGTTATAGCTAATAAATTGCATTTGTGCCACTGGGAAGAAAAATATTGGAAATGGGTACTGTTATATTTCAACCCTCTATGCCAGGGTTTCGCTACCCAGTCTTCGGGGGCCCACAGACGGTCCACATTTTTGCTCCTTCCCAGAAAGTCCACATTTTCGCTCCCTGCCAGACAGTCCACAATTTTGCTCCCTCCCATCTCCCTGTCAGACAGTCCACATTTTCACTCCTACAGGGAGCTGGAAGGGAGCAAAAACGTGGACTGTTTGCGGGTAGCCGAGGAGCGGACTGGGAAGCACCACCCTATATCATATTCCCATTTATACATAACCTTTAATGGCTTATATAATTACAAGGGTACTGTCAATATCTGCAAATTCTAATCACCACCTTCCCCCATGATTTGAGCTCCATAAAAGTCATCAATCATTTTTTTTTTAATCAGACACTGCCAAATATCACTGTCCAGTGCGGATGGACTTTTTCTGGTTACTATCTTTATCTGTCTCATTATAATGTGAAATAATTCCAGCCTGGAAGCTCCCATGGCCTTTGTTTATGAGATGTCCGCCAGCATGTGCGGCAGCAGATATGCTGTAATATGTTAATAAAAAAGCATGTTCTCAAAACATTACGGACTGGAATCCTGTCCGGGGCGTCCCCTGTGCATCCTGGGACCGGATCCATGAACCGGAGTGGTTAGAAGATGCATAGACACACGACAAATAAATAAATATATATATATATAGTGTAGGGATTAAATACCCAGTTCATTTAGCTTGTGAATTTCCTCCACAGCAAAGAGACATACGGCCTGTATTTAAATGCCAGCTTTTGGCAAGAACGTCAGCTCCGAGTAGGAACACAGACAGCCGTTAAGGTGTCTGGAGGTGTAACGCCATTCCTATTTGCACAGTTCCACAGACTCTGGATGAGAGGCAGGAAAGCACTACACAGTCAGGGGACGACGCAGGGGGTTAGGTTGTGCTTAAAGATGCCCCTGTGGGAAGCATCCTGCGCCCCGTCCTGATCCCCTAACCCCCGGTGCCCCTTCCTGCCACAGTTCAGGCATCACAGTGCCATCTGAACAACCTACTGGTACCACAGAGTGCCAGCATGGAAACACATACCCTTACAGAAAATCACACTGCAGGAACACCAGGCTTTACTGCAGTCCTGTGATTCAGGATCATGACTTATGCATAGAAATGGTGTCACTGAGATCCCCCCCCCCCCCAAACTGCCAGGGCCTTTTGAGAGCTCATGGGAATTTTACTTACACAAAAAGGTTCTGAGGGCAGACCGAAAAATCGGATTGTGGAGGAGGTGGGTCCAAGCAACTAGAGGAGGCGGGACTAAGACTAATTGATTGGTTGGTCCTGTCACCTCTCATCGCTTGGATCCACCTCTTCTATAATCTGATTGGTTCTCTCTCTGAACCAACATTTTTCCTTCTGCACATTTTTGTGTAACTAAACTCCCACGAGCAATTTGGGAGAACATCTCAAGAAAGAGTCTCAGATGAGTGCTCCCACAGCTGTTTTGTGCTATTGGGCGTGTAGAAAAAGTAGAATGTGTTTGTGATGCTGGCATGCCCTGCGAACGGCCGCTGCAGTAACCTACCCCCACCGGAGACAAAGTCAGATAGCCATCCGATTCTGACATTTACCGTGTTTAACTGTCACTGCGCTAATTTACGCCAGAGCCCTGAGTAAGGTGGCTAAATCTTTTATAAGGTGAGCTTAATTGCTGTTATGTCCGGGACCACTCCTGCACTGGAATTTATCATCTAGTCAGTAGCTTAATGGCCTCTTTCTGCAAGCCGTACAAATTTATTACATTTTTACTGCAGCATAATTCCATTCTACAAAGCATGCATATGTTGTTTTCAATAATGAATGTGAGGAATCAGCTCTGCAACAGGCGGGAAGGAGGCACCTATTCGAAAGACTGATGAATTTACAGGCAAACCAAGGCTACAGCATACCTGCCCTTTACCTCCCCGTGCAGACGATTCCTCAGATATATCACTTGCAATATACATTAATTTTCAAGATGTAATGGCATATTTACGAAGGGAAGTTTAACAGGCTTAGGGATTTAATTAATTAATGGATTAATTTCAACATCTAGTTTGCTATTTTATGTTATGATAATAAATTGGTTCAGTTATGATTTGTATGCACAAGATTCTTAAGCACAGATGACTCAGTATGTCTCAGAACCACCGAGATCACATGTCTCCATGTTTCTGACCTTTCATGTTATAACTCGCTGGCCGTTCATGATGATACCATGAATTATTCATTGAGATAATCTGGTACATGTCAAACACACCTAGCCGGACCTCTACCTGCTTAGCACAGCCATGACCTTACGCGTCTCCTTACTCCTTACATCCTTGGTACCTCCTGAACATTACGACTTGACAATCTAATGTAGCATCTTAATTCAGGCAGAGTTTTCTCGGGTGTTGGCTTGAACGAGGCTGAGAATGAAGTGTGAAGACCCCCAAATAGGATTTCTGTCTATGACATCCCACCTGCCCTAACCTTAACCCCAGCAGACAATTCACATTCTCGTTAATCCAGTGTAATCTGCAGCTGCTTTCCGTCTGTGGTCTGCTGTTTATAAGAACATTAATGCAGTCCTTGGGTTGGCATTGTCTGTTCCCCACAGGACTTTATATATTTGGATCAAATTCCCCCATAGGATTATTATAGTCATCCTGCCCAGAGCCTGTCTTTGTACGAAGGCTTTGTAAGAGTGGAAAACCATTCCATCTCCACCTCATACAACTTTAATATCCTCCTGAATCCGTAATGCTGCAAATGATGCTAATGTCTCGGAAGTTGGTTGCAACTTTGCTACTTCTATTGTGAAGACGTCTGGGATAGGTGTCAAAAAAAAAAACAAAACGAACGAACGAAAGCATGAGGTGTCTGTGAAAGAGAAGGGAAATGACACTAAGAGAATAACAGACGAATCTACGGCAGAAACGAGGAAAATGCAAACCTACTGCAGAATAAAATGCCCAGCCTTTTGTTCCCCATCTTCTACTTTGTTCTCAAGGTTAATCCAGCAAAGTCAGGCCACTCCGGACTTTAGCATGACAGCTCGTGGCAAAAGATCACAAAAGACGGATGGGCTTCGCAGTATCAACCCCCCCAAATAGGAAAAGCACCAAAGAGGCACACCGGCAAAATAAACCCCTCAATTGAAGGAGCCCTGTCCGCTCACCGGGGTAGTTCAGTAGTTCACGGACAGAGTGCCAATCACTTTCTGGGACATGAAGATCTAACTCAGCATCACATATAGAGAACATTCACTTGATACACCGAACAAAAAAAAGATTTGGTTGGTCTAGGAAAATGGCTGCTGTAATTTCAATAGCGGCTGCATTATATTAAACGACAGGTCGAAACATCAAGTATCTGATGGTACCAAGTGGTACCGGGACTGGCAGGGAATAAAAGTCGATAAATTCATTAATGTTAAATATCGTGTTATGGCTGTCATGAGAAAATTCAGCATGACTGATACAAAGACAAAAAGAGTAGGGAGTCAAAAATAGAACCCAACATTTCCCCAGTTTGTAGATTTTTTTTGTAATTAGGCATATGCTGGTACGTTTTAATAAAAATATAAATCATTCCCAAAAGCACTAAGTATTAGGTGACTCATCCATCACATCTAACAGCTATGAAAATGCAGGGTGTTCATCACTCGTTACTGTTCATCAAATGATGAACGAGACAGCCACACACCTTAACAAATTTATGTGCACGGGCCCCATAAGAGGGGAGGAAAGGGAAGACTTACAGAGGCCCAGGCACCGGGGGGGCACGAGTGTGAGCGTGGATAATGGTAGCCTTGGTTTGGAAAGGGGGGGGGGAGCATTAAGCAGAAGGTTTCTGTGGCCCCCTACTGATTTTTGTCTTTACCATGTGCTGTACGGTTAAAAACTGAAGGACAGTGTTTCCCAGTCTGGCCATTGGGGACTCACAGTCAGTCCACGTTTTTGCTCCCTCTGAGCGCCAAGCAGGGAGCAAAAATATGGACTGTTGCCAGGGAGCTGGGAGGGAGCAAAAACATGGACTGACTGATTGGGAAATGTTGTAGGAAATTAACCACGCATCACATGGTCACTGTTTATATAGCAGATGGCAATATAAAAATTTATGTTTAAGCTGTGTTGTAAGAAAACGATGGCAAGCTTTGCAGAAGTGTTTTTATGGGCTGTTATTCAAGGTGCCTCTGAGCTGATGTTCCCTCCCTGTGGCACTACATACGGCCGGAAACATGTCACAGGAGCTGAACTCCACGGATACTCCGCAAATTCGCTCAGGCAGCTGCACCTGGGTACAGCAATGGTGTGGAAGGAGGGCTAGCGGCCACATGAAAGTGACTGTGATCTGAAAAGGCCCTCACCCCCTACGCTGACCCCTATGGACGCTGTACGGTCGGGAGAATGAGTCAAGTTAAACACACACCTGTTTAAGCGCGAGCCAGCTGAGCCAATCAGATCCCAGCACAGGGAAGGCTCCGCCCACCAACACATGCTGTGTCCCTCTACCTCTGTTAAGCAGCAGAAAGACCTCATCATTGAAAGATCCTGACATTTCCCAATATGAGAATGGCGCCATGTTTCTAAGCTTCCTACCGCCAGCTGGGGGCAATTCCTGCCCTCCGTGCCGGCGTGTGCCAAGCTGGCCTCCTGCCTCCGCGCACGCCCCGCCCTTTAATCTGCATCTGACATCTGCTTCATCTCCAGGACCTGCCTCACGATTTAGCTCCTATTGACCACCCTGTCACTGCCAAACTTGTTTGCTATTATTCTTATACGGCAAAAATATGACATCCAACACATTTCAAGAACAACAGGGGTGATAGAATATATAGAGCAAACACTGAGGGGCTGTATTCAGGCCCTTGGGTGACACTGACATATGGCTCATATACACAGGCCTTCATATAACAGGCTGGGGTACTTCAATGCACGGGGTTACCTGGTCTGAAACTCAGGGGCCGCTGCTAAAAAAGGGCCTCAACTCAAATAATTTCATAGAATTTTAAACCTAGAGTTGGCACCCATATTTTACGGAACTGCCACACATTGAAAGACAAAACACTGCGCCTGTTTTTTTATCATTGCATAACATAGGGCATGATTTATTCTGGATTTTCTTGTCCCCCCCCTTCCCTCCCCAGAAACCGGCACGACTAGAAGGGAAGGTTGTCATGTTGCTAATCAGGAGGCTCAGTTTCACCACCTAGTTTCCAAACCGATTCCACATGTTAAACCGGCTTAACCGGCGCCGACGGGGAGCCATCATGTCCGATTGTGCCGCACTCGCAAGCCTGACTGGCAGCCACTGAGTCCCATCCACGGCCCCGCAGCATTCGACGGCCAGACATGTTTCCAGACAAACACAGTACCACAGAAAACAGCAGTGAGCGTGCTGATGACTTAAGTACCCCGGGGGCCTCTCACCACATTAATGTGCCAGGATGGGTCACTGCAAAGGGGGTGACCCCTCTGCAATTAGCATTTTCTTTTAATTCCTCTATTTTCACAGTCACGGGGTGGCCACACCGCAGTAACCTCTAAGAAAGGAAACTACATCATTCACTGATGATGTCATGACATCTGCCAAAGCAGAGGTGCCTAAATGGTGGGTCGCGATCGACGGAGTAATTCTCAATCGATCGCGCAGTGCGCCGCAAGCATCCGTGCAATTGCGCGCGCGCCCATTTTTCAGTGTGCAGCTTATCGTGTACTGTAAACATTTAGTGCGCAAACATGTCAGAAGCCAGAAGATCAAAAATGTATCAGTTTCATTCAGAGTGGGAAGAGGATTATTTTTATTTTTTTTGTTTACTGAAATTCAAATTCCACATGTCTCAAATGAAACGCAGGTGTTGGCTTCACCGGAAAAGGGCGGTTTGGAGCGGCGTTTCAAAACGGTGCACAAAAGCTACTTGAGCGAGTTCCCTGCTAAAACAGCCGAAAAGTGCAAGAGCTGAAAAGTCAGTGAGCAGCACAGCAGTCAGTTTTACTGAGCTGCATCTTCCCAGTGCCAGCGCTCCTAAAAAGTAGAGAAATACATTTATTTACGCTTTTTCAGTTTGGAGAATTACCTGGTTTTGTCTGGATTTGCTGTGTGCATAACTATGTAGAAAGGCAATAGCTGGAGTAATAATAGAGTAACAGAGTAATAATAGAGTAATAACAGAGTAATAATAGAGTAATAGAGTAATAGCTACGGCTCCCTGTTTGAACTGGTAGATCTCGGTACACTGGCCTTTGAAAAGTGGATCTTGAGTTAAAAACGTTGGGAACCAACGGAACCAATGGATCATTATCTCACCAAGTTAACAGACAACACAGTCCTACAGACCATAACCATGAAATGATTAATAAAACATAGATACCTGACATGTATTAACCACTGGGGCTGTACGAATATAAAATGTAACATAGAAATGAAATTTATTGGAAATCAAACTGAGATGGACGCATGGGAGAGGTCAGAACTGAGCGGTCCGTACCATTCAAGAAACGTCTAGAATATTTTGCAGCCGCCCAAGGCATACAATTCAAAGAGGAAGATTTCAAACATAAACTCAGCCTCTCCCAGCCGAGGACATGCGGATGGAGTTTTCGCTGGGGACCAGAAAGACCACCACCACGGGTTAGCGGCGCGGGGGCTGCTGTCAGTTCTCCGTAATCTGCTGTCTCTCGCTGCCCTTCTCCTTCCCTCATTTGTCACGTTCAAGCCACACCGGAGAGATAATGAAGCCAGAGGGCCCTGACCGCTAGCCGAAAGCGCGGCAGGCTGGGAGACTGCTTGCCTGATGTGAAGACAGCTTTTCGTTGTCACATGATGTGAAGCGCCGATGATGATGATGATGATGATGATGACGACAAGGGGTGCTTCCATATCACTTATACAGACCAAGTACCAAGAACAAGTACCGATACTCGCATTCTGGTACTCATCAATACTACTTACATGCAATGTCTGAAAAATATTTCAACCTAAACAACATCAGAATTTAATTCCCCCCCCCACTCCATTTATAAACCCCAAAAAATAATCTGAAAGCCTGAAAAAAAGACAAAATATGGATAAACAACCATTAGGAGTGGGAATGAGACATAGGATGTAGAGCAGAAAAAGTTCCAAAACATAGTGAGACGATTGGAAGGAACTATTTATTCATAATAATTATCTCCACTGTTAGATTCAAATACATGGCTCCTAACTTTGAAAAATACTATGTCAGCACTCTTCAAACCTGGCCCTCGACTCCAAATCCAGGCCTTATTTTTAGTTCTCCCACATAGTTAGTTTAACAATTACTGGTTCTGATTGGCCTCAGATGCTTCACACCTGGCTGACGGGTAAAGGAAAACTGGGAAATCAGCAGGGCTCAGACCTTGAGGACCGTGATTTGAACAGCCCCGGAATATGTAAAGACCATTTCCGTAGAAGATCCTGTAATACCCTTTTATTAAATCAAATATAAAACAGACGGCTCAAACCAATGTCCTGGTATCCAACGTGTCCAACGTATTCAGAAGGAACCAATATCCAACATTATCAATGACCAACAAAGCCTCAGTGTCAAGAACAATATACTGGGCAGCTTCTGTTAGTTTCATTGCACGAGGATTATCGTTTGACATTTTCTCTCTCTGCGCTAGAGTTTGCGACACAGTGGCTGGAGGGAGACTGCTGTTGCTATCAGCTCTATAGTCCGGTCTCTTACATTCTCTTCTTAGTTCACTTGTGTTGTATTAACTTGTTTTTGTACCTCCTCTGGATATTTTAGCAGAGCAGTTTGCTATGCTTAGTCTTTTTTGTTGTTTTGAGAGTACACACACTTTGTGTACGCCCGCTTATTTAGTTAACGATATTGCTGATACGTCATCACAGGGCATTAGTTATAGGCATCAGCGCATCATCACACGGATGAGTACGACTAAGTACTGCAGTATTAATAATGACTGATGAGCTGGGCAGCCTGACCCCCCCCAGGCACCTTCGAGCCCCCCCCCCCATGCCCTCCCTCACTACCCTTTCCATACCTTCTGCTTAACCTAGGGTTGGGTGTTCACCTCCTCCCCCCAGACAGAGCAGGAGGAGAGCAGGAGCGGAGGCAGGTTGGCAGGAGATCGATGTGTGCAGGAGATCAGCAGCATGCAGAGGAGGTTAGGGAGGCAGGAGAGAACGAGGCACAGAGCTGCTCCTGCAGGAACATGCAGGAGATACTTTCTAATTAGCTCCAGTTTACTGCAGCTGATAGGAGCTTCTATCTGAATAATTACTTCAATAAGAAGCTTAGAAGCTGCAATGTATTACAGTTGAAAAAACACAGTAACGGCACGACGATGAGGCCCAGAGGAATCGAGACACGGGCAGCTGGATGAACTCACAGCCATATCTGGTCAGGAAACGGATGGTTCCTGTGTGCTGTAGATGGTATAGGAGTGAGTAGGACAGAGGCTGGCGGGCATCGGGGAGGAGAGGGGCCCCGATCGTCCCCACTGCACCGCCCCAGCGATGAAGAAGCCGTACATTATCCTATGACAGCCGTGCCCTCACAGATAATCCTTCTGTCGGCGCAGATGGCTCCCCCTACACAACACAATTAACTGGGGCCACATTTTTTCCTGAGGTTATTATCTTGCGGATCAGGTTAAGCAAGGTTACGGCCCCCGTCTCCTTCAAGATGCCACATGTGGCGTAAACATGGACGTCAACTCAGAGACTTAGCACTGCCTTTGATTGGTGGGGGACGCGGATGCGCGCTGGTTAATTTTTGTGCCAGCAGGAGACATTTCACAAGATTAGAGCTGGCCTTTATTAAACCAATATATCCTTCCTGAGCAGCAAGTGTAATTTTATGGACCAGAAGCTACGTTTTCGGATCTGTACGATTTCAGATCACTACGCTATTTTCAACTGCACATGGATTTCAGGCATTGGGGGGTAACACCCATCCTGATGAGACCCAATATCATGCCCCCTGCCCACCCCTGCTCGACCCAGGACAGGCTGATCCATAGGACCCACCTGCCACATACACTGTCTTCCTTTATGGCCACTTCCCGGATGAGGACAGGAAAAAAAATCATAGTCCTTCCAGGACCCCCCAAGACGGGAAACGGGGAGGATAATCAGCGGACAACATTTGCGTGTGACATGAGTCTGGGAACTGAAGTTCATTCAAAGTCACCCTCAATCAGCACTGGGACTAGAGTGATCAGTGTAATTAAAGTGCTGAGAGTCACCACAGAGGGGTGTTACGCGTGGACAGGGGACGGTACTGCTGATTAATGTCCCCTCAAACAAACTGTGCTGCATGCAGAGAGACGAGAACAGAGGGTGTTAAATATGGACAGGGGACGGTGCTGCTGATTAATGTCCCCT
>JAABNX020000042.1:5637156-5650131 GCA_015163995.2 Mormyrus lacerda | reverse complement strand
TACAGAGACAGCGCATTATAAAGAGACAGCGCATGGCCAAAGCACAATTAATGTAAACACTTACAATCATGATTGTATGTGGACACATGTGGTCGATTGGCTGACTCAGGCTGAATTAAAACCCCGCGAGGGGGGGGCACACGCCACAATGATGATAAATGAAATGAAAGGATTGAAAGGTGATACCGCTTTTGATACTGTAGATTTGCACTTGAAGTATAGTTTTCCAAACTGAGTTACTTTAACACTTGACCCCTGCAGTCAGGATTGTCTTTGGACACAAGCACAGAGATACGGCGATTAAGAGCCGCCGGAGAAGTGTGGCATTAAAATCGGGACGAGCAGCTCGAGTGCAGGCTGGACACAGACGCGCGAAGGCGTGCCGCAGTCGTGCAGACGCGTGAAGGCGTGCCGCAGTCGTGCAGCCGGCCACCGTGCAGCACACGTCAGGGCAGCTCAATGCATCATCATTCAGAGACGAGCACAAATGCATTTTATTATAATGGATGGATGACATGCAAACAGCGCTGCTACTCGTGCCTAATTCACATTCAGCCCCCCCCCCCTCTCTGGAACAAAATGTTTATTTCATTTGGAAAAGTAAGACATTGGCTAGAAGTCTTTCTATTCCCAGATCATTACCCACAAAGTCCCAAGTCATAACTGCATCCATCCATCCCGTTTTCAGAACCAATCATCCACCGACTCCGTCATACACCCTGAGAAAACCTGAGTACGGCTGTTCACTTGGTTTTTTACCCTTTGGCCTCCTCAGGCTCCATCATAGCATTTTGATGTATGTTCATAAATCTGAATGACTAAAAAAAAAATAATTTTGAAGATTAGATAAGGAAACTCGTTCTTCTTTTGGCATTATGAAAGACCACGTGAGAGTATAAATCACGATTTTCTGTTATGGATAACATTCAGAAGCGATGTCCAGTAATCCTGGTCAGTCAAGGGCTTCTGAGGTCCGTTCGTGATGTTGCCTTCATGCCTGCCTTTTCACCGTCACTTATACATTTTGATATAGTTCTCAGCGAATACAGTATTGAGCTGAAAGAAGATACGTGTAGGAGGCAACGGGATGAGCGTTCCTCAGGGCCTGAAAAGGGGGAATTTGCGGGAATCGATAAGAAGCTTTCCATTGTGTGCGTTTCATTTCGGTTTGACGGGGCGTCCTGCCGTGATCCAGAGCGGCTTCAAAGCGCGGCTTCCCTTTGCCTCCCATGGCGCGGACGGCACGCATGGCCATATCATCTGCCTGGCTGTCAGAGAGAGCCGGCGTGTCCTAAACCGAAACTCGGAGATGAGATAGCGACCGTCGGGGAGACTGCGGGGGGCGAGCCCGCGGCAGCCGACATCCTGGAGGCCGGCGCCTGATGAAGACCGTGGGGGAATTTGCCGCCGTCGTGAAGCATTACGGCTGAGTTGGTGGAAAGAAAAGCGAAGCAGCGGTTTGCCCGTCTTCTGCTACATGCAGCCCGGATTCTTTACACCATAGATACCTCGTAAAGCGAGGAACGGAAGAAAGCGGCACACTTTCCGAGACCCCTCTCCCTCTCTCTACTCTCCTGCGAGCTCGCCATTAGCACGCCAGCCCACTGTCTCCCACGGTGGTGCCACTTAACGGGCTGCTCGCATTTGCACTTTGAAAAGCTCGCGGTGCGGCGTCCACCGCGGCCTCAGGGAGCCAGAGGACAGCCGTCGACCTCCGCAGAAAAAGATGGATGCTCGTGCGTCAAACCGCAGACTGTAGGAGCACCGTTATTATACTCTGCCAGGGCAGCAGGATGGAGCCTCAGCCAGCCGTCCCAGCCTGGACCGAGGATGAGGAATTAACTACTTCCCACAGCCAGCTCTCCTATTTAAAGTTTTATCAGAAGTGGGGGAGCCCATTTTTCTACAGACTCTTTTAACTGATGGGGAATTGTGCAGGATTTTCACGCAGGGAGGAAGCAAAATGCTCCACAAAAGACACAGACAACCGGATGCTGATAATTACGGTTGCATCGCTCCACACCCAACGGCGCAGTCAGAAGGAATTGCAGAGACCTGCTTCCATGCAATCAAGGAATAAGACTTTGGAAATCCTGTGAGATCCAAAGTTCTCTTTAAATGGGCGTAAAACAACATCATGAAGAGAAATAAATTATAAATGGACTTCAGTTATTAAAGTTTTCTGTTTCCTGCACAATGACTGTACATGTGGGTCTTAAACTCAGTCCAAAGAGGATTATGTGTTTGTGGGTGTCCTTGTGCGTGCGAGCTCTCGCCCTGTGCACGTGTTCATGTGTGTGCACACTCCTGCACCACGGATTCATCCTTTACTGGATGCATGATAAATTTGTTGTTTTCCTTATATTCTAACAATAAATATCTGGCTTCCTAAAAAATGCAGTGAGAGTTATTTCAGTGGATGTGGAGACACAGGATTAAATAATAATTGGATCAGTCAGACCAGGCTAATGGATGGGGGGGCGGACGGGCTGCTGCTCAGCGTGTGTGTGCCCCCCGCCCCCGCCGAGCCTGGGAATGCCTATTGGCTTCTCACAGCGAAACAGGAAGAGGCTCATCTAAAGCAACGTTCTTGTGAACACACACACACACACACACACACACATGTGGGATTCAAGGCTGTGGAAGGTGAGTTAATTCACCTCCACACACACACAGGCAGGCAGACACACACACACACACACACAGTATAAAGGCATTCTGACAAAGAGGTGAGAAAGCAATTTCTCCAGTGCCTTGAATCCTCATAAATGGACCGAAGTCCACCTCACGAAAACTCTCCATCTCATCTCCAGCAGACGGCAGAGACCAGGATGGGGCCGAATCTGCCACAGACACGCAGAGACAGGTATGGCTGACTGGTCGTTGCTGATTTACAGCGAACCACAGGTGGCCAAACGCACAGGGGACGCCAAGCCCTCTTTGGGGTGTCCTGACCCCATGCGAATGTAGCCCCAAAGAGCTACGGATGAGATAAGAAGGTAAAGATCTACTGGAGATGCCGTCCTTATTTGGTTGAAGGGTAGCCGTGTCCCCGAGGGCCTTGGTAGCAGATGGAGTAGAGATGTTATAGTTACGAGGTAGACAGGTAATTAATTATTTCAGTATAAATGGGTTCAGCCAGCTGGGAAACAGTGATTTCTCATATAAACGGGGGCTTGGGGTAGTCAGAAAGGAGCCTCCAGTGCTTCTCATTGAATCTGGTGGAAATCCAGAATCCTCAACTGCACATTAGTATCTCCGAATCATTAGCTACTAAGTATCTACAATTATTCTGAAAGCATTGGGATCTTTCAAGACTGATTGGAGGAACAAAGGATATATCCAGATCAGAATGAACTTCAGTTCTGTCATAAATGTGGATTGAGTAAGTGTGTCACACTGAGATTAAGGGGAGAACAACCATCTTAGAAGCCAAATGGCAGCCCTCAAAATAACGTGGATTTGAGGAGGGATTGACCTTTGTGCAAACACAAGTGAGCGGTGTTAAAAATGGCACAGCACCAGCCAAGTCAAGGTTAAAAAGGAGCCTGACAACAGAAAAGGGATGAAAATTCACAACTTTCGCTAGCAGCGAGACACTAGTGGTCTGACTGACTGCCAGATTGGGATTTTATCTAAGGGACTGAACTTTGCTGTCATCGCTAATATTTAACGCTACTATTCACATTCGCAGTTTTCCAAGAGGAGGAGTTCCAGCATCGGTTACCTTTTATGACAAATACATTAAACCAGAGGTAGAAACCACCGTTTTAAAAGTCAGGGGAATGAAACACCCACATAAAGCCCTTTTTAAAATGGATCACAAGAGCGAAGTCAGTCTCACGGGTTTGGACTGCTAGTACACAAAGGTGCCAAGGTACACCAGCACATCTCAAAGATTTTTAAGAATCTTATCACCACCATCCATACACGTCATGTGTATATGGCAGCTTGTACCAGCATCAGCAGAAAGTCCTTCAAACGCAGCTTGAAATGTCAGAGTTTCCATGTTCCTGGGAGGATCTGCAGTAGGTCGCAGTCCAGCTGCTGGATCAGGGACATGTCGGGTCACGTCGAGGCGGCGAAACCGACAAGGTCATACGGATGTGAGCAGAACAGGAATCCACTCGTCCCGACTGGCGTTTACACTTTAAGCCTTCTCTCCTTGCTACCCTCCGCTAAACGTCACACGTCGTCCACCTGTTTCCATTCAGTTTGCAGCTCAACCTTTTCTTAGAGGGGTCTGAAAAGGTTATGCAAGCTGGCTGCTTACAAACACAGGCTTTTAGAGCACTCATCAGGTTTTATTTGCATGTAAATCAGCAGAGCACAGACCGGCGGCCAAAAGCACTAAAACGCAGGCTAATTAAAATGAACCGAACAGATTTAATATACATATTCAACATATTACGTACAAGGGCCATTGGTTTCCGGCACACTTTATTTATATGCGTCTTTTTGTCCAGTTTTTCTGTCATATTATACAAGGCCCAGTCTCTCACCGAAGACAAAGGGAGGTTAAGAAGAGATCGCTTTGCAGTGCCGCTCTCAGGCCTGATCGAGGAGGGACATGATGTCTGCCTGGTGCAACTCTCAGCAGAGCAGGGCGGGAAATATACTTGTGTTTCGTATTACAAAAGCGAAGTAGATCAATAGTCCCCATGGACTATTCAGGTGAGGATACAGTGTGTGCGTATGAAAGTGACGGCCACCAACACAAAGTCATACCAAGGAATGGCCCGATCCTATCTTCATTTTGTCTTGGCGTGTGTTGGGTATGCCTCTACCAACTTCAAAGCAACTTCAAAGTCAAAGTTCAGGCATCTGGCTCAGTGGCCCTTAACCTTAATCTGCTCCAGAGACTGTCTGAGCCCGCTTCCTTAAAAAACAATGTACGTCGCTTTGGATAAAAGCATTCGCTAGATGGATCAGATGTAAAAGTAAAATATAAATGCTCGGGTTCAGCGTATCTGAAATATAACTCACTGTAATGCCCACGTATCTGCAGGGGAAATGTTCTGAGACTGACTGCTGATTGGCGAAACTGCGGATAGTGATTTGTCACGTACACTGCCCGTCCAAAAAAAAAAAATCACCATTTGAATTTTTCGTTGGACCGCCTTTAGCTTTGATTATGCTGCACATTTGTCATGGCGTTGTCTCCACAGGCTTATGCAACATCTCACCCTTTTATTTTCATCCAGATTTGCATTCATTTCTCACCGAGATCCTGTATTGAGAAGTGAGTTGAACGACTCCATAAAGCCTCTTCAGCACATCCCAAAGACCTTCAGCGAGGTTAAGGTCATAACTCTGTGGTGGAAATGATTCCTCATGCTCCCTGAACCACTCTTTGACAATTCAAACCCAGTGAATCTTGGCATTCTTGACCTGGAATATGCCCATGCCAACAGGGAAGAAAACCCACGAATGATGGATGGAGGTGTAACCTGGACATTCAGTAGATTCAGGTACTCAGCTGACTTCACTTTATTGCTGCATAACATTGCTGAGCTGTAATAATGATCCAGTCATTGGCTCTTAAGTATTTGCTGATATAAATTCAAATGGCGACTTTTTTTTTGGACGGGCAGTGTATATATGAACAATGATAAAGTTTAATTTATAAATTATACACAAAAAGACATCCACAAAAAGGACTAATAATAAAATAAAACTTATAACATTAAAGTCTCTGTGAATGAATGATATTCTGATGTTGGAAAAGCTGCTCAGAATTGCACGGAATTTAAAACTTATTTTTGGAAGTTTTGACACAGAAATCGAGGACAACTGAAGCTGCGGTTACTGAATCTGCAGACATGCGAGTTCCACAATATCAGCAAAGCTACGTTTTTAGCACACACAGGCACAGGTATAGATGGAAGGATTTCAACTTGAGAATAAGTTGACACTCAATATTCGACATCCACAACAGCTCCCTGCAAGGTAACTACCTATGCAGTTACTCAATTTTACACTGCAACAATATATAAAATAAAATAAAACAAGTCAGTCTTGGTATCCTGCAGACATGACACCTGTGAGCTTAACACAATTCAGCTCTCCCAGCGCACAAGCCATAGAAACACAGAGTCCAGCCCTGAGTTGCACTCTACCTGAGTCCCTTACAGCCGTATAGTTGGTGGCTTTTTTCCATGGTTAAATCAACAGACTTGTGCGAAGAAGTGCTGGGTTCAGACAGGTCAGCAGTGGCTGAAAGGCCCCCTGCAGGTGGAGAGAGGAAAGGCATCAGTCAGACACATTACAGCATTCAGGGCATTTTAGTCTTCAAATACATTCTGTGTTAGGCACCCAAGAAAGCCAGGACACACGTACCCTCAGAAAGGCATCATGGGAAATGAAACGGAGAGGTGATAGAGCTTTTTCTGCAGTGCGAGGCCTTCAAACCGCCAAGCTCGTGTTCTCATGGCTGGTATATAAAAACTACGATTTAACAATTAAAGGCGCCACACAATGTATTTTTTCTTAAATCGTTCTCTGCTGTCTACACAGAATGTATGCAAACTTGATTTGGTTGAATAACATCTATGTTCATAAGCTTCATTAGCTCTGCTCCGATCGGCTGTTTTACAGTAAGGCACTGCAATGGCTCACGTAGCAGCAGCATAGATCACTACCAGTGAGGTGAAACATGGAGCATTTAGGCATCCAACCATATAAGCCTGGCCTTCTATCAGAGGAGCAATCGGAGTTTGAGGAACAGCCAGTTGCCAATGAATGCTTTTGGGTGGTACGTTTTATCATTTTATGTTACTTGGAACAATTTGCTGCATGTAATTCAGACTAGACACATTAACATCATCATAACTTTGTTTTCAGGGCTGTAACAAGAACACCGAAATAATTTTTCATCTCACACAAGTGAATTTACGATACAAGCTTCGTCATGCAAATATTAAGAAGAAGACCACCCAGCCAACTGAGCAGCTTGTAAATGTGCTGTTTGTAATAAATTTGGAGTTTTGCTTTCCAGCTTTCATTTAAAAAAAAAAAAAAAAATAGATATTTGTTTAGCTCACCAAAAACAGGCTATGGGAAGTACAGAAGCCTCTTCAATGTCAGTATCACAGACCTCGTAATGTTGTTCACTACTCCCCTGCCAGACTGGGGTACATTTTCTCCAAAGCATAGTTGCTAGCAATGTTAGCGACATTCCCATCGTAGCATATACGTACAGCCTGCCATTTCTGCATGTCCTCCGCTTCGTTCTTCACAAGACCTGCACAAGTGCTGAAGTACAAACGTGCATGTCAGTAAGCTTGAAAGTGGCCTGGCACACCTTAAATTTGGGGGTGTGGTTAAGGCTGCTACACTCTAGGAATTTTGAAATGGTCCATTCCACCTCCTTCTTTTCCATACTCAGGAATTATATTTGAAAAGAGGGAATATCAGTGTTTGAGATTCATGGAATGTGATGATTTTCTTTCTATGGTACCTTTAATGTCAATAAAAGATTATTATTCAGTATGTTTTAAGTAGGCCTAAATGTTATTTAGTATATTTTAATTAAATGTATTCACACAACCCTGAATAAATACAAATTTCTTGTGAGCATGCACAGCTATTGTCTGCATGCCATAAGCATCGCCAACCAGTGTTGTCACTCAGGAGATCAGCCCACACACACTGTCCCCAAATCGATGGTCTTAGTGTCATTATATCCCGATCACTCTGGATGGGGGCAGCATGCCGGTTTCCCATACTGGCAGGCACAGTCCCCCCCCCGCAACAGAGGAAGCTGCAGTCTCTGCATGCAGCAGAGCCGCTTTTAATGCACCGCTTCAGAGATGCTAGTGACTTCTCAGGCGTGAACATGACTGTGACCCCAGGGACACTTCAAGTCATATCCCATTTGTGCCAGAGATATTTCCGCGCGGGTAAACAAATGCGCCCGCGGTAAGAGGCAGAGCGCCCGACGAGGGAAGCGCATCAGTAAGCGGCGCGCAGTCACAGGCGATCACGCTCACGTCTGACACGCGTCACAGGGGAGGGAGCCGGGGCTCTGATTTTCAGCTGATTGTGCTGTGATGGGGCCTATTAGAAGAACCCAGTTCTGCTCCTGGCCCCGGAATAAGGAAATCTCAAGGGCACTGGCACTTTGCCCCCCCCCAAACATCCCACCAATCAGTGTACTGGGCTACAAATGTGCTTCCTGCTTGGATCATGAAAACATTGTGATTATATATATATATATATATATATATTGTGGCTATTGTAAAAAATAAATTAATCGCAATTTTCTGTGTTTAATCACGATTAATCGCACCAAGAATGTAGAATTAACACAAAGAGGAGTATATAGGTCACTGTCACAAATTCATTCTTATAAACATGTTCTCTGATTTATAAAACTGGTTTGAAGACAATCTCAAATTATACGACTTCATTATATAAACTGTCAGTGTTGGCCTGTGGGGCAGGTAATCAGTTTTGTTATGTTACCATTTATTTCTGCATTATATAAAAGAATTTCATCAAATCCAGGGCAAGAGTAACTAAGATGAAGAAAAAATTTAAACTAAGCAAACATGCATATGGATTCAAATGGATTGTTCATTGATTAATTGTATTTAAAAACAGTTTATGTATTTTTGTGTTACTGACTTTTGGCTACCTATTTAGGGAAAATGGTTTTTTAAAAAAAAAAAAGTTCGGGTAACGTCAATTTCTCGGCACAAGCATTTTTTTCAAGAAATTCTCAAGTTTCTGTGAATAACAGCTATTTCAACATTTGTTCAATAGATTAATAAATAATCACAATTTTTTCCAACAAAATTACAACTTGCAAGAAAGCACACACCGAAAAAGTGGTCACTACAATGATAAATATACTGTACATCTCACTCTCTGTCACACACACACACACACACACAGAACACAGTCATTAAAGTAACATCCATCCATCATCCATCATCCAGGTCAGGTTTGCAGGGGCCCCTTAGTCTACCTCAGGCAAAGCAGGAGACATCCTAGATGGACGGCACGCAGACACAATCGAAGCATGTCTTTGGGCTGTGGAGGACAGGCCACAGCGCTGGAGGTGTGAGTGTGCCTCACTAAGCCACCATACCGGCCCACTGACATTCCCAGTTCCTTGCACTCCTGCCAGTAAACGTGTGAAACAGAACATTTCGATGTTTTTACCACTTTGGAGAGGAAGTAAACCTGGGTAAAGTTGGGCATCCCTCAAGGCGCTGGGCGTGTTAAAAATGCATTTTTAGAGGCTGTCCAGCTACCGGCAGGTTTCAGTTGGTCTCTCACACTACAGCAGGGGTCTAGAGAAACTTATCGACTGTGTTGTAGATATGAATGCTCAGTTTGGGCATATTCACAAGGAGGAATGTTAAAGTACAAATCCTGTTAGTATGTAAGCATGAGAGCATTGTAGTGAATTTCCAGAACATCTTTCAGAATTTGGCACAGGACCAGCCTTAACATCAGACTCAGACACTCATCATTTTCACACTCAATGTGGCCATAGCCAGGAGTCAAAGGAGTTATCCTGGAAGCGCTGTGATGTACGGATACAGCCTCTCCTCATCAGGGACACCTGCTCGCTCAAGCTCAAGAGCGAGTCTTGACACAACAGCTGGTTGGAGTTTGCAGCAAAAACAGGAAGAGCACAGAGTCACAGTCATGCTTAAATGTCACACAGACTCCTGCTTTGAAAGGCATCGGTGAGATTAACATGGCTGTGAATCCCGAGGGGGTGACGCTACAGAAGCCTATAGGCAGCAGCTCCGTGGTTTGCGCAAACAGGAAGTGGGTGAGACTGGTCAGATAATGAATCAGTGGGATCGACAGGACATGGGCCTCAACAGCAAAAGGCCTCACATGGATACCATCACGAAAAGGTGACAGACGCCATCTGTACTGATCTGTAAACCTTCTTGCTCCTTGCAGAGCCTGGGTATCTCCTGGGTGGATTCAGCAGAACTTGTGTTTTTTTGAAGGATGGATCCTCAAAAGGAGAGAGGCCGTTATGACTTCATTAAAAATGCAATCACGTCACGTAGGCCAGCAGTGGAACCGTTGTGTACGGTCATGTAGTATTTATAAGGTCAGCCAAGGTGAGGCGAGGGTAATGCTGTTTGCCGTCAGTATTATCATAGGCTGCTTGTGGATAATCAGCCCCTATTCCAAATGTAGCAGCTCGGTGAATTTCACCCAGCAGTAACCGTGACAGTCATTTCTAACCAGGCAAACTGCAGGTATATGTGTGTGTGTGCGCTCTGACAAGGGAGCCGGTGTTCTGACGAGTTGAGCTACCTATCGAGACGAAATGTCGAGCCTTTTTGCGCATGTGCAGTTCCACCGTTTGGGGGTCAGGGTTAGGTTTAAGGGGTTTGGGTTAGGGTAAGGGGTTTAGGGGTTTTTAGGTTAGGGCTATCGATTAGCACTGCGGTAGCCTAACTCGACAAAGTAGCTCAACTCGAAAGAACTCAACACATAACGGAATTTAAATTATGACTTTAGAAAAGGCTTAATTAAGGGTTTATTTGTCAGCGAGAACACGGAGCCTACGCTTACCTGCTAAATGTGTTCACGCTGATGAAAATAACATGAACTTGCACATGCTGCTGGATATTTATAAAAGCGCACGTCTGTCCGCGAAGGGCAATTAGCAACAAAAGACGGCCGGGCATGAGAGCGACGCCCCTCTCAGGGTGGGACCCGCTGTTAAATTCACATTAACGCTCATATTTGAAAGGAGCGTAATTGAATTTGGGACCATGATACGGTGCTACGGTCTTATCAGACTCCCTCCAAAACGCGTCGCCTCGCTCCCCACCGTAATGATCATTTAAAAGACACTTTTATGTAAGAGCTGAGAGGAGCCCTGCGGTCTTTTAAAACCTCACCGCGTGTCCGCGTACCGGCGTCCTCGGGCGCCGGCTTCAAAGGGCGCCGACCGCGCCTGGGGTGGAACCGACCCCAACAGCACCTGTGCTTTCTGTGGCGTGCAGCATATATATTACCGGCTTTTTGGGTTATATTAACTTCGATTAAATTAGATGCACTTTATTGATCTCAGGGAGAAATTCTTGAGCATGCAGCAGCAAGGTACGTCGAGCACAGATTAGCATAGATTTAGTGCAAAATAGACAAATCTGTACATAGTGCAGGCAAGTAAAGGAATGGAATCCTGAAGAGAAAAATTTGATTAATAATGAAATAAATAACAAATATGAAATCATAATTATTTAGCGGATGATAACATGAAATTAAAAACATTATTTCATTATTGCAAAGATGGGATGCTTCCGGATGCGTTAAGGCTGGGGGTGGCGGTGTCTTTGAATAGATAGAACATTTTCAAATTTAAGCTTTTTTGAAAGTTAACTTTGAAAGCGTCCAAGCTGCTTGATATTCTGTTTAATTTGCAGTCATGGGCTGTGAGCAGCCAGCCAGGCAGCCTCTGTTATTGTTACTGCACCATCCTGGGAGACTCACATTCTTCCTTTCCATCACTCACAATGGACACAGCTGTGGACAGAATCTGCGGTCCTCGCTGTGATAATCGATGTAGGACGTTATAGGAGCTGCATTCCTGAAAAGCATCGATGATGTTTCAGCAGTGACCATTAAATTAGATCCGCGTTAATGAATCACCTCTTAAAGCTTCTGCCGGCCACAGGTTCATTAAAAAGTCTCACTCAGAACAAGCACACAGGTGTATGTCAGGTGCCCAGGGTTAAATGCAGGAGAGGATTTGTGTTTTAATAACCTGCCTCTCATTAGCGGCCCTGGGAGCGAGGCGGGCTATGGCGGGGGACTGCCAGATACGGGCATCAGGGAATGATAGAGTCTTGATGAATAAGCCCTCTCTAACCAGGCAATATTTTTATTTTTTCCCGTTCTTTTTTTTTCTTTCTTTGTCTTTACGCTTTTAAGCGCTCCAAACAGACGTGTGAATCGCACCGCCTTAAAAAGTCCGGGGGCTGCTAGACGTCCAGTCATGGTAATGGTCAAACTGTGTTACCAGTCAGTACAGCCCTGATTCACCTGCTTCATGTCGCTACCCCTCACCCCCACTAACACACACACACACACACACACACACACACACACACACACGCACAACATACAGGGATCTGTATCTTTGCAGTGACTCTCTGTTCATTTCTATTGGCAAAACCTAAATCCCAACAATGATAATTTTAACCCTTAACCAGTCCTAACCTTAACCATAAGTAACCAAATAAAACACAAGACTTTTGACATTTGTAGGTTTTTGATTGCTTTCACAGATTTTTATAAAATTGAGCTTCCCCTTGTGGTGACCGAAATAAGGTCCCCACAAGGTCAAAATACCAGGTTTTTATCATAATGTGGTACATTTGGTCCCCACGATGTAATATATACATATCCACATACACACACACACACCGGCATATGTGTGCGACACACTCGTCACCGCAAGTGACAGCTGGTTCCTCAAACCGCTGCTATGCTTGTAAATCACAGGAGACCAAATTGGCTCCAGGGGTGGGTGTGGACACCAGGGCCTTTAACAAACCCCCCTAAGCACGGCAACGATTTATCCAGACGGAGAAGGCATATTAATAAAGTCTGCCGCGCAGTTTAAGAAGCCGTCTGTCATTCTAATGTCCAAACTGCTGTTAGGACACGGAGTATTGTTAAAGTGAGTGATGACACGGAGATGACATGGGAAAACACCAGCGTCCGTGAAGCAGTGAGGCACGGAAAGATGGGCATTCATGTACAACCTACAGTCCAAGTGAAACTATTTGGTGCTCAGTGACACTGTTCCACAGTTCAAATAAGCATTACCATGATGATAAAGTCTGATGTATGTGATTTTAAACAGGTCTGACTGTTGTTCCAACATATGGTCATTCCAGCATTTTAGAAACGGCCAACGCTCCAGGGAATTTTGCACGCTAGTGTCTGGGGTTTGATAATAATAATAATAATAATAATAATAAT
>JAABNX020000042.1:5616698-5635550 GCA_015163995.2 Mormyrus lacerda | reverse complement strand
GGGGTTAGGGGCCCAGGGGGGGTAAGGGGCGCAGGTGGAAGAGCAGCCAACAACCTGGCCCGGCCCCTGGGGGATTGGGCGGGTGGCCCCACATGATGGATGCCCCTGCAGCCCTGGGCTCCTGATTGGGTCCATGAATCAACATAATAAGAAAGGTGGATGGGGTGTGGGGGAGGACAACTGGAGACGCCCAGCTTCTCAGGACTATCCTGCAGGCTGTAGCCAATCCGTCGGCAGCAGATCACAGCCCATCTCCGCTGTCCCTGACGCGCTGTCATGCTGCGCCTGATGTCACCTGCCTACCGTGAGCCGCTCCAGTGTCATGCATACGTGTGGCTGAAACCGTGACTTCTCTCTGATCCCAATTCCCAGGTGAACGCCTGTACTTACGGCACCTGCACATTGATGCCTGCTCTTCTTAAACACTTTCCTGTTTTTGCAGTACCATGGGTTTGAGCTGTCAGACTGCGCTCTGTCTGCAATGAGATTCAAAACAGAGCGTAGGGTGCAACTTAAGCTAAAATGAAGAGAAAGTCATTATTGTAGAATAAAAAGGAATTACCAAAAGGATGGAGGACTGCTCCTAACCTGGCGGAATCTGGGGGCTATGATTACTTAGGATGATGTGTGGTTCTGCGGGTTAAGACTTAATGCTTTGGATCAGAAGGTTGCTGGTTCCAGTCCCTTGGCCAGCAGGGTGGTGCCTCTGACCCCTTGGGCCATTGAGCCCTTGAGCAAGACCCTGGATGCTGGCTGACCCTGCACTGTGACCCCTGAACTTGATCTTGACGGTTTTCTATGTCCAATTTCTCTGTGGGGATCAATAAAGCATCACTGTTGTATTCTGCTGCATCCAGATGAAAGCGGACGCCGGTCAGCCGTCCCTCCCTGTGTGAATGAAAAGACCCTACCCATGTGAACAGCATCGCTCTCGACCCAACCCGACTCGCATCGCTCACCACCACCCTCCGGAATATCACTGCCAAAGAAACGTGACGGCCGCTGCACCGGGAGTCGGCCTGCCTTGCAGTGCTGATCGATATCACCGCAGAGACCCGGCTGCCCCGCTGTGTGGTCAGTCACTCTGGAGCTCACCGCATTGCGTGTGTCTTCTGCAATCATGTGAATAGAGCATGGAACCCCCCAGGGGGTGTTCTGAGACACCCAGAAACCTGCCCCCATCACCACAGGTGGACCTGACTGCAAAGTGCGGCACATCCTGGGTGATGCCATCCACAGAAGCTATTAAAAAGCACTAATAGCATCTTCCATGTGGGGAACAGGTGGGGAAAAAAGGTCGAATGTATTTGTCTTGAACGTAGGTCAGTATCAGCAGTAAGGGTTTTATTTTCTGAGATACCGGATAAAAACAGACACAAGCATGATTAATCTGAGATTTATTGCTGTGCGTTTCAGATCAAAGGGCCTGCCAGTAGGGGATCTGCAAGCGAAAGGGTAAACGATCCCAAACGGACAGATCTGAGAGAGGAGGAAGTGGAGCAGCAGACGGGACGGGGATCAAATCTTCCTCTCTGAATGATAAGGAAGAGTCAAAGCTAACAGCCTAACCTGGAGCTGGCCTGGGAGATGTGGGGGCAAGGCTGACTGCACTGGTGGGGGGCATTTAAGAAAATTATTAATATAATTCAGAGAAAAATAACAAGTTTTCTATATTCACAAGATAAAGCGTATCCTTTTACATCCATCCACCCATCCATCCATCCATCTTCTCCTCCTAATTTGGGTCATCAATCCCACTATGGGCAATTTAGAAATACCAATTAGCTGAACTGTATGTCTTTGGCCTGTGAGAGGAAACCAGAGTTACCAGAAGAAAGTGGCATGACAACATGCAAACCCCCCCCCCCCACACACACACACACACAGACAGACACGCACCTGTACTGATGTGCATGCATTTATATAGACAAAACCCTAATCTCAACAATGACACCCTTAACCCCTACCCAGCCCTGACATTAACCTTAAATAACCAAACAAGTATTTTGGCATTTTTAGTTTTCTAGTTGCAGTCACAAAAAAATGGTGCCCACAGTCTGAAAATAACAGGTTTTTATCACAATGTGGTAACATTTGGTCCCCATAGTGTAATGTATACCTGGACCACACACACGTGTACTCACAGACACACACACGCCCCACTCCCTCTCCTTTGACAGCCTTACCAATTTATCAAACTGCCAGCTGTGACACTGAGCGAATTTAGGATGACAATAGCATGGAGGAAAAATAAAGCTAGTTACTCCCTAGTTAAGTCCACCAACCCACTAACACAGAAACGCCACTCCAGTGCCAGCTGCCCGCCTGTTTATTAAGCTGGCCAACAGCATCACAAATGGAGCTTTAATGGTTTCAGTTTTATGGTTATTCGAATGCCAGGCAGCCGTGTTGGGACTTTGTGCTAAAACACCGACACCGTAAACCAGTAACACTATTGGGCTGCTCTCTCAGGGCACTAGAAGACACAGTAACCGAAATGACAGAGCAAAACAGGCAGCAGCATCCTGTGCGGAGGTGCGGATGCACCCAGGCTAACCCTCCCTTTTTGCAGCCGATCTACAGACAGCCTTCCCAGCAACATCCCTAAATAAAGCACAACCAGCTGCGATCCAAGGACAGCCATCATCGTGGCCTCCTGTTCGCTTCTGAAGTTCTCCGGGGCCTCTCCTTGCTGCAGGTCCCCCTGTGCCAGAAGAGGGACAAGAAAGCCGGCTCCTCTCGCCACTGCCCATCTGAACATTATTACTCCGCGGTCAATATCTTCGGTACGCCAGCGTGGCGCTACTTCACCCGCAGAAGATTCAGACCTGGTGGGATGTGGAATTACTGACTACCCCCTGTGGGTCGTTAAGCACATCCCGGGTTGGAACCCTCAGGTACAACAGAATCCAACTAAGGGGAAACAGCAGGTGACAGTGACAGGTTCAGTGGCATTACTGCTCATCAGGTGAGGACCATCAGAGTGTGCAGGAAACGCCCTGTGGGGGGAATATCCCATGCAGGAAACACCCTGCTGAAGGAACGCCCTATTCAGGGTACGCCTTGCTGAAGGAACGCCCTATACAAGGAACGTCCTGTTGAAGGAACGCCGTGCTGAAGGAATGCCCTTCTGAAAGAACGCCCTATGTGGGAATGCCCTGCTGAAAGCACGCCCTATGTGGGGAATGTCATGGGCAGGAAACGCCCTAATTAGGGAAAGCCATGCTCAAGGAACGCTCTATATAGGGAATGCCCTATGTGAGGAACTGGTGCAAGGAACACAGGGAACACCCTGCTCAGTCATCATGAGGAACCCTGACATGTAGGCCTACACACTCATGCCCCCCCCCACCCGCCGACCCCAGGCACAGGACGCCGGTCATGAGCCGCTCTCCCTGCTCCCATGGCCGCCTGCCTCACCTCGCCACCCACAAACCGCCACCGAGTTCCAGATCAGCCGCGTCATTTGTGGGGGCGGCAGACGAAGTGCATTAGAGAGAGGAAGCAAAATAGACATAATAATGACAGATAAATGAAAGACGATGCGCTGCAAGGCTTTGCTTACCAGCTGAGACTGAGTGAGAAATCCCAGGAGTCTGCCAGCGGTTCACACAAGCGGGTGCGAGGCTGGTGCCCAGGCAGTGTCACTGAGATGCCCTCACACCACTGCAGCATCGATGCACTAATCACAGTGCGACAGGAGCTGCTTCAGGACATGAATACATTTCTTACATTTATTCCAATCACTTTCTCCATAATCAGTCAGCTTTAATGGCAGTCCTGTGTAATTATTCCTGTTCCCATGACCAATTATAGTTCTGACAAAAAAAATGCTCCACAACTTAGGGCTTTTATCTCATTCACAATACATGTCCTGTCAGCCCCCCTGGACAGAGAAACCAATTTATCATCAGCAATGCACCCGGAACTGGGTAAGATGTCTGATCTGACAGCGAGACATCAGTTTGCACCCTGCTGTTCCTCACATGTCCTCATCTGAGATTAGTTACACGTCATTCCTAATCCTGTCTGACGCTCCCTAGCAACCGCTTCACCAACACGGTTTCTCTCCTTCGTGAAGTGAAATCCGAACCCCATTCAGAGAGCATTTCATTCATATCATTATGGGACTGTCATCTGTGACTGCATGTTTCCTAGATAACTGCAGGTAGGCACGATAACAGTGGTTTTACATGGGCATCCCGTCCGGTGTGGCCCCGCCCACCTACCCTGTGCTTCCTGGGAGAGGTGGTTCATGGGAAATGCGTTGACGGGCGTGACACACATTTGATAGATATGAAGAAGTCAAATACATAATTTAACTGTGATCACAGACATTTCCCCAAACAGCAGGATGTACTGAGACGCCCACACCCTGCTCCTGCTCTATTATTGCTTCCAAGGACATCACACTTAAAAACAAACCATTGTACTTAAGGTCTAGTACATAACTGGCACGGTAAAATGTTAGTGTTGAATGCGTAAGGTCATTGTTAAATGTTCCCCACAAAGACCCTTTATCTTGTGGGTGAAATAACATTAAGCAGATGTCTCAGAACCTGAAATGTCTCTTAAAATCAACTCTGGTGAGACTGGGAGGGGTTAGAGGTGGCTGAACTGGCACCGAAACGGTGTGGCAGGCAGAACCTCGAGATACCCACACACCTTGGAGGTGGCTGAACTGGCATCAAAAGGGTGTGGCAGGCAGAACCTCGAGATACCCACACACCTTGCTTACCAAGGCTTGGCTCCGAATGTTTACTACCCTTTACTAAATCAACTGGTTGCACTTAGCAGGAATCAATATCACATTATTGGACTCTCCATCGCTGAATTATGTCTGTCTGTTTTAATTTTCCAATTACCTACAGTTTCGCAGAATTAACCATGGCATCTCAGAGTGATATGTTTGAGGTGATTTTCCAGCAGCATCGTGAAAATGCTAATTAATATAGTAATAAGCCAAGAAACTCTTAGCAGCGTTAATTCATATTCAGAAAAATCACAGAGGCGTTTGAAGGGACGTCTCAAAGACCTAAAAATGACTCGAGAACGACCGCGAGTGTGCTGTGCCTGAAAATGCAGGCAGGCTGTCTATGTAGACTGATGCACTGGCATGGTGGTGGGCATACTGGGAATGTTGGCAAGAGAGATCCTCACTGACTGGGTGAGTCAGGAGGCCCCCATTTATTAGTATTGATTGGTCCCACCTTGCCCTCGTTCGCAGACACGTGTCTTTTTCCCCCAATAACTTGCACACCAGTCTGATACAAGCCTCCAAACCTGTAAGTCAGTCCCACGGTTGTTTGCTGATATGTCCTTTAACAGGGCTCCTTGATTTACCTTTGTGTTGTAGGCTCCACTGGATAGGATCTCACTGCGCAGAGTGAGCGCACACAACCCGCTATGGATCACATCGCGTGCTGGATGTTTAACGCAGAGTCTTCCAGCAAATGACTCGCCGTCTGCCAGCATGTACGTTTAACCGGGAGCCTGAATGCACCAGTTTGTGGTCAGTTGCGCATTAGGGACTGAGTTTTATATTCCGCGGCAACCTGAGTGCCGATGCTTTCACATCGCACAAGCACACATCAAAGCGAAGCTATTCTCTGCAGCGCGGGCGATTTCGTTCCTGGCATTTTACTGCCTTTCTATCCATTCCAGGTATTACGTACCGTCTCTTAACACTCTTGGGTCATTCACAGGGCTGGCACCTCTCACGCATCTGGCGTGACACTCATACTTTCACTCTCACACAGGAAATCTTACATCAAATCTATATTATTCCATTACAACCCTCAAATTAGCGACGTCCAAAGCGCCGGGGTCGTTTGCAAACCCTACAGACTAACTGTTACAGACATATAAATGCGTGCGTGTGTATGTGTGGGAAGACCTGGCTGATACTGTGTCACATGATCTCGCTCTCGGCGGTCATGTGATCCCACTGTACCAAAAAGTATGAAAATTTCCAGTGATCTTCCTTTTACCTCCATAAACTGCACTCCTCTTTTAAGCTCCTTTAATATTAAATCAATACTGCAGGAGGCTATATATACACTTAGAGAATAGTGCATTATTTATAGACAGAAGTAGCCACTCCCAGACAGGGGAGTATCAGGTGTAAACAGTACCTGAATGAACCTGGTGATCTCCCACTGGGGCATTATAACCAGCAGGAGACAGGATACCAGAACCAGCTGATATTCCGGGACACAGTTAACTGTCCACAACCGGATGGATAATAATAAAGCAGTTTTCTACCCGTCCGTGACTCCGTGGCGTGTAAACTCTGGTAGGCTTGCATTGGCTGTGGCCATCTCCTGTAAGAGTCATTACGAGGCGTTTTTGTTAAAACTGCTTCACTTTAGTATCTCATTTACAGCTCTCGTCCTGCTCCACTGCCTTCTATATTAATTCGAAAATTAACGACGGTTCTTTGCTGTAAGGCGAAACTGTAAAATCCCGGACTAATTAAGCTGTAATGGTACCGAAGACATGGCTGTGAGATGATTTTAATTACTTTTTAAAATTAAAAGTAGAATACTGTGTGCATAGAAATTGTCTCTTAACTATATTTATATGACTATAAACATCTGCAAATCTGGCAAAAGCATATTAAATAGACCACGTTCAATATGCGACATCTGAAATGCAGGACTGGTGTGCTGATGGGAGTTGGAGTTCATGGTCAGGTGGCACAACGTGGATTTGAGCTTGGCTTGGACTCCATTACCCATCAATGCCTTAAGAGCAGGCCCTCGCTGAACATCCCTCGCAAGTGTTAAGTAAGAAAAACCTGGCCCCTTCGATGCTTGTGCTTTGATGTTATATTATTTAAGGGCCTATAAGAGCAGCCTAAGGGACAAACTTCACAGTGGGGATTTTTCTCCAAACCTATGTATAACACACGGTGAACGACAGGAAATATGCAGCTCCAGCTGTTACATTAACCAAGATAATGGCAAATTCTAGGACCTTCCCATGTAACTGTCTGTGTGAGGTGTGTGCTGATTGCGAAGCCCTTTCAGCAACGTTTAACGTGACATCTGTCACCTGAGCATGTCTAAGGAGCATAGCAGAGACGGTAATCACTGACTGAGACTGAGAAACAGATACGGCAGCACACACACACATGTACACACACACACATGTACACACACACACAAAAAAAAACATATGGCGACGAGAGCTTTGCTGCACGCTGTCTGATCTGCAGCAAATGGGCGTGAAAAATATTTGGATGACACATACACAAGTCGTTTGTGTTAGCAGTGAGATGCTTTGGGAGTTCAATTAATTGGCCATTTCATAGAGAAATTAGCATTCAATGGGCATTTTTAATTTATCTAGTATGAAATGTGATTGGGACCTATATATGTAGTGTGTGTATATATAATACATATGTGTGTGTATGGGACAAAACACATACACAAAGACACACACACATATATAATTATTTATCAAACTGTCATTCATTACAATAAAAAAAAAACTACAAACAATTTATTAGACAGCACATAAGTATGTGAAATGTAATGAGAGTAATTATGCCAGCGAAATACGTGATACGGTTATAACGAAAAACAGCCCGATCTCTAAATAGCTCAGTCCTGTCCAGCTTGCCCACTGAACTGTGTCTCCCCTGTAAACCCCGAGGATTAGCTTTGGTAATGGATGGACCCTAAAATCACAGTCAGATTGATCCTGTAGAGAAATATTACCCCAGCCGGGAGAGAGCAGGAAGCCTATAGATCAACAGCAGCGGCAGTAAACATGCTTTTATGGCTTGTGATATAGAGCTGGACCTGTAGAGGGCACCGCTTAATGACATTATCATTTCACACGCCGTGTTAACCCTTTGCTGCAATCACCGCATGTGTTAAGTCGCTGCATGTTTAAAGCAATCGTTGCGTTCGCTGCATGCATTCACTCAATGCATGTGAGGACCTTCAGTGGGGAGAACAACTATTCACACAACTGTGGATGAGTTTAACAGACTTTACTAGTTGGATCCTCAGTATCAGTGAGCATCCATCATGTCTTTTTCATTTTTTGAAAGAATCATTTTGACCCTCACAGATTCTGGCCCTTTTAAAGCATTTGCACTGCCACCTGCTGAACAAATTTGAAACAACAAGAAAAACAAAGGAGCGTCCCTGGAGAAAGTGTTACCATGAACAGTTGACTGACCTTGAGAGGACGGACCACCACGGCACCCTGATGAGTGACACAACGCAGTGGCCGCACGTGTGTCATCTTACGGTCGGCGTTGAATGTGCAGAGTGTGAAACGCGTCACGTGTACAGGGCCCTGACCCAGGTTGCGTGTGTTCTATCAGCTGTCGTGTCTATTTTGAGGCGACCCGCACGCTCCGAATGTTTGCATGCCTCACAAAGGAACAGACATAACAGTCTCACAGCGCCGCAGGACCAACATCAGTAAGTAGCTACAATGAGCGATTTTTGTATAAAATATATACAAGATATATAACTAAAAAAAAAAAGTGACCAGCCTCTAACATGGATAACAGGGTAGCAAAAAATGACCTGGGGGCTGACGTTATGAAAGTTACTGGAACATCATTCTAACTTAATGTTTTATTTCCTATTTGTGACTGTTGTTGCCTTGTAATTGTTTAGACTGCCCTAGGCGATTGAACAAAAAGGCTTAGTGTTGCTTATTAGCAGTTTGTGCTTTTATTTTCAAATTAACATGCAGAGCTGAATGCCGCGTTAAGGGTTATTGTTCCATTAGCAGAGGGACGGTGTTGCTGGCTGTCAGTCACTAACGATAACGGCAGCCTCTCCAGTGTCGGGGCACCAGTCAGGCAGGCGGGAAGTGCACCGTGTTTATTTCAGCTGTGTCCGCTGGTCCTCGTGCCTTTTCACCAAAGGAAATCTCTGCCAGGAAATTTGTAGTGCTTTTGTTGCTGTGCTTTGTGCTTTTCTTAAAAGTATTAACATTGTTGTTTAGGATCTGAAGACCCACAGAAACTGAACGGACAAATGGTAAGAGTCCGTTTTGTGAAATATATACAGCGTTCAATGAAAAACACGCCTCTGCATTATTCCTGCAAGGTGAAAAAAACACATTTTCTCAGAAACTGTTTAACAAAATAAATCTAAAACAATGTAATCAGGCATCCTTAGTACCACAAATAGAAACCTATCTTTACACAGCTGTCAGAGAATGGTTTAATATTTTAAGTGCACTTACTTGGACTGTTGTCAGTGAGATAATTAGTATCTACAAATAATCTCACTCTATTCCATCTGTAGTAAAAAAGTCAGAATCGTAAAAACGAGGACTTACGTGGCTTTCATCGGGCAGCAATGAAATACTGTAATTGTCCATAAAGATTTTGCACATCTACTCTGGTTATTGCAGTTGGTCAATAACTACTCTGCTATGCATGTTTGTCCTGTGCAGCACTGTCACATTGCAGCTAACTGTCTAACTGCTGTAAATCAGGTTAACCACATCACTTAAGAGTGTAATAGCAACATCCTTCCCAGCATTTGAGCCCAGTGTGATTCTGCGGTTCAGATCTTTAATCTGACACCGGGCTGCAGATGCTACCTTCAGTTAACAGTAGCGTTTCCCATTCCGGTCCTTGGGGACCCGCAGGCGGTCCGCATTTGCTCCCTCCCAGCTCCCTGTCAAACAGTTCACATTTTTGCTCCCTCCCAGCTCCCTGTCAAACAGTTCACATTTTTGCTCCCTCCCAGCTCCCTGTTAGATAGTCCACTTTTTTCCTCCAGGACCTGAGAGGTTTACTGTAATTCCTGACTTCTTTCCGAGGGCCAGAATGAGGAGCCAGCGGCCGGCCAACACGAGCACTGCCGGGCGTGCTTCAGGGTGCAGTGTCGGGTCCCACCGGCGCCCCCTGTCTCCTGTGCCACCATCAGCTGCCAACTGCTCTGCGGCGCCATCTTCCACTGCTGCAAGGAGGAGGAGCACCGGATGCTGTGCCCCCATGAGACAGTGCCCTGCCTGAACGCCGAGTATGGCTGCCCCTTCGCCCTGCCTCGCTACCGGCTCGCCCGCCACCTCGAGGCTTGTCCGGCAAGTCTGGTCACCTGCTCGTTGGACTGGAACCGCTGGCCTGCCACCGAAGCGGATGCCGCTTTCTGCCGGAGTGTTGTCACAGACTGCGGGTCTGGAGAACCCCTGGACCTGGCGGTGGCCCTAAGGGACCAGAGGCTGCTGTTCAGCAACCTGAAGTTGGACACCCTCTTCCCTGAGCTGATGCAACCGGCTGAGATGGTCACAGAGGAGGCACAGAAGGCAGCAAGCAGGGGTTCCATCAGGGATGCGGGGTCCTCTGAGCTCGAAGGGGAACCTCTGGACATCAGCAAGGATGCCCCAGAGGTGCAGGAGCTGACCCAAGAAGAACGTGATGCATTGGCTAAGAGTCGTGAGGTGGCCGGGATCGATAGCTACAAAGCCTGGGAGAGCATTTTCAGCAAGGAGCTGCAAGGCTGCCGGTGGGAGCCCCAGGAGCAGGCGAGCAGCCTGGCAATGGGGAATGGGAACCAAGAAAAAGCAGAACGGAATACAAAGCAACTGGCAGAAGGTGCCGAAAGCTCCACAAGAAATGGCAGTGCAAGCGCCACAGAAGATATCAAAACAGGTCTGGCTCCCTGGCAGGACGGGGTTCTGGAAAGACTGGGGAAGGAGGTGAATATTGCGGAGTACAACATGTACCTGGTGCACCATGGGAGCATGCTGATCCACTTCGGGCAGCTGGAGGCCTGCACTCCCAGGGAGAGGGACTTTGTTTATGGAGCACTGGAGCCCATTGAAGTGGAGACAGTGCATAGCTACAATGTTCCATCCAGCTACAGGGCGAAGCGCAGCTTCCTTAAGAATTCTTCCCTTCGGGTGAAGAGGTCAACCAAAGAGACTGACACGTTTGACCTTGGAGTGTCCGTGCAGGATATCCTGAAGTGCGATGAGGTCAAGGCCATGCTGGTCTGCTCCATGGAACGGGAGTTGAGGGGACATCCCATCAGCGAGACGGTGACCACGGACGGCCTCTTTGTCGACATTGGGACCCAGACCTATGACTTTGCTTCAGCACCGTTCAGGGCAGGCGCTACCCTAGCTGACATCACCGCCGGCCAGACGCCAGGCCTGCATGTGCAGATTCAGGCGGAGTCTGTCACCAGGAGGCACAACAAGGCCAGCTCCATCTTCACCTTCCTGTGCGGCCACACCTTCCGGAGAGATGAGTTCGCCTGGCACTTCCGTAATGTTCACTCGGACTTGCACTCGGTGCTGGATGGATGGTTCCAGCAGCGCTGCCCTCTGGCCTACCTCGGCTGTACCTACAGACAGACCCGGTTCCAGCCATCCACTCACAGGGCCACCGTCACCTACGACGGGGACTCTGGCACCTTTGCACTCAGGCCGCAGGTGCCGCCGGGGCGGCTCGGGGGGGCCTGTGGCCCAGACGGCCTCAGCAAGCTCCCATTGGAGGTGTTACAGAGCGTCGCCAGCTACCTGGACAGTTTCAGCCTGTCCCAGTTGTCCCAAGTGTCCCGGTTAATGAGGGACGTATGTGCCACACTGCTGCAGGACAGGGGAATGGTTTCTCTGAGGTGGGAGCGGGAGACTGACCCTGAGGGGAAGTCCAGCTGGAGGAACAGAGTGAAGGTGAGCTCTAACACAGTAACACACAGCACAGTCTAAAGCAGTACCACACACAGCACAGACTGTCTAGCGCAGTACGATGCATAGCATAGAGTGTCTATTGCAGTACCAAATACAGCACAGATTAACACAATACCATGCACAGCACAGTCTAACACAGTATCACGCATAGTACAGAGTGTCGAGCGTAGTACCATACACAGCACAGTCTATCTACTGCAGTGCCACACACAGTAGTCTGTCTAATACAGTGCCATGCACAGCACAGTCTAACACAATGGCATACACAGCAAAGTCTAACACAGTACCATACACACCACAGTGTGTCTAACGCAGTACCACGCACAGCACAATCAGTCCACATGAGACTGTGTAGATCTCCCAAGTTTTCCAGTGGAATTTTCCAGTGCCTGCACTGTGCATCAGCAGTAATGTTACTATAAATAAATGGATGCTGAGAGTGGGCCTCCCTGCTGTCGCTCAGGCATCCAGGTCATTCTGGCTGGCCCTCTGGGTAACCGTGCCCTCACCTCTACCCTTGGTGGTGTTCACAAACAGCATGCGGACCACCCCTGAGAGTCAGACTCGCACTGGGAGTCACATTTTACAGTGGCTTCCTTGTCCCAATGCCTGTCAAATACAGTCATGTTGATCGGGTCTGGGCATGGGCCAAAAAACACATCTGAACTCCGATACCCGACTCAGACACACCACACACATCCCCATGCACGATGAACATGCACACATCTAAATACACACACACACTGATTCAGCACCTGCACGCAGAATAGCTAACAGCAACCAAGACCATCCATTCGAGACCACTAAAAAAACAACATGGATATAATTCAGGCTTTTATTAATTAAAATGGATTTTATTACGTTTTATCGATTTGCATGAAATTAAGTCGGTAATTTTTCCTTACTGTTCATCATTGCATTCTTAATTATGCTCCAAAAGTCGCCCGGGTGGCTCTGCGATCCGTGCGTCCGGAGACATCGGCTCTCTGCAGGGTGATGTTAGGAACGTGTTACTGCTACGCGGGAGCTCACAGCACGCCGCTCAGTAACGGTTTGTTTAGGGACCGCAAGTAGGTTACAACTAATTACCACCCTGCTGCTAATGCTGCTTTCGTGATTTATTTGTTGACTCGTGGATGTTATTAATGAGCAGAACATATTAAATGGTCTAATACAAAATATTAGAACAGCAACAAATAATATTTTTCAGTGCCGTTCGCCTAACAGATGCTGTATATATACGTACATCCATGCTGACCCTGCCCTCCTTATTATGGAGATATAAGTAGCCACACCCATTCATTTCCATATATGGGTTTTAGAGGCGAGGCCACAGGTAAGGCACCACCTCCTGCCCTCTGTCGGAATCTGGATATTTCATCTCACTGCCGCTGGCCCGATTCTGCCCCCTGCAGGTGTGGCAGTTCAGCAGCTCCTTCAGCGCCGTGCAGCAGTGGCGCTTCGATGACATGCCCTCCATGGCGAAGCACCTCCGGGCCTGTCCCTTCTACGAGACGGAGGAGAAGAGTCGACCGGTGGCCCTGGTGGGCTTGAGCGACGGCCCTGTCTGTCTCCCAGCGTCCGCGCTCAGCTTATCTGGATCTCCAGAGCCCTAACTGGATAAGTGGCTATTGAGAATGATTTTATTCACTTAGCAGACGCTCTCAGCCAGAGCGACGCAAAAAAAAAAAATATATATATATATGTAATAGAGTCAGTGCGTCAACAATCGGCAGCAGTGAAAACACACTGATAGCATTTACAGTGAGTGACGTGCAATATTACCCCGTGATGTTTAAAGTGGCTCGCAGTACAAATCCATTAGCCGTTCTTAGCGCTGAAGGGTACTTGTGGTTTGCGTATCGGAGTACCCGGGTAGATCAGGAAACTGCAGGCTTGACGAACTCCAAAGGTCCTAATGCAGGTGGCCGCGAACCACTAGGCTGTCATGCCGAAACGCTGTGTGTGTAATACGCCGGTGTGTGTCAATAGAGAGCGATCCGCATCTGAATGCGTGTTAGAGGGAATCGTTTTCCGTTTTTGAATGAATGACTTACTGCGGTTGCGTGCGATGAAGAGATGCCTTCGGGAATCCGCGGAGCGGCAAGGACGAGAGAATCGGTTTAACCGTGTTTTTCTGTACGTGTCAAGTTCTTAATGTTATTCAGCTTAGAATCTGCGTCATTTTACGAGTTTATTGCTATCTTATATCTGTTTGTGTAAGTTTTGTCTTAATGGTCCGCATCTTACATGATAGATTCACTGCAAGATAAATCACTCCTTTCTGTTTGACGGCCTTGTTAATGACCACATTCACTGCAGAGAGACAGACAAATAAAACCAACTGTATGTTTCAATTTAAAAAACACTATTATTGGGTTACTGATTTAAGTTAGTCAAACACTTTGGATTTCTTCTGTGTGGGTGTGTAAAATAAAAATAAGAATGATCCAAGTACAACAGAGGTTTTTGGAAGAGTCATACTGCCTTCAAGTGGAAAAGAGGAAAAGTAGCAGCTGTTTCCTTTAAAGACCCTTCACTGATGCTTGGTGTAAAACTTTGTTCCTAATGGGATTTGGGGTGGTAATCTAAAACATGCTAACAAGTGGCTGAAATTAACAGCACTGCCCCGTGTGAACAACGCGATGCGTGCCATTACAAATATTTATCTGCATCTCCATCTGTTAACGATCTCTAAATTCTGATCACGTATTTAACACTACAAGGTTGTGCTAGCAGTCATGGTGACGCGCACGGTGATGCCTGTGACCTCCTGTTGGGGGCGCTTCAGTGTTACACTCCAGAGAAAGCCGTACGAGGTGATCATCACGCTGATAAATTGCTGTCAGACAGCAATAACCTCATTCAAGATCTACAGGGCAGTAAAACATCTTTAAGGTTTTAAAATGAATACAACATTCAGGAGGAATCCTACTGTGTAAAATATCCTATTACAAAGCCGGCATAATAAAAATATCCAAATATCCATTTTCCATATCTGCTTGTGCTATGCAGGGTCCTGGGCGCTGGAGCCTATCCCAGAAGCTGTGGTCGTAAGCCAGGGAATAACCCAGGATGGGGTGCCAAACCATCGCAGAGCACCATTCACACACATTGCAACAAAAAATCAAGACATTAATTGATTTAATTTTGTGTTTAAATTGCGTATGTCTGCATTTTAATTTAAATATACAGTTCAAGAGGTTAATACTTGTAATGTGAGAATTATCCTGAAAAGCATCTAATGAAATTAATGAAAAAGGCACGAGAAATGCAACAGAAATAGACAGGTAATAATGCTTTTAGTCTCAGGAGTATAGTGGAGCATGTCTAAGTGAGAAGGTTCCGCTGGTCATTTCCCATCTACGTCACCATAAAAGCGACAGAGTGCTGGCTTCAGTCAATGGTGCCACACTTAAGTGTTTGAGTAAGTACTGGTGCATTTGCAGCAAGGATGGCCATTCAAGGCCCTCGCCAGATGACTGACGTCATCTGTGATGCTCACAGATAATCAGCGGCGCTGACTTCCAAAGACAGGGGAAGGGGCAGGTCACCCTGCCCAGAGATGGAGCATAGAACAAAATGAAGATGTTCTGCAGTGATACAGAGCACTGGAATGCAGGACATACAGTACCGGTCAAAAGTGTGGACACACCTACCAGTAGAAAGGTGTTTTTGAACTATGCACTGTCTTAAAAAGTATTTTGAAAAAATCATTTACTGGGGGGGCAGCTCTCTGAGTTCGGACTCAGAACGTTGCCGATTCGAATCCCTGGGTCTGCATAGTGATCCCATCTCTGGGCCCTTGACCAAAGCCCTTAATTGCTCCAGGGACAGACTGACCCTACTGTCTCCTCTACACCAGTTTCATGAGGTGGCCTCCTGTGATGATTTTCCAGCTGTCCTGGAGGAGCTCCCACATATGCTGAGCACTCATTGGCTGCTTTTCCTTCACTTCCTGGTCAGAGCCCTCCCAAACCACTGTGTTCTACTGTGTTTAGGTCAGGTGGCCAGGTCATGTGACGTGACACTCAGTCACTTTATAGGCGGCTTGGTGTCTTTTCACTGAAACCTAACCTAACTATTCTGGCAGGACAAACAGGCCCGGGACCTGGGAAGACAGGGAACCAAAAGCAGCACAAATTACCCGTAATTCTCTGAGGGTAACCTGGTGTGAATTAGCAGCTTTTGTAAACATGCCAGTGCAGGAGCGGGAGACGTGGGAGTCACGGTGATCTGAGAAGCTCCTCTAAGCTCCTCAGATGAGCCCAGACCATCTTCAAACCCCCATCCTCACCCACCATGAAGGACAAATGCCTCGGTCACTTTGGAACATAAGTTTTGGGCATCTCACTTGCAGCTGAAACCCACTGGCTGTCTGGAGGAGGCAGGAACGTGGGCAGGCTGAATTTCGGCAGATATGCGGAGGGCCGTGGGCGTTGATTTCTACACATTTTTCTCCCGTTTTCCGGGGGATGCAGGTACATATTAAAATGAAGGCTATCCTGCCAGAATGTGTCCTCTGCTGGCAGCCCCGTCGATCTGGTTTTATAAGCCAGTTGTGATTTATGGTTCAATTTGGGCGAAATGGAGCGATAGCACGGAGCTTGTTTGGCCGCCCGTATTCCATCCCCTATCTCAGAAAAACAGTAAAACCAAAAAGTTACTGACTGATAACAGCCTTTTCCTAATGCACGTTTGTTTTATTTTTTAGAAGATTAGCTTTCACTTTCTGCTGAAATATCTAATATTCTTTATGCAGAAATGCAAAGAGTATGTTTTGATGCTCACAATGAATAAAAATACTGTTGGAAACGGATTAGCCGGTTAAACATACAAAATAAGGTGTACTTTTGCGGATATTTTCCTTGTATTTGGATACTTAAATAATAAGTCTTGCCAAGGGAGATGTGAGCCATTGTGCGTGTATAAGAGGATTAGTGTGTTAATAGGACTGACCCTGTGCTCACTGGCAGGTGGAGATCATTTGGCTTTACAAGGGAGGTGTTCTATGCTGTGGCTCACAGGCCATTGGAAGTTTTACTTACGCAAAAATATGAGAAAGACATCTGATGGCTTGGGCCCGCCTTCTCAACGATCTGATTGGTTACTTCTCTGAACCAATCATTCTTCGTTATGCCATCAGGACATTTTTGTGTAAGTAATACTCCCATGAGCGCACAGGCCATTCCAAAGCAGGAGTGCAGCATAAATTTTATGCCACGCGGCACCGTGCTGAGAATCAGCCAAGGATATGGTGCTCCTGGATCAACACGACTTACGGAAATTGATGGATGGAGCTTGTAGCTCAAAGATCTTCACAGTCTATAGACCAATAAATGATGGCTAGGAAAGTCTTTGCTATGCCTATATGTGCCCTACATTCAGGACCAGGGCAAATGGGATTAGTGGCTTATAACGATGGGCTTCAGCGAACCTAAAATGCAACAGCGCATGCATTCAAGAATTTAGCTTCCGTATCTGAAGCTTGTGAAAAGTCAGTCGGGTCGGGAATAACAAGCAGGCGGCTGCTGTGATGTGGCTGATCTCAGAACAGCTCAGGTGAGCATGTTGGTGCGGGGAAGCCTGCTGGGCCTGTGGATCTGACCAAGCGCCACAAAGTAGTGCGAGATACGTCGCGATGATTCACCAATCAGAGAGCCCAGTTCATTCTCTCAAGGGAACGTGACAGAAATGATTACGCTTCTGTGGAAAGCATGTCATTTAACTTATTTACCGATAAAATAAGAACAGGGATATATCTGCGTGAAGTCTCTGCGTGAAAGCCATGAGGGTATGACTGTTCCCGCAGTGGACAATTTAAAAATGGCCTCCCCCCACACTCAGGATGCGTGGAAAGGTAGCCATGCCTATGAGTGATAATATTTGCCTATTTCTCATCCTCTGTTTGGTTTCCTTTATCCCTGAACTCATTCCAGAGATTAACACATCACTTAGAGGGTGATTTCGTCATGTAGATGATGGAGAACGTCTTATGACTCTAAAAAAGCCTGTGGAGCAAGCTGAGGCTACAGGCAAGTTACTTGTCTGTCATCTGCAGCTTTGAAAGTCCGTCTCACCAGCTGCACCAATGCATCTCAGTCCGGTCCTAGGGACCCACAGACAGTCCACATTTTCGCTCCCTCCCAGCTCCCTACACCATGGTGGGGGGGTATGCGGGATTGTTTGGTGTTTCTGAGCCCCTTCTCTTCTAAGATGAAATAATTAGCTAGTGAGCAGAGTCAGAAGATTGTGGCCGGCTAGCTGGTTATCAGAACATCTCCTGAATAAGGAATGCTTATTTAATGTTTAGTGTAGTGACTGTTTGTGGCCAACAGGGGGATCCAAAACGTATGGGCTCCACACTGATGTGTGGTTTGAGTAGTGGTAAATGCCGCTGCTGGGGATGTGGGGGGTCATTTCTCACTGAATACTACAGCGGGGTTCCTCAAATCCCGTCTCAGAGGGACAGAATCCAAAAGAGTTTGCAGGTGTCCTACTTCAAACACACTTACTAAACCTGGTAATTAGCCAATTACGACGTGTTTGAGCAGGGAAATCTGCACACTTGTCGGATTTTGGTTTATTATGATTATTACTTTTGAGAAAATGCCACAATATATATTATAATAAAAAAAGGTGCCATTGAAGTTTAAAATAAACAGTTGAATGAGACTATCTGAGACTTAACAATTGAAGAACGAGGCTTTTCATCATTAGAACCGAGATGTTTGGCTTCATTCTAATTTATTTTATAGTAGGAAGAGGCATTTAAGTGGATCGATTACTTTTATTATATAAAAAGAGAAAAACAACAAAGCACAAAGAGGTGTACCAGCCTCAAACACTGCAGCTTAGATGGATAGTTGGGGATGGGAGATGGCAGCAGTGGTGCAGTGTGGAAGTGTGCTGTGCAGCATGGGTGCAGTGTAGTAGGGTGATGTGCAGCATGAGTGCAGTGTGGCAATGTGAAGCACAACATGGGTGCAGTATGGAGGGGTGCCATGTAGCACTGGTGCACTGTGGGGGGTGGGTGATGTGCAGCATGGGTGCAGTGTGATGGGGTGATGTGCAGCATCGGTGCAGTGTGGGGGGTGGGTGATGTGCAGCATGGGTGCAGTGTGATGGGGTGATGTGCAGCATCGGTGCAGTGTGATGGGGTGATGTGCAGCA
>JAABNX020000042.1:5577965-5592903 GCA_015163995.2 Mormyrus lacerda | reverse complement strand
AAGTAAACTTCAAGTATACTGCCTCAGTTTTAGTATAAAATAAGTATACTCGTAGTACACTTGAATAAACTGCTTTTGGCTAAGGGTGGGTGTGTTTACTTACATTTCCCCTTTATTCAGGTATGGCATGAGCATATTAGCTCCTGAATTGTTAATATGTTTGCTGTGCTATTTTGTTTGCTTTTTTATTATCATGTCGAATGTATGTTGAGTGTGTTTTGAGGCTGCATTCTCAGTTGTAAATTGTTAATCAGTATATGGCTAAGCGGCTAGCTAAAACTTCTCCCCCAGTGCCGGGATCGGAACGACCTCAGGCCAGCTTCCAGTATAGTGTGTGCACTCTGCTCAGGTCAAGCTCAGTAAGACGCACACAAAGCATTTGGGTTTTGGTATATTTTGGGTGTACTTTGTTACGCATTTAGTTGTATGTTCACTTCTTAAGTGAGTCTGCATGATAAGAAACGGATAATACGAAGGTACAAATGCCATATGTATTTTTTGTTGCATCGTGTTTGCATTTCCCCTTTATTCAGGGTGTTACAGAGGAGCCGTCAGGAAAACAAAAAACAAAATAAAAAGTCAGTCATTCTTCCTTGACAAAGAACACATCACATGTGAAGAAGCACACAGAAACGTTCACCTGCCGTCTCCCCGGAACACCACACCCCCCCCCCCCCCCGATTCGGTTCGTTGGCCCTGCTGGATGGGAAGTGGCTCGTTTTTCCAAAGATGGTCTCTGCAGCGTTCAGCACTGGGCTGTTCCGTCACTCCCCTCCCTCATTGTGATTGTATCTTGTTCACCTTATCATGCTGAAGTCTTCCATGCCATGGCAGAATCACCCCTAATAAAGGTCTTTGCTGTTGCTCTTGTTGCTATTAAATTGTGATAGATTGCGCCCCCCCCCTCTTCCCCCCATAACCCGATGTCCTGTGTGGTTGCTGAGAACGCCAGAAGACTGGTGGAAGGGTCATCACAGCTACTGGCCAGCTTCATGAGTTCCTCCAGTGGTCAGGTGAGACTGACCAAGGCCTCAGGGCCCTACCAGCAGAACAGAGGGACCAGGGGTTCTACAGACACCAGAGAAGGAGCGGAGGGAAGGAGACGGATGTGTGAATGCCACACAGGGAGCCCAGGCAGGAAGGCGAGATCATCCCGGGAACACAAGCCCAACTGCATGCAATCCGACATGAGCTGCAGCCATCCAGCCTGAAAGCCAGAACATTGTACGCGGCGTCTTCTCACAGCTGGACTCTCAAGCAGAGCAGGGAGAAGAATCTTGATCAAAGCTGGAAACTTGGCAACAGCACCAATTTCTTCAAGATAGTAATGAGATCCTCTGTGTGACAGAATCCCTCCACTCATTTGGTCCCCACAATGTAATATATTCAGTACATAACCCACACACACACACACATTTGTATTAATAATCTTTGTGAAGACCGTCCATTCATTTCCATGGGGAAAAACTTGACAACCTTAGCCCTACCCTTGACCATAAGTAACCAAACATGAGCAGAATGTAGTCTGATTAAAAATTAAGAAGAGTAAGGAGTAAGGAGATAAATGAAATACCTATTAACAAGTACAAGAGCCTGTCTCAGACAGCAGGTTGTCTTGTTTAGCTGGATAACTTGGATTTAAGGTACCCCAGTTTAGATGGCCTGTTTCTTTGCTCACTTACATTCAGCCCAGACTACCTTAAATCCGACAAGTTATCCAGCTGAGCAAGAAATCCTCCTTTCTGAGACAGGTCTCAGATAACAAGGAGCAGGATTTAATAGACACAGAAATCTTGCTACATCTTCAGCATACAAAAGAAGCCTATTTTGTATGTTGTATTTGGTATGTTGAGCGAAGGTGATGACTAGCATTTTCATTTGCACCTCAGCAAATATAAAGAGAATATTAATTATGGTGTCTTTCTGGAGTAGAGTTTGTCGGATCATTTAATTTCCATGAGAAAAACCATAAATCACAATAGTCCTTAGCCTAAATTAGCCAGGGGTGTGGCCGGGTGCCCTCAGGAAAGAGCTCCTGTTTAGGGCATCTGTGCACTGAAGTATCATTTCCCTGCATGACTGTCAATAAGACAAGACCAGTGAAATAATTTTACTGTCCCTTTAAGAAAAGCAGCTGCACGCCCCACTCAGTGTTCATTCCTGTCTTTTTCCCACTCGGACAAAAGTCAGTCAGCGTCTGGTGCCTTTAATCCGCAACAATGGCTGGGTGCTAATGATTAAAACATCATCTCTGAGGACACGCGGCCCTATCCGCAGAAACCCGGGCGATCTGCTTAGCAAGAGGCTGCCCCATCTATGAAATGAGGAGTGCCAAGAAATCGTTACAGTCGGGGCAGCCGCTGTATCGCGCGAGGCACGAGGAACAGACCGATCGATAAGGGTTTAAGAAATGTCAACTCGCTAAAGTGCTTTGGCCACGGCTTCGCGCAACAGCCTCTTGAGTCTAGAAAGAGAAGCCAGCATATATGAGTCATTCGGAGAAGGGTTCTGGCCTTCGTCACACCGAATCTGTCAAAAGGGAGTGTCTCTAACACACTGGAGGTTTGACATGCACACACACACACACACAGAGGTGAGCATTTTAGGTCCAGAAAGTAAAAATCCACACCAGGATTTTGTTTCAACCAACCAGTTGAGTACTCTGCAACTGTAACTCATTCAAATGTATTCAACTGTTTGGCTGAAACAAAATCCTGGTTTGGGTTTTTACTTTCTGGACCTGAAATGTCCGCCTGTGCACTCATTTCGATTTTGGTATACAGTACACAAGCCCCTAGCCGGAAATGAATTTTGTGGGGGATCCAGCCATGGTACCGATTGGTTCCTCTTGGTAGATTTTTTTCCATCTTGGGGGGGAGCGGGAAGCTGAACACACAGTTTTCTGGGGGTTCAAAGTCAAAACACATGGTGGTCACCTGGTGTTTCACTCAATGTGCCGACTAGTAAAGGAGTCCCAACAGCGACTAGTAAAGGAGTCCCAACAGATCCTCAGATCTCCACATGTCAAATAAATAGTCACGTGAAAGTCTGGGAAATGAAATAAACCCAGGAAACGACACAACTCAGGCTGAAAATCCCTAGGCGAGATTGAAGAGCAAAGACAAAAAGAGCTGAGACGCGGGGATTTAACGCGGCGTTAGGTTCTCACATGACCAGGACTCTACTGAGGACCTCAAGCATTTTAATGTCCTCATTTGTCATGAGCGACATCCCCAAGCAGAGCCTGCACGTGGGCCGAAGGGGACTACAAAGGCACGCACAATGTGTAAGGATGCATGATAACATAGGATGTCTCATGTCACACGAGTCCATGAACATCAACTTAGGGAAAGATGTCATAAACCTGCTCTTTGAGTGGGAAGCCAGCGTACAATATCAAGATGCATGCTACCTAAATACCGCAATGAGGACGGGGAGCATGCAATACAAAATCAAATTATACTGCCTACACTTACCGAACTAAGCTAACAGCTGCAAGTTACAATTGACAGGGACGTGCTAACTGACAACAGGCATCATCAAAGAAGCCGTTATCACAAGAACAAAAAAACCTTCAGGGTCCCCACAAAGCACAGATGATTGCCAATTTACTCAAAACAACAGCATATTAGCATTGAACGTGCTACAGGGTTAACGAACAATCCAGAAGAGAGGCTGAGGTTAGCCACCGACTGAAAGGGAAAAATGGCATAAAAAACAACACAAGTTGAGGCTTTGGAACATGCTGCATGGATTGCAGGTGTTTGTGTAAATACAATTTGAATGAGCATTACTTCAAGATGGAAGAGCACATTTATTCTAATCCAGGGAAGGTTTTAAGCCGACAGAGAGCAAATGAATTTCAAAATGGGTTGTTCATTTTAATATCCCAAGCCATTTGTTATATTGAGAGTAAATGCATCACATCAGCATCGCAAAAAAGGCGCTGCTCTCAGGAACGACAGGGGAGGGAGGGAGACAGGAGTGTTTTTGGCGTGCAGACGCGATATCCACGGTCGCCAAGAAGAGGAGAAACATTTACAACAGCAGCTCTGTTTAGCACGATGAATAAGAGGATTGAGGATTTTCAGGGTTAAGTTATCATACAAAATTTTGCTTCTATAGGTGTAATTATTTACATTATAGATATAATTGTTTATGATTATTTAAAAATTGCTGAGTTTCAGATGTTACTCAGGTTAAATCGATTTTCCAACTTGTGCCTTTTTCCTATCTTCTGAATGGCACATATCAGTACAGAGTGTTCTTGAGTCCCACGGGTCATACCATTATGCAGACCTGACAGGGGGGAGCCTTGACAAAGTGGCTCTTCATTTTGTGACCTAAAACTCAAGCACCATGATGAAGTGTGAGATTTAAACTTGGCTGCTGGGTCTCAGTCCATCCATCTGCTTGTCCTACTCAGGGTCATGGGGGTCTGGAGCTTATCCTGGAAGCTACGAGCGCAAGACAGGGAACAACCCAGGATGGGGCGTCAACCCATCACAGGGCACAATCACTCACACGCAAACATACATACGATTCACATCTATGGACAAATTGGTACCTGGAGGAAATTGCCACAGCAACACGGGGAGAACATGCAAACTTCAAACACACGGAGCCAAGACCAAGACTCGAACCCAGGTCTCAGAAGTGTGAAGTAACAGTACTAACCACTGCACCTCCAGTCCCTGGCGTCAATCATTGTAACTACAGTTTATATTGCTAGACCGCAAAAAAGCAAAGACACAGGTAGGTCACCTAGAACGCTTCCGTGTAACAGCAGAAGATTTCATGCAGATATAAATTGAATTACATACCATGAAAGTCAGGTCGGTGCGGAGAAAGCGGAGGCCCTTAATCTCTGTAATAATTCAGATATCCTGAACATGTTGGCAACAAATTAATCCTTTGTTAGGGTTTATCTTTCTGTTCACATTCAGCGAAATTGTGAATATTCTTTTTTATTAGACTAACAGCAAATTTATTAAGGAAGGGATTAAAGTTATCTATATTCTCATACAGCAGAACAAGATTAAGTTATCGAAGGGAGATTGGTCTGTTCAATTAGTGACTCAGGTTACTTGGATTCTGCACAGGAGTATGAAGATGATATCGCTGCTTCCTGCATGGGGACCGGTGGGAAAACTGAGGCCTTACACATCAGTACTTTGCTGAAAGTCTGTATGAGATGCTTTGGTACAGTATCTGTGTGCAGATTTGGAAAAAGACAGAAAGTACAGTGACTTCTGCCAGTTGACCTGGGGCCTTGTACTCATACCAGCCACTGAGCGTCCTGCCAGGGATCGTGCAGTCGGGTGATGCCTTTGGAAAGCGCTCCCCAAACTGCGGGTCATGGTCTCCCTGTGGGCTTGCCAGATAATTGGGAGGGATCGCGAGATGATCTTCTGAAGTTTGTTAAAATGTTATTGTTAGCATTTTGAGCACTTGGAAAATCCATGTTCGCCAGATTTTATCGTATAAAGGGGGTCGCAAGACCGGTATTGTTTTTGGTGGGGGGTGGGGGGGTCCTCCAAAAAAATAAAAAATAAGTAAATAAGTAAGTTTGAGAAGTATTGCCGACAATCTGCCGACGTGCCTCCTCTGTCCTTTCAGCAATTCAGCACATTCTCCAATGTACAGGCTGACAGGCCAGCTGCTGCTCAGCTGAGCCAGAGGTGCCCGTTCGGCTCCTCTGGGAAACTGAACCCTCTGGATGTATCCGATGGGCCGGTTGCCAAGGACGGCAGAAGCTGGAGGACTCGGCAACAGCTGCGGCCTGCCAGCACACGGCCTGCACTTGGCCTGCCTGCACGCGGCCTGCCTCCACGCGGCCTGCACGCCCACCTGGTGCTCCTCCCGACTTGTGGCTGCACTGCAATATGTTGGTGCCCTGCTCCCTGTCTTGCGCCTGTAGCCTCTAGTATAGGTTCTGAACCCCCCACGACACTAAATAAGATACGCGGTTATAGAAAACTGATTGATGGATATTGTGATTACTGACAGCAAGCATCAGCGTGCCTGCAGGGTTATGGTCAGGTTGGGGGGTTTTAGGGTCTGTGTGTATCGCTTGGTAGGAATTCGCTCGCTGACCAAGCCGATTTCCCAGCTCACTCTCTTTCCAGGCTCCGCACTGCCTTCCAATTGTACTGCTATTATTTCAGCTTTTAACCCAGACAAGAATCGAACCGCACCCTTTTGTCAAAGCCCGTCGGCAGACAGGATTAGCGGAAAGAAAATGAAAAACAAACATGAATGAGCAAAACAGCGCATGATGGTAACCTGACGACTGACAGCCGTCGCATGGTGTGATTACATGTCAGTGAGGTGTCATCACCGTTACGGTCTGAAGACCCGCTGGACTAAGGAACGTCAGTAACGGTGCATCCATCCCCGTGCCGGGCACCAGCCCGCCTCCGCCTGCCGTCTCATTTCTCTCCCAGGCAGCACTTTGAATCGCTTCAAGCTGTCATTTGTGTGTCATTCCGAATTATTACATGTGACTTCAGGCAAGACATGGGACTCTGGCTGTAGGGGCCACACATAGCTATAAAAATCAGGAGTCTAATTAGAACTGAGTATGAAATAAACCCAGCCTGGCCATGTATCCGCTGGTCCTGAAGGAGTCTTTCTGAATCCTTTTTTAATAAGATTTCAGGAGGAGGTTATATCAAATACAGCTTTTGAGTTTTTTTTAACTGCATTCGGGCCTCAAAAAGACAAGGCTAGGCCCGGAAACTCCCCCCCCAAAACCAAAGCTACCATTATCCACGCTCACACTCTTCCCCAGGCCCCTAAAGGGCGGCCCTAGCCGCATCAAAAAGTGTAAAAATATAAATGAGTTTACCGAAGATGGTGGTGCATATTAAGTAGGGTGTAGTCTTCCTCAGTACAGGTGCAGCTCCGTGCTCTTCTGCTCGTCTTAATTATCGCAGTCAGAAAAGTGCCAGGGTTATGTGCCACCTGTGCCAGACTGGGGGGGGGCAGCTCTGTGGCATTTTGTTTATTAAGGCCGCCACCATCGCGACGGCAGGGTGTCCAGATGCATCGCTGAAGCTGTCCTCGTTGGTGGCGCCACATAACGAACCATAGGCCTCATTTCACCAGGCGCCACAGCGCCCCCAACCTGCCACGCGCTGGTAATGCAGCCCTAGATGGGCACGATTTACATCTTCGCCGTGCGCCTTTAGCGGCGCGCTTACTCCCACTCGCGCGGCTGAGAACCCGTGCGCGGCCTTAACTTCAGCTGAAATTAGCGCGGGGAAATTGCGCGGCTAATGGAAACGCTCAGAGAAAGACGCAGAAATGAAACGATGATGGAGCGGCACAGAAAGGCAGTGGCAACATCTCCACATTATTACTTCCATGCATTTCAATGCAGGGCTGGCTAATGTGTTAATAAAAAATGCATAGGCGTCTCCTGGTGGGAAAGTGGGCCCCCCCTTCCCTCCCCCGGCCTGTCTAATCGCTTGGCTTGGCCCCGAGGGCTGGGAGAGGGGCGGGGGAAGAAGCCGCTCTGTCGGGTCACCCCCCTCCCACTTAGGGCCCTAAAGCGGTGCCTAGAGCCCCAGAAAAGGCAGACCCCCCACCCCCCAACGACTCCATGCCGCATCAGGAGCCCTAGAGCAGCCACTGGTAACGGGATCACGAGACGTTACAGACGAACGGGGGCCGTGGGAGAGTTAGGCGGGACCGGAAGCGAGGCTGTGAAAGGAGCCCTGTGCAGTGCCGTGCCGCAGCGCACCTGCCTGGTGCATCGCCAGGGCGCACACGGGGAGCCCATTGTTCCGAGCGACAGGCGGGCAGAGAGCCAAGAGGGCGCTAAGCTAATGAGCTCCAATATGGGAAATAGCTGTTTATGTTGTTATGAAATTACAGCCTGTCGAAAGTCAGCTCGCCTTCCAAGAGGATGCGAAATACACAGGCTGCGCCAGGCGGCTACATCCATTACGCCCATGACTGAGTGTCCCTTTTTTTCCCCATCATAAATCGCTTATTACTGGCAGGTGCAAGAGGCGCACGTGAGAGACGAAGATCAGAGGCAGGGATGCGACCCAAAAAGCCTCCTGTGAGATCCTGAACTGCGGGAGCCAAACCGTGTGAGTCTCCGGGCTACAGGGCGGGTGGGAGGTGTCTGTCAGGCAGAGGAGCGGGAAGGATGGAAAAGGTCAAGAAGGGAGGAGGAGAGAGAGAAGGACAGAGGGAGAGCGAGAGGCAGTCACAGACGGAGAGACAGAAAGAGAGAGAGACAGAGAAGGAGGGAGGGAGATGGAGAGAGTGACAGAGAGAGAAAGGGAGAGAGAATGACAGAGATAGAGGGAGAGAGAGAGTGACAGAGAGAGAAAGAGGGAGAGAGATGAAGAGGGAGAGACAGAAGGAATGAGACAGGATAGAGGGAGAGAGAGACAGACAGACAGAGGAGGAGAGAGATGAGAGAGATGGACAGAGGGAGTGAGAGGGAGAAAGATGGACAAAGGGAGAGACAGAAGGAGTGAGATGGATAGAGGAAGAGAGAGAGACAGAGAGGGAGAGAGATGGACAGAGGGAGAGACAGAAGGAGTGAGATGGATAGAGGGAGAGAGAGACAGAGAGGGAGAGAGATAAAAAGAGGGAGAGGGCCGCATCTCATAATGATGCAATAAAACAAATGATCATAAATAAGGTTTTTCCATATACCAAATAACAGCTAGACCCTAAACAAAGGAACAGGCTTCTCAAAGGAACAAGCCTGCAATCCAGCTAATTGTCTTCATAAGACAGACTCCAGCGGCTTTCCATTGGCCACAGGGTGACGGCATGGATTTGTCACTCATCTTCATAACACTGACATGGATGAAGCCCTCGGGACGTAACACACTTTCTCTCTGTCTTCCCTCCACTTTCCCATCAGGTATATCTACCGTAGGAGAGGATTGTTCTGTTCCGCAGCTGTAGAGATCCTTCTCCTCGTGCAGTGCTGTGGCCAAAGCAAGGCGACCAATTCTGCCCGTGTCATCTGGGGGGTGGGGGGGATTTAAAATGCTATGCATCACAATTTCTGAGAATAATAGCTTCCGAGATATTGCCGTTCGAAATTCCGGTAGCGGAAAAACACAAACAACTTTCGCGGAAACTGTGAGCCACGTGTCACATCCAGCACGTGTCACATCCAGCACATGTTGGCTAACAATAAAGTTCAAAGTATTAAATCTTCCTCATATTGGCAAAACCTATTTCAAGCACATGTAATAAACACAGACTTGGGAATTGCAGCACAGAAAACTCTCCAGAGGTGCGATAAGAAATGGTAAAGTAAGGGTATCATTGTCAGATTTACGTCTGAAATGACAGAGACGCTGGGTTGTAAAGTTGCTTATTTTCAGGCTTCAAAGTAGGTCTGGGGTGTTAATTGTAGCAAATTCTCACGCAAACAGCAACGGCAGCGCACTGGGTCCGAAAGGGTTAAAGCGCTTAAGCGTGATGTTATCAGGAAGTGACAGGCTCCGTGTTAACGCTACATTTCTCTGCCACGCAGAGTGCCATTTAAAATGCCCTAACGGCGTAATCCGCTGTGTTGAAACATCGTCTACTGATCCAGCAGGACCCCAGACCCACCATCCACGGGCGGCTGAGATAAAGGGGAGTCCATGTGGGAGATGCTGCGTGTCGCCTAATAAGCGCCCAGCAGAACCGGACCATGTGCTGTCTGCAGCCAGCACTCTGTCCTGCTGCTGAGCGCCATGGGAGGCCCACATAACAGGTCTCAGGGCGTCCTCAGATCTGCCCGAGCCGATAAAGCGCACGACTCTGAGGCAAAGCACAGCAGGAATAAAAAGAGAAACTTTTATACGACATGCAGCATAACACTTATTCACACTATATGTGTGTTTTAATACAATTAGTCCCTTTCATTGTACTTAAGATAATCACAGATCTCTACATATAAAAACGTGAGAATAAACAATCACATAAATTCCGAACGTGTTCGCTGTCTATTCCCACTAAAGAAACAGGCCCAGTGATGTTTGTCAGCTGTCTACCAGTTCAAAGTTTGGACACACCACTGTACAAGGGGAGTGATAAATTCACATCACATGACCTGGCCACCTGACCTAAGCACAGTAGAAATGGCTTTGGGGGAGTGTGACCAGAGAGTGAAGGAAAAGCCGCCATTGAGAGCTCAGCATATACTGTATGTGGGAGCTTCTTCAGAACAGCTGGAAAAGCATCCCAACTGGGAAACTGGTGTGGAGGAGACAGTAGGGTCAGTCTGTCCCTGGAGCAATTAGGGGCCTGTTACATGCAAAGCCCGTAGCTGCACTTGTGAACCTGTGCGTTTCATTGCAGCTCGCGGACAGCCATGTGTTCCTCCGGTGGCCAATCATCACACCTCGTTGCCAACGTCTGCCTCCATCAGCGGATCGGGGTGATGTCATAAATCACCGTTCACGAGTCAGTGAAATGGAGGGGAGGGGGAGTAAACAACATTCTCGTTTAGAAGTTGGCCTGGGAACTAGAGTGGGGGGTGCATGGTTATTTGGGGCTTTTAGCAAACCTATTGTGCATGTGACTCAATGTTGTTTACTTGTTTTGATACTCGCTGCCTTTCTTGGTCAGCAGCTACGGAACCTGCTGTCCTTGCTGTCCATGAGGCCTGGACAGGGAACACGCGTGTACATTCCCTCATGTAGGTTGGTCCTATGTTTAGATACATCAGGTATGGGGCGGCGCCTCTTCCTGGATTTATGTTTGTCGGTCAGTTCGGTTCTTTTATGTTCTTTTCTTTGGCGCCGTCCACTGTCCCATCCGTTTACATGTTATCATTTTGCAATATTATACTATGTTAAATAAAACCTGTTTACTGTCTGCGTTGTGGGCGTTCAGTCTTCCACTGTCAGTATGACTGTTACTTGCCATCTATGTTAGCACCAGACTGGTAGCCGGGAGCACGTAACAGGCCTTGCCATAGGGCCCAATGGTGGGATAACTCTGCCAACCCAAGGATTTGAACCAGCAACCATCTGAGTCCCAACCCACAGAACCCGCCCCAACCAAGAAATTATTATTTTTTGTTTAATATGTTTTTGGTCAATGCATAAGTTCCATATATGTCATCTTACAATTTTGATGTCTGTATAATTATTCTAAAATTAAGAGAATAGCACAAATAAACCTTTCTAGGGGATCTTTTGGCTGATATACAGTTTAATTTTCTGACATGGTAGCTGAGGACAGACCCTGAAAGCAGTTCCTGTTTTGTACACATCACACATCCTTAACCTGCCTCACATACATGTGCATCGGTGACCCCAGATTACGAATGAAATCGCCCAGCTTTTGTTTGCCTTTTTCAAGCTCCGCTCAGATCGGCCTCCCTGGAAGTTCTCACCGGTTTGTATTGGAGAGAAAACAAAGTCTGTGTTTTCAATACATGCATGAACGGACCCTCTGAGGGATCTTGTGCGACTCTCACAAGCTGCTCGGCAAAGGGTGGCTTTGTGGGGCATTATCACGAGACGCCCAAAAGCGGCACGTTACCGTCTCACGGGGAAGCCTTTAATCCCAGCTGTCTCTACAAACAAGCTCCCACACGGAGGACGACAAACGTGCCAACAGAGAGAGCCCCCCCCCCCCCCAAAAGGATGGAGGGTGACTTCACGAAGAGAGAGCCCTGAGACTGCAGAGCGGGTCAGGAGCCCGTCATTGGCAGGCAGAGACATATCCAACATGCCCACAAAACACCCAGAACCAAAACCCGCATTTCAGCATTAAACCTCGGGAACGTGTTCCTCGCTTCATTAATATGCGTTCGCCAAGAAAATAACAATAATAAATAAATAAATAAAAGCCCAAGGCAGGGGTATCTGTGTTAAGCGCCATTTGGAATCTGAACCCAAATGTTCAGCTGCATTTAATAACATTGGACCAACTGCGTGAATAATTCATAGCGACCGCAGCCTCTCAGTCAGCAGCTCTGCGCAGTGCTCACGGGGAGAGTATGGGGCCGGCCGCGGGGAGAGACGTCCACACTGACCCCTGCCCATCGCCGCAGGTGTACCTTCCTGTCCCGGGTGATTTACTGGCTCTCTGTCGTTAAAGGGAACACCAATTAGCTTAAACAATAAACAGGCCAGTCAACCACGTTTCTAAAAACTTAATAGATTCTGTCTTGTTTTTCTCCACATTAATGCGATCATTTATCCATCTGCAATGTTTGAACTGAAGAAATGTGCAACTTTAGATACTATTTACAGCCATTGTTTGAATCATTCCTGGCTTGTCTTGATTAAATAAAGGCTGATCAAACTGAACTAGTAGCGAGTAAATATTATGGTTGGATAATTATATGAAAAATTAATGGACACTTGAAAGCGTGCGTGATTATGGAACAAGGAATCCGACTTAATCAATTTACTCTGAGCTGTGTCATTAATTAACACCACACAGTGACTGATATTCATTCGATACCTCGATGATGTTTGTTTCGCAGCCATTAATAATTGAGAAAACATTCAAGGCTCAGCGAGAAAATCCTCCAGGTAGGATAAAGCAGAATAACGAATGATGCAGTATCTGCCGCAGGCACTTCAAACCGTCAATGCAAATGACAATAATAACTTTTGTAATGTATGAGGGAACATATGGGTGATTCTTCCCAAAATGTCCTTCCTTCACATGTGGTCAATCGGGTGCCTGCTTCAGCTCAGCTGCCAGCCATAATAGCCACTGGTCAAACACCCGCCAGTCAGGGTCCACGTATCCATGGCAACCACCGCAGAGGTTCTCGGAGCCAAGACGGCCACGTGTTTCGGAACAGATAATTGTCCACCGCCGTGACACGTTTCTAATGACGCGATTCATACTTAGGCTGTTAGATGCGATGTTTTAATAACCGTTATCTGCAAAGGGCATCTGGGAGTCTGGAATCGCTGAGAATCGGTTGCTTTGTGGAGGCATCATTATGTTGAGGGCAGACACACGGCCAATCGCAGAGCGGCGAGGTTCTGACGGACCCTGCCACAGGCTGTGGATGGATGGACTGGGTGAGAGCACTGTCACGGCGGTGGCGGAGCACAACCATGCTGCTTGGTCAACTGACTGGCGTCAGATTATGAATTTGAGACAAGTCTGCAGACACATTTACATATATGTGACATTTTTATTACCTTTTAAATGTCCCCAACGCTATTGGTGTAGCTAATTTTAGGTTTATAATGGGCTAATATAGATTTGCTGTAAAACTTCTTATGTAAACGTGAAAGTCTGAAAGTGTCACGCCAGATGCGTGTCGGTTGGCAGCCCTGCGTCTGTGATGGAGGCTGCGGCCCCCTCGCTCAACCCCCTGGTCCCGGCCTGCGGCCCCCTCCCATCACGAGGATGCCCCCAGCTCCCGTTACCAAGGCAGCACCCCTTCCTGCCGTCTCCGCGCAACACGTTAGTCATCCGTTGGGCACCCGTCACCAAATGAGGACCGGGCAGAACTCGGGAGACGGCACTGATCCCCCCGCAGACGGCCGCCTCAGCGCAGACAAGGGGCCCCATAAATATACATGATGAGGAGCCAGAGCACACAGCTGCGCACGTCACATGCGCCCGTCTGTGCAGAACACGTGTGTGGGCCTTCCCTTGCCGTGCGATCATCCCGGCCCTCAGAGAGTACCGAGGATCATCGAGTGATCAAGTGTCAGTCCCGTCCATGTGACAACCGTGTGCTGTGAGCGAACGAGTCGGCAAGAGCATCTCATAAAACGTTCTTTCTAATTTAATGCATCTGTTTTTCTTTTGACTCCTTTTACACCAGTTGTTCCTAAAGACACCCGCTGCAGGGTTTCCCAATCCGGTCTTCAGGGACCCGCAGACAGTCCGCGTTTTTGATCCTACCAGACAGTCCATAATATTGATCGGAAACTGGGTGGGAGCAAAAATGTGGACCGTCTGCGGGTCCCTGAGGACCGGATTGGGAAACCCTGCATTAGAGAGCAAGTGACTGAACAAACAAGCAAGTGTGGCCATTTGTATTGCCGACATTAATCCAAACAGTGCCAGCTTTTCGAGACCGATTCGCTGTCTGCTATTTTGTATGGTGCGAAATGGGGTAATGACAAGGAGAAATCGGTTCTTTCTATTGGTCAGAACGTAATGGAGCACTTCTGGAGATAACCCAGCGGTTATCGGGGGGGTGGAGCGGAGACTAACGTCAGCCTCATAGCCAGAGACACACTCTGGGCTTCACACAAACACAGATTCGCACGTGGATTCGCACCAGTGATTTCCATCAAGATAATTAAGTCGGTATCACACCCATCCCATATCTGAGCAGCGTGAGCCGGAATGTAATTATTTAATTCGGAGGGGGAAAAAAAATGAAATTGCGTCCCACATCAAACGGCTGCACTTGAGAAAGGTGTGATAATGGAAGGGGGTTCTGCAGTATGTATTGACATACGCAGTCACTCAATCGGCCAGATTAAATTAGCCATTTTCACTAGTGGCCTGCCACAAAGCACTTAACATAAATCACTTTCTACAGGTAATAACAGTAATAATAAAATGGAAAAAACTCCTGGGGAACTGGGGAAGGTAACAAGACCAGGCAGAGATACTGCAAACAGGTGTGAATGTGGCTGGGAGTGCAGAGCCACTGAAGGGGGAGCTGGGCGGGGCTCTCAGGGAGGGGCGGGGCTCTCAGGGAGGGGGCGGGGCTCACAGCAAGGGTGCGGGGCAGTCCTGAGTCCTGGGGGAGGGGGCCGGCGTTCATCATGGGGTGCTGAATTTGAGGCGCACGGGAGGCAAGGCAGGGACGGTGTTAGGGGTATATAGTATACCAGTGGGGGACGCGAAGTGAGGTAGGGACCTTGTGAGGGAGATATGAGGGAGGCAAGGCAGGAACCCCATGACCCGTGATTCCACTGGGGGGGCGGGGGGGGGGGCGGAGGGCAGCTGCTGGCGGCCGCGG
>JAABNX020000042.1:5563485-5573633 GCA_015163995.2 Mormyrus lacerda | reverse complement strand
GGCTGCAGTGGGGGTGGGACTCAGACGTGATGGACGATGTCCAGGGACCGAAAGACCCGAAGGAAACCAGGATCTACAGGAGGAAGGGTACAGCGCTCAGCAGAGTCTCCATGACTAATTACAAGGACTCATTCTAGACATAAATATGCATTATATACACAGTTCTTCATCCTATCGTTTTATTGCCTTTTCCCAGTGCTTTGCTTCTGTCAACCACCAGGTGGCACCCATAACAGTTTTGGATGGAGGAATAAGGCAGTTAAAGGACGTCCGGGTGCAATGACCAGAGGACTCAACCAAATGGAAAATTAACAACCAAATACACATGGTATATGTATACATATCACGCTCATAACATCTGCACTCATTTTCCCCCTAATTACAAAACATATTCTTACATTTTATATAATAAATTACTTTTAAAAGGTTTATTTAATTATTGACAAGCCTGAATAAAAATGTGTTCTATTAAGTTGCTTTAGCAGTTAGCTAATGTTCTCAGAGGGCACACATGACCCTGTTAAAAGGTGACTCTTTCACTTAGAGCGAAGAGAAACAAGTCAAACCTTCTGGAAAACGGGAAACCTGGAATTGGCGATGCTGGCCAAATTCAGGCGCCCTGATCTAGCGTGGATTTTGTTCACTGTGATCCACTAAGGAAGAACTTTGAAAAAGCCCTCATTGACTATCTGAAGTCTTTTCCTAAATGAAACATTTCTATAACACTTTCTATGAATGCCATGTCTAAAGGAATCCATGAACACATTCATAACACATTATAATGCATTCATAAAGCATTATAATCATGGCTGTAAATATTTACAAAAGGCATAACGAATTATAGCCATGTGTATTATGCATCATGATTGCTTTATGAAGCTCATCTATAATTCACTAAAAGAAACCGTCATAATGCAGTGCAAAGCATCCTTAATACTAAGACCATTATAATGCATTATGAAGGTATCTGTAGTGCATTATAAGCTTCATTGGCGCTTATAATGTATTAAAATCGACACTATGATGCTTTATGACTGTTAATAGGAGATGCTATAATGCTTTATTAATTCTTATACTGACCATTATAATGCATTATGAAGGTATCTGTGGTGCGTTATTGATGACAGCTTTAAGTAACATGTTACCAACATTTCTACAAAGTGTTGTCCATCTTGGGCGGTTCCGAAAGACCTCTGCAGAACATACACACACTAAGTAATGTATCATGCCGAGTGCTAATGGGGGATGAAACTTTTGGGAGAGAACACAGTGGGCGTCTATGCTGGGAAGGAGCCAGGAATAGGGCAGGCAGACAGGGCCGCCCACGCACGGGAGCTGAATCACAGCTTGTGGACATGCTGCAGAAGACGTCGTGATGCCGAGGAGGAGGCAGAACCGCCAGGACGCCCCCTCTGCATCCCAAGCTGTGGATGAGGGCGCGATGCCCCAGGCTGCCGCTGCAGAAGCTGCCTCAGCATGCAGTCTTATGGGGGGGTCGGGGTGGGGGCCTTGATCCGCTTTGCTGACCAGCACATCCTGGGAATTTGGTGCCATTTCAGGCCCCGTGGGACGGAGCGTTGGGCAGAAACCTGTGGGCTTCCTACTGGCTGAATCATTAAAAAAAAAAACACGAGAAGAGGCAGGACAGCCGCCCACTCTGCGGCCAAGTCGGTCTGTGCCTTGTTAAAAACAGCAACTCTGCAGAGCCTTGACTCAGATGCCATGTTATTTAGAGACGGCACGGTGACCTCAGACTGCTGCCGGCGGCCTGTGATTCACATCCCGACCAGCGTCCCGTTAATCAGGCAAGCGGGCAACCGACGGCCTAGATGACCAGCACCGCGTCCAAAGTACTGCGAGCCCAGGTTAGGTCTCACCCTGACAGGGGCTCGGCCTGCCGCCATGGGCCAGAGGGACGTTTATAATGGAGATACCTTCCCCCTTAAATGATCGAGTCACCGCAAGGCCACAATTGCAGGAATATATGAAGTGAAGCTGAAACCGCTTTATAATCCTTGACTCTTCCAGTTTTAATGCGACGATGCATCATAAACAGCTGATGCACACGTGACAAAGGCCGTTGTATTGCGAGGACACGGATATCAGAGACCAAATTAAGAGGTGCTTTGTCTGAAATGCGTACAGGTCGTATTTTCATTAAGTGTCTGAGCACAGCGGCACGTTTGCATTAAAAGCCCCAGTGTGCCATTTACTAAAAACACAGCGCACCTAAAATGCCTTTAGCTCTTAGGAGGAGACAATTTTGAGAGCAGGTAAGTACGTGTTAAAATACCAATGTTGTGAAATTGACTTTACGGGTAATTTTGTCAATTAGCACTGAATGATAGCTGGCAGCACCTATTCCACCACTGGAGGGGGGGGGGGGCCTTTCAGTCCCACGCTCAAGGAATAATTAAAAAGTTCAGACAGACGCTCCCCAGGGCTTGATGATACTCTGGTGGCCTGGTGCAGGCGCGGAGGATGCTGTCGGAGGCCGTGGCTGATAGCGCTCCAAAGACACCATATCATTTAAAGCTGATGTAGCACAGCTGCCTGCACCGCCAAGGCCATGTTCTATGTTGTTTCCAGTTCAAAACGCAGTTCAAGGTGACATACCACCTATTACAGTCAGACATTACGGTTCATATTAATAAAGAGAATCGTAGGAGCTGTGAGCTCACAAGATCACCATTTTGTGGTTTAATTAATGGGTGACAAGAATGATTCTGTAATTATTGAAATTTCAGGACCAGTTTTCTGAAATTTGGCTCAGAATACAGGAAACTAACGTGAGTCTGACCAAGATACGCAATCAGAAGATGGCAGGCAGATGCCTAGCAAAGTAAATTCTTTAGTAAATGAGTCAAATATAAATTATTGAAAGCGTGTGCTTCTACCAAGATGTGCCTAAGTAATTAATATGCCAACCACTCTGAGGTGTGTGTTAAATGCTGCCCCGTGCCTAGAATATATAGAAGACATCACTTAGAGCAAGCGAGGACTGCTGGATTGTGGTTGACGGGACCTTCGGTGAGAAGACTGATCAACTTCCATCCATTTTACAACTGCTTATTATCGTCAGGTTGGTGGGGAATGATTGGCTGGCAGTGACAGGAGGAAGCAAGATGCCAAAAGACAGAGAGAGAGAGATATCATCAAGTAGAGGAAAGCACAGACGAGAGCAAATACTCCTCATCCACGAAACCTGCACACTGACTCAAGATGGATGAGCAACCCTGAGTCAGCCGAGTCCATGGGAGTCAGTGACAGGGCCGGTCGCCCCATACAGTCCATTAAAAAGCTCACGGAGAGGGATGCGGCATATTAAAAGCCCAGCAAGGCCAAAGAATGCAGGCAGAATGGCTCGATAAAAACGCTAGTCACACGACTCCTTATGACAGCACACGAAGAGCGCGGTGACATGGGATGCAGGACTGCGATGGGCCACGTGTTTGAACGACCACGAGGGCCCTTCACACGTCGCTGTCACACTGCGTGATTAACCGCTTAGCTAGACGATTTTACAGAATGGAAAAAATAATCACAGCAGCAGCCTCTGTTTCATCTGTCTGCCTCACGTCTGCTGGGCAATAATTGTTTTTGTACTTAAAAACACATTTTTCAAATTCATTTTTGTGAGACTCGTTTGATCCTGTGTTTGATGTCTCTTTTTTCCACGTATATGATTTTTTTGAAGCTTGGATATTGGAATATATTTGCAAACGAGGATTTCACAGCTTGGGATTGTGCTGGTCATACAGTAACCAGCCATTCTGCATATGCTGAGTGCCGACACCTGCACCAAGTAGAGATGGTGCTGGTGAGGATTTACAGCAGGGGTGTGGCAACAGGTGGGTGGGCGTGGCCATAGGTGGGTAGGTGTGAGCACATGTGGGTGGGCGTGGCCGTAGGTGTGAGCACATGTGGGTGGGCGTGGCCGTAGGTGTGACCACATGTGGGTGGGCGTGGCCGTATGTGGGTAGGTGTGACCACATGTGGGTGGGCGTGGCCATAGATGGGTAGGTGTGACCACATGTGGGTGGGCGTGGCCGTAGCTGGGTAGGTGTGACCACATGTGGGTGGGCGTGGCCATATGTGGGTAGGTGTGACCACATGTGGGTGGGCGTGGCCATAGGTGGGTAGGTGTGAGCACATGTGGGAGGGTGTGGCCGTAGGTGGGCCCAGCCTTACCAAACAGATCATCTTCCCACCCAGCAGACTGCCAAATTGCCAATCCCCTGCCCCCCCCCCCCCACGCACAATTGACAACTTGCACCATCGCCATCTCCTAGCCAAAAACCACTAGGGTAACCCCCTCTCGGCCTCTGACAGAATTTAAAATACGGGGGTCCACCAAAATGCCCAAAGGCCCGCCCCAGTATGGCATCCCGGGGGTGCTACAGATCGAGAGGGTCGACCTTAGGGATGAGTTGCAGACTGCTACTGTGACGACGCAGAAATCCACAACGGCATCCCGTGGGAATTGCATCACCTCACTTTGATCACGATGAACTCTCACATTTCCAAAGGGACAATGATTAAAGGAGCATATTAACCCTGCTGGTGTCTGTAAAGGCCAGCCGAAACGCAGGACATGCGGTCAAAGGCACCAGCCACGTGTCACCTCATCATCAAGGAACCCTATCCTGGGTTGTTCCCTGCCGTGTGTCTGTAGCCTCCAGGAGAGTCCCCAAGCCCGCTGTGATCCTGAATAGGACAGGTGGTTACAGAAGATGGATGGATGGATGGATGTTACTAATGCTTAACCTCCACAGTATCAGACCGAAACAATGTGAAACATTACAACAGAACTGATCAAACTTTCCTTCTTAGTGTAAAAAGTTATTTTTAATAAATAGATAAATAAAAACAGATGGAGAGTCTCCTCACTCTTAGTGGGACGGCAGATGCAGTGTGCGCCTGACAGGATGATGAGAGACTGTCACTGCAGAGCCCGTCGCGTACAAACCCGACACCCACCTGCTGCTGCTCCATCCCTTCATTTACGTTGTTGTCAGGCCCTCCTCCTCCTCCTCCCCCCTCTTCCGACGCTATTGACTGTTTTCCCTCCTTATTTTCCTGGTATTGCAAACTGCCGGCATTTGTTTCCTCTGCCACGCTGCCACGTAACTGCATTTTCAAATTAAATTTAAATTAATAATGCTCACACCGGGAAATGAGAGTTCGGGGCCACGAGTGCTAATTAAAAATACAAAGACGCCTGTCCTCATATAAACGAAGCGACGAATGGCGGCAGATTAAGCTACAGGCTCCGTTTGTGATCTCGTGATACGCCTGTGAGCCGAACAGGAAGGAGGAGTGCAGGTGGGCTTGCATCAGACACCTTTCATCGGTGCGTTAGATGCCCTGATACGTCGAGCAGCGTGTCATCTACTGGAGGATGGAACATCAAACTGGCAAGGAGGAGTAACAGAGAATGAGACTTAATATTTTATGGGGGGAACCTGGCCAAGACTGGCCCTCCCCCCAGTAACATAACAACCTGGAAATTGTGTCCAACTCCAGAGTTTGGCCAATAATCTCTTAAACTCTCTGTCTGTGTTTCCTCAGAGATGCTCCGTACTTTGCTTTGGCCTAGAAAATCGCACATCTCAGCATGTCACGGAGCCAAAGCGGTTCCTTTCTGACCAAGGAACATCGTTACCTTGTGCATTTTCTCGATGTGCTTTTCTAAGACTCCATTCAGGTTCCGTTTAACCTTGCTTAACCCCTTGGTGATACGGCGTCTGCCGCAGACCTGCATTCTCGTGCACGTTTAGCCACATTCTCTGTCGTCTCGACGGCAGCCGGCCCTCTACCAGTCGAACCCTGCGGCACAGATGGGGGCGCCCCCCCCAAAAAAAAGGAACCGGCGGCCAAGATCGTTCAGGTCTTCCTGGCTTTGGAAGCTTCGTTGGCCTTCCTCCATATGACACTGGTAAGAGCATTAAGATCCACTCTCCTTACATAATGTATTCATTTTAACTGCCATGCGGATGTTTATCCCACGGATTACAACCGCAGGTCACAGATCTGCAGCTCACGTTGGCCGATAGCAGAGCAGGAGAGGGGGGATATGCCCCGCCACTCTGCACAGGAGGCTGAGTCACCTGGCAGGCCTCCCCTCCCCTCCCGGAGGCGGCAGAGGGAGTTAGCTAGCCATCACGGCTCATCAGACAGGCCCCATGCTGCTCCGCAGGCAGGGGAAGAAACAGGGTTACCAGCAGCATCAAAGAGAATAAAAATACACTAAAAACACCCTTACTGTGCTTTGCAGACTTTCCAAAACACAGCGGCAGCGTGTGTGCGTGCGTCACGGCACTAAAGCATCTCCGGGCGACTAAACGGTGAGCGGCAGAGCCGAAGACAGCCCGCGCGCGGTCGGCTGCGGCTTAGCAGGAGAACGAGGGAGCGCTTTTCTGCAGCTACACACACGGCCAGACCGTTTACAGCGGAGGAGACTGAAACATTCGCTGGTGGGGAAATGGCTTCACATACTGTTCCTGCATAGAGGAGGAACTCAGAGATACAGGACAGAGCTGGCCATTCATATAAACATCACAGGAATGTACGGAAATGTGTAATGCTGTTATACAAGCATTAAATTCAACCAGGAAGACTGTGGAGTGTGGAAATGGGAGATCTTGATGGTCTGACTGATGGCATTTATATTTGTATTGTAAATGAACCTTTTCTCTGGAGGGATTCTTGGCAATGCCAAGTCCCGGGGGGATTCAGACTGACAGCCCTGGGCATCCAGGACCATGCTGGGGGGCGTCCAGGCCCGGGCGTGTGGCGCGGCGAGGGGGGGGGAGGGTGTTCATATATCTATGTGACCAGCAGTGAGGAGGAAGGATGCAGATCGGGTGGTAGCTGCTGAGGATAATGTGAGAGGCAGATGGGACCACACTGGTATAAATGAGCCAAAATGCTCATTTAGGATCACAGGTAAGAAACAGGCATGAGGACAGCAGGGCCCCGGTGTGGCCCCAAAGAGGGGAGGCTAGAGAGCCAGCAGCCCCGCGATTCTCACGCCCCTTGGCCAGAAGAAAAGAAAAGCAGCGAAAGAATGCTCCGGCGCACCCTGTACCTGCCAGGAGACTCCAGGCCGATAAACTGCCAATTATCACCTACAGCCGGCGCTGTGGCCTCATCCAGTGCCACCGCCGTCAGGCCGGCTGACGTCGGTGCCGAAGGGGCCTCTCGTCCAGCCACGATCTCACAACACTTACCGAGAAAGCGGGGGCACGCCAGCAACAATCCCAAGGCCGGGCGGTAATAATGATCAAAGGCAGGTCTGACCTTTCCTCTTTGCATAAACATGACGTAAAAGGGTAAAACTCACAGCAGTCAAGCTGAAACACCGAGCTCTGAACTGCAGAGTGTGTCATTTCAGACACCCTTTTGCTGGAGGATGATTCTCACGCACACACAGCCGGAGTGCTACACCCTTCTGAAGAACACACTCTCTCCCGCGCTGAAAGGAGACAGCTAAGGTCTCAGACAAGCTTTGCCATGAGGCTGAAAGCAGCACGGACGGAGAGACGGCGCCTCCCTGAACTTCTCATTACCTGCTGCTCCACACCCAGATGTGCTGTACGGGAAAGGAACCGGTTTAAATGTGTGCTTCACATCGCACACTCGTGACGAGAAATGGCCCGTTCGCTCGGTGCGTGGCCTCCAGCACGTCTATCCGTCAGTTTGACAGTGTTTGATCTCCATTTGGAGACATCTACCCTTCGGAAAGCGGCTTACGTACGGGACTTTAATACCACGGGGGTAAAACGCTTTGCTCCTAAATCCAGCGGTGGGCTCGCACGCTGGATCCAAGCGGTTCCCTGGCAGGAAGCTTTGACGTGACAGGTGGAGATGCAAATGTGTTTCCTGCGACATCCATCCATTTTCATTAAGCAGAGCCGGCTCCCCCTGTCCAGCTGGATTCTCGGTTAAGCAGCTCTTAACCACTGCATAAGGAAAGCGGTGCCAAGGTGACAGCTTTAGCCTACAGGTCCCCACCGGACACGGTGAAGGTTAAATCGTTGACACGACCAGGCGTCCGTGAAGACACTCGCAGCACGGTGCCCCTGACGCACATATTATTTATGATAATGATTTGTTTATTCCGCTATCCAATGAAGGAGAGCAAATGAGACTGACGACAGAGAAAGGCTGCATTAATGCTGCTCTCTACTGCAGAACGGAGAGAAAGAGCCCCACCTGTTAAGGGAGAGGGGGGGGGGTCCGCCGAGAGCACCCGCCCCCCCAGAACGAATCATGGAGAAAGTATCATGGGGTGATCAGCACAGCGGCGCGGGGGGGCTCGCAGCAGGCGAGGACGGGGGCCCTCCGTAGGCCGACCTTGCCGCCAGACCCGTTTATCTGCGAGGTCGCAGAAGGCTGGGACTCTGCCGGGAGGGGGGGCGCTGGCCAATTACACCCCTGAGCATGCTGGGAATCGATCTCCGACGTGGGGCCGCCCCTCAAGTCACTTCATCTCTAATGCTAAATATTTGTTTTGCAGAAACATCTGGCTACATAACAAAGAGGGGGGGGGGGCATCATCTCCACTACAGAAGTGATTTAAATATGAATGTGGGCATTCTTCATGTTTAAATGAAGCATCTACGTTTGGAATAAGCAGCTGCCTGACTGACAGGCTCGTGAATCAAGTCACTTGGGCCTTTAGTTCTGTTTGTATAAAGGAGAAGATTAATATGCAGCAGATTCACATCTTGCTGTTTTCCTCTATGATTTTAATTTGGAGAAATTTGTTTCAGTGTTAAACATTTTCAGTGGTTAATCTGTAAATAAAAATGCATCTCATCCGCAGTTTCCAGCTCCAGATAAATGGGTCATCACAGCATCTCTCACAAATCCAGCTTTCAGCTACTTGTCACTATCAAAAGGACATCTTTGTAACCCCCCCTCCTCTGTATTTTCTATCATTTTTCTCACACACCCCCCCCCCCCCACACTATATTGTGACAGCAGGATTTTACACTAATTGCTTCCATCACAGCACACAGTGTCTTGGGGATTATTGGCCGGATCATAGGGATTCAGTGTCCTGACCATAGCCGGGTCTCACCATGCTGACAGATTCAGCCCAAATACAGTCTTTTATAGCATAAATATTTTTAGGCATGAACGACACAGGCCCTCCAGACAGGCTCTGTATCCTGCTCTGGGAAATGCCCAATGGAGATTATGCTAACGGACGTTGGCGCGATGGAAGTGCTCGACCAATCGTGGACCGCCATTCGAGGAAAGACCCGCCCGTAGAAAGGCCGGCACCATGGCGACACGCGGGGTCCAGAGAACTAGAGGACGCTACCGCACTGCCCCGCGCTGTCAAAGGCAGACACCATATCGCAAAGCATCGCCGCGGAAACGGGGACACGGAGCTTCTAAAAGTGCTCGTGCGCCTTTTGTGATGCTAGAGACCCGAGAGGCACGTTGCACGGAAACGAGCACTTTCCTTTCTCACGGAGCGCTGCGGAAACAGGCACAGATACACCGCCTTAAATAACGAGAGGATAAAATCCAGGATGAATTAAATACACAAACACATACAGCACAGCGCATGGAATAGCCTTAATCTACAGAATACCCTCACCCCTACAAACGGCTCAGGGAAGAGGAAATCCACACCAGTGTATGCTTAACTGTAAAGAGGCAAGAGACCATCCTCCCTAAGCACAGTGCGGTAAACACACGACCATTCGACTTAACAGGCAAAACCCATTCCTCATTTTACACACATTACATTAAGAGTCTTTGATATGGAACAGAGTTAAAAATGATCAAAATAGTCAAAATATGCTATGAAGTATATTTACTATAATTATGCCAGTCTAGAGTCCTGCTATGTTTATATTGATTCAGATGTTTATTCGAATCATTCACAACATCAAGAGACATGATAGTTTATTGATCATCTGAAAGAGAAGCATCACCGTTTTCAAAGCGGCTAATAGCGTGTATGACAGGCTCTGGGGGACGCACTCAGCTCACAAATGCTAAATTAGCTCTGGCCACTGTTTGACCATTTTATTCTCAGTGCTACAGTGATATTATTATTATTATTATTATTATTATTATTATTATTATTTATTATTAATAATAATAATAATAATAATAATAATAAT
>JAABNX020000042.1:5546664-5563385 GCA_015163995.2 Mormyrus lacerda | reverse complement strand
ATTATTATTATTATTATTATTATTATTATTTATTATTAATAATAATAATAATAATAATAATAATAATAATAATAATATTCTCATCATTCAGCATCACATTCATTAAGGGGATTTAAGACAGCGAATGATGCTCAGTTTTACGGCCGACGGTAAGACTGCGGCACTCAGGGAATCCTCATCACCAGCAGCTGATTCTGAATCGTCATGCTCTCCGAAATCCGCGCTTCTCACCCCCATTCAGCCTCGGGCCCGTCGTCTTGAAATCAGCCACTCGGGGTGACGGTCCAGAGCCGCTGCTGTTCAGCTGTGAGACTGTGAGAGCGACAGGTGACCTGCCCAACTCTGCCGTGCTCTGATTGGTTTAAAGCACTGCGGCGTTTACGCGCAGCATTCACATGCACCTGTAGGTGGCGCTCTCTCGCACCAGGCCTGGCACGGAGCAGAAGGTGCCTGCATTTGCGCGAATAGTGATGTGACCGGAAGGGCGATCTTCAGCTTGGCAGCTGCTCTGTTCTGGATGCCACCGTGGCCGACTTGCCATCACTCGTCATGTGACCAGCGGTGGAGGTTGGCATCAGAGTGCCCAGCCCCCCCCACCGGCAGTGCTCACGCTGGTTTTAAAATGCGTGCCATGTCAGGCAGCGTGCTTGGCTGCTCGCCCGGTCGCCTTTGTGTGACGGCACGTGAAGGCTAGCTCAGATGCTAACAGATGTTCGTGTGCCTCTTCACAGGGTCCAGACATGTCCAAATTGGATATTACCACCGCCCCCGTTATCTGCCGTGTGACGAGGCAGCCTGCAGTTCCCGGCCGATCAAAGGGCCGCCTGCGAGAGAGCAGATAAGCCTGAGCGTGACCACCTTCACGTCGCCACGCATCATCAGCACGGAGGGCCCTGGTGTGCCCCCGGCCGGACCAAAACCAGGACTGACATGCGGGGGACGTAAATCTGCAACCGGAGACGGACAGAGTGAACCCCATAACGCTCGACATCTTCCTGGTTGGTGCTGCTGGACCGTTTCCCAGCATCCTCTGCACACAAAGCGCATTGTTCTAAAGGCAGTCTCACCGGCAAACGAAAACGGATCATGTGCCATGTTGGCCGTACCCTACCGATCCAAACAGAAGAACAGCAGAGGCGGAACCTTTACACTGTTTAACGCTTAACCTGATGAGGCACCTGGAAGACACAGCAGCGATACAGTGATTCCGCCACACTCACGCCCCGGGGGCAGTCAGCTGGACAGGCACCATGCAGTAAACCCACAAAGATTACAGGGTCATTCTATAGCCCCCCTACTAGCTCTCACTGTTCAATAAAAATCAGTATAAGCACAGAAGTCAAAAACAGGAATGCTATGTTATTCCACCCGGTGTTTTGTGCGATATTATTTTTGTGCAGAAACATACGATCCGCCAACTCCTGTCTTGAAGAAAGGCATGCGTTTCTTGACGACTGCATGATTAATGTTTTGGAGTCGAGCAGCATTAATAAGGTGTAGAGGCCTCAGTAGTAAATAATGCACAAAAGGAGACACGACACACGCATGGAGAGACAGACACACACACAGACAGACACACACACACAGACACACAGACACAGACAGACAGACACACACACACACACACGGAGAGACAGACACACAGGCATGCTTCTGAATTAAGCTCAGCTCCACATCACAGAGATGTGATGCAACATGGGAGTTTCTGGGGTAACACAGAGCCTTGTACCTGCGATTCCACAGTCCAGAGAACCTCAGCAAAAATCACAGCCCCCCCTGCCTGAGCATGAGGATGCCTCTCTTCTTTTTTGAACATGCCCCCACCTAGGGTATCACACACAACCATTGGGCGCCCAGGTGAGTACAGGAGGGGGTGTGGAGCCAGATTAAATGTGGCACAGTGGCATTCAGGCCACCCGACCGGGGGGGCCACAGCCCCCTTGCGGGGAAAACAAACCCATTAAAGGCGGTGAGGCTCCACTGCTTCTGAAGGAGTGATGTCAAAGAGGGGGCAGTGTATTTCAGGGTGAAACTTAACTGAAAAGAAAAACAAAAAGCCAGGTTACTCTGCGACCTCTGGGAGGCGCTGTTGGGCCCCTCCTGTCCACTTTGGTTTAATTATTCAGAAACCACTCATTTATGTAACGTGGAGCCAGACGCCCTTTCATGTCTCGGATCAACTCACTGTTCCTCATCCGTACCGAGATGCCGGTTCCCGCTATCAGAGCTCAAAGGATTCAGACACACAATGGAGAGTACCCATGATGCACCGCTGCCTCTTACATAATGCATTCTAATAGCCGCAGGTCGACGGGAGTCGGCGGCACCCCCGGTGACGGCGGTATCCGCGTCGAGGACACGCTCGTTGCGGCCGTTAAAGTGCAACCATAGTGAAAAATGTCAATTAGTGGATTTCGGTGGCAGAGATAACCGCAAATCACGTCAGCGCCGGTGATTAATGAGACTTTTAGCAGGAAGCACTCAGCATGATGAAAGGGAGACCTGCGTGTAGAAAGCATCCATGCCAGCGACGGATTCAAGGTCAGGTGACCCTGGGGTCTGGACAGGCGGCTCATCTGCTCTGTCCGCTGGCCAAAAGAGTAGCACTCCTACGCCCCACCGGCGCCAGGTAAGCAGGAAGGTAAAAGCACTCACTCCGTCCTCAGTGGGTCTCGCTGGTCCAGCCTCACCGTTCTTCCTACCATCTGACATCTGAGGTATGCCGTAGCCTGACGAGGGAACTGAGGAAGAGGTTTGTGAAGTCCATTCCCTTATCATGAAGATGGAGCCCAAACACGGGGAGATAGGTGCTCTGCCATACTGAGCGCTATCAGGGCCACATTTGTATAAAATCAACAGAGGCTGGCCTCACTCATCACGGAGTGGCAGGGACACGTCAATGAGACATCATGCTCGCCGTCCTGTGTCAGCCGGTTCTTCGTGTGTCAGTCACGTTTGTCACCAGAACTCTGAATTTTTCATATGTGTCACTTGCCAGAGTGTGACATACCTGTCAGTCATCAGCCATGGGGTCTGGACGGGCTCAGTCCAAAGCTCTCATTTTTGGTGCCCATGTCCAGGTCCAGCAGTCTTTGTGGGGACCGAACGAGGTGCCAACAAGCCCACAAAAACAGCAGGTTGAGAAAACCCTGGCGCCGCGATGACTAACAGTGACGGCTTTGTTTATGAATTAAGTTCTTTCGTACTGGAAAAAGTTATAAAGGATCGCTGGCACGGAGGCGGCCGCCAAGCCGACAGGATAGCACACGTGCGTGGGAGCCTGCGTGCCGGCTCTGATGACAGATCATTGGAACGCCAGCCTCCTGTGACCGTAAACACGCGCGTGTGGCGTGCAGAAGCTCCGCATCGCCAGTGGCCCCATGGCGCCCACTCATACGGTCTCACCACACCTTTAATCAAAGGGGGGGGTCGACGCTCTCTAGGAGCGGCGTACAATGCAGCGCACCGATGCTGTAGCTAGGCCTGCCTTTGCGGCATTTCGATTACGCACAAATTTTATCAGTCCCGGCTCACAATTAGCTCTTGTAATTGACTCTTAATAATTTGCCAAGCATGAAATGCACCATTTTAAATAATGATAATATAAAATAACTTTTACAGCATGATAGGCGTTATCTTCAAACCCACTGCACTGAAATCTCCCTGTGGAAAAATACTTTACATCTAGTATTTAACCTGGGGGAGTGAGGAGCATTTCGGCAGCTGCTGAAGATGGTGTCAGCTGAGCAAATTACTGCACCAAAATTGGGAAAAATAGCTATATATAAAACACAAGGGGAAAAGGCATTTCTGGGGTGCGGAGGAGCACTCTTCCATGTATGACAAATGCCCAGCACCGCCTAGCCATTAATCCCACTTCCCGATGCCGGCCCCACTTCCAGCCTGTAACCATCCAACCGCAATAAATCACAGGGATTCGTGTGTCAAATCCAGCTTGACCTTTAACCTCTGCTCATGCCCAGAAGTACCATATAGTATGATTACAAAGAGCAGGATAATTTATAGTGACGGTGAGGCATCTCGTGTGGGGAGACCCCCTGCTCTCCACCCTGACAGGGACCGGTGTCACGTCCCGGAACCCCCCTCCCTCAGGGCCTGTGTCCCGGGAGAGCCCCAACACCTCTGCATCCCGGCACTGGATTATAGGATGGTTATGGACAGATAAAATGGAATGTTATCATGAATGATAAAGTATGAGATGCAGCTTATTATTAGACTTAATATTCAAAGTTGGCGGCATTTCACCGCAAATGTAAACACTCTCTGATAAGTACCTTTGGTAAATTTGGTTTGCCAGTATTCATGCGAATTTGCGGCCCCCATACCACCCCAGTCCAGGTTTTAATTTCCTCTCCCCGCATCACAGACAGACACGCCTGTAAACAAGTGTTTAAGAGCGCTTGCATGCCAGCGCCCTGCCATAACCCACAGCGACGCCGCGGAATGGGAACCAGCCAGCCAATCGGAACCCTGGGTTCGGCAGCTCCCACCTCGCGGCCGTGGCTCTGGGACACCCGTACATTTCTGTCTGCATCTCCCCGCCCACCCTGAAGAGAAAAATCCTGGGATGTTTTGGGGAAATGTACCCATATGAGTGGTGTGTTATGGTGAAATTTTAACTGCCTATTGGGGGGGGGGTCTCTTTCACAGACTCGCTGGAAATAAACGGACTACGATTCTCTTGTGGGGGCTTTTCTCTGGGATCCCTTGCACTGCTCCTGCTTGAGGAGTGTCCTCATCTACAAACGCAATCACGGTGTCGCCTCCATTTACCTTCTGATAATATTTACACAGACGTCAGTGGATTTTTGGGAAATTGTTGCTCCCTTGCCTGGAGTCGTTTATCCCAATAAAGGAAACAGTCTGCATCGTTGGAGATCTGTGGCGGGGGGACGGTGGGGGGGGGGGGATACACCCTGAAATCCCCAAGCCCCCCCCCACCGGTACCACAACACAGCCGTGAAACATTGGAAACGACAGCCACCCCATCTGGTGCGCGATGAGGGTGAGAGGGTGCTATGCCCTGGCAAAGCGGGATCTGCTTCGGTTCCGGGGGGTGGGGGGGTAGTCACGGCCTTGTCGGGGGACTCCGGCTGTGGCCGCAGTGTGAGACTCGAGCAGCTCGCCTCGCACTTAAAGAACTGTCTGAGGGGCACCAGTGAGATCGCGACCCCCCCCGGTATCAGGAAAGGAGTCCGGCATCTCCATCAGCACCTCCGCCCCGCATTGCTGACTGGAGGACCCCCCACAGAGCGACTCGCCAGGAGCACATGATGTGGTGTGATACACAGATAGGTGGCGCTCTCCACATGAACACGCCGCCCACTGACAACACAGCAAGCGACACACTGGATAAGGAACTGCGCGGCTGTACTGGGTGTACCTAGGCCGATATTACACTACAGATATTACACATGGAGTGATTTATTAGTCTGTTTAGATAACAATACCAGTTAAATAATAGCAGGTCTTTATCTGCATACATCTTGATATAGCAGACCTCAGAAATTCCTCTCTGCTCACCCACAGGGGGTGGCATGTGAGTTCAGTTTCAGAAATGATGGAAATATTTATCTCCTAGTGCCCTGAGGGGGCGTCATGGCAAGGGTAACCGACAGACGAGCAAACACTGAGGGGGAAGGGAAAACAAACACACAAGCCTGCAACACACACACAGAAACTCGTAACAGTATTAAAGCATCACATTCACGTCTAATCAGAGAAGTACAGGGCTGATCTATTTCTTTTTTCTACACTTCACGATGGGTAATAGCACATGTGATAAACAAAGGCATGAAGAATGTGTACAAACCTTTACACACCTCTGAGTATGACGGTAAACCGTCCCCCCAGCATTCACAGTTACGGCAGTATCCAAAATGGACCGCAACCGTTTGCGATATCTTGGTTTGCTGTTACGACAGGCTCAATAAACCTATTGAAACGTTAAATTACATAATAAGACAGGATTTGTCAGAAGTTGGCAGCAAAGTGTTTGTGTGTCCAGACATGTGGTTGATAAGCACATTTCAGTGTAATTTTAAAGAAAAACAGAGCATTTAAAAACAGCACCCATGTAGATAGAACTTGGGCCTGTGTAATGACAGTTTGGAAAGTGGTGATCCCATTCTATAACTGTCATGCAGGGTAAGGCTTCAGGGCTTAAAAGAGAACTGAAAAAGGTACCAAAAAAAAAATGAACATGTAAATCTGTCAACATGGATTGTTTTAAAACAAACACCACTAGTGTATTGTGGGAAATACAAGACATTCTCCCCAAAGCCATTAGTCGTGTGACTAAGGTCTTTGGCGCTTACTGCTATTGCTCTACAGCGTTCTACGCTACTATTATCACTCACTCTGCGGTGTTACATAACGTGAAAATCCCCGTCAAAGCATATTTACCTTCTATACCAACTATATACAATAGAGCAGATATACTCCAGCTGTTGCACACTGTGTATGGAAATCCATGCAAAGAAACATAAAGTTTAAGTTCAGGTAACATTAAGTCTTAGTTGTCATTCGGTCCGCTGATATAAGTCGTGACAGGAAAACCGGGTACTTGTGATGTGCTCTCTGTCTCACCAAAACATTGGAACAAAAACTGCCGGACCGCCAGTGAGATCAATGTTACAGTAAGTTATGAGATGCAGGTCACTATTGGACTTAATCTCCAAAGTTTTGAGCATGTTGAAGACATTTAACTGCAAATGTAAACGCTCTCTGATAAGTACCTTTGCCCGACAAATTGGATTTGGATTCCTGGCATCTCCCGGGAGAGCGATACGTGCCGGATAGCAAAGTTCTCTTGCTTACACTCAACCAGCTGCGACATCCCCTGAATCACAGCGATAACGGCGCCCTGAGCCTCAGTGTCCCGGAAGCTCCCGTCATCGTGCCCTTGAGCCCTGCACCTGCGCACCTCCTCATTCCGGACAGACGGCAGGTGTTTTCACCGCCTCGTCACATACGACGTGATTAATGACACTGGCCACGACGCACATCGAGGACCCTTAAAAGTACCGTTAAAGGCAGACTCTCTTCACAGGGTCCTTGCTAGACCAGACAGCATGATAAAGTGCCCCCCCCCCTCCCCTGGCGATCAAAGGAACGGTTGAAGACACAACAAGAACACAACCTTAAGAACAAGTTGAAATATTTCATATAAAATGAACATTTTCTGCATGGAACACTATAAATCTTTTAAAACCCAGAGACACAAAGTGCTGCATGATCTTGGGTACAGCATGCAGGTTTTCATGAGGCTGGATCCAAGAGGCAAGGGAATTTCTACGTCTTAAATCAGACCCCTATACGTTCAGCCAAATGGAGAAATGGAAGATTTTTATGGCATGGCTATTCCTATGGAAATCACAGCCATGTCTGTACACCAATTACAATACAGCAAGGTTACATGTGAAAACATAATGGAATCTAGACAAAAAGAAAGCGATACGAGGAACGTCGCCCAGCAGAGCTGCGCACTGCTCAGTCCGTCACACTGGGCAGAAACATTTGCTCGCGGCCAGATAAACCCGGCAGAAAAGCTGGCAGATTAGCGGGCGCCTCCGCACCGCGAGTGGAGAGATTGTGCCGGGAGATGCACGGCCTCCGTCCGCAGCTCCGCCGTCAGACACAAGGCCTCGTCTCCCAGGTGACTGCCGCTGACCGGCTAATCTGTGCGAGGTGGCTTAATGACATGTGAAAACACGCAGATAATGGATGTTAACCACAGATACCTGTAACCACAATTAAGCATCACAAAGACAGACAAACCAACAAAGACAGGCCACTCCTGAACACCAGTATACAGAGGTGCAAAATACAGGTCCAGAAAGTAGAAATCCAGACCAAGGTTTTGTTTCAACCAACCAGTTTAGTACTCTGTGACTGTGATTCTTTATACTCAAATAGTTTGTTGAAACAGCTTAAACAGGTGCACGTTCATCCTCTCAGATGCAACGTATGAGCAAGGCAATCCATCCTTTGTCCAATGGCTACTCCTAGATTGGTGATGAAGAGGGGATAGCTGGAACCTATCCCAAGATGCACAGGGCAGAAGGCTGGGGTACGCCCCTGGAAACGATGTTTAATTATACACCAGTATATAATTCTTCACATGTGATTACCTGCTACTCAAGAGCGCTTAGCTTGTTCCTAAGTTTGGTTACTAGCATACTGATGGCAGAACGACTCTGAGTTTTTAACAAGGGTGACGCAGCAGGGGTGAGATAATGAGGGAGGGGTAGGAGGAGAGGAAAGAGGAGGCTGATACAAAGACTGCAGTGAGGCGTGTTCTGATCCTAGCAGAAAGTTCTGGTAAAAATCTATGGTGAGAGTGTCAAATGCAGTGTCCTGTTCTCTCTGCAGATTTCCCGGGATCCTGGCCAACTTCTGTCAGGGTGTGTGTGTGTGTGTGTGTGTGGGGGGGGAGGATTGGTCCCAAGCAGACCATCTTTTTGCAGGATGACTCAGACACCCCCCCCCCTTTCCTTTCCCCCCCCAATGCTTGTTTGTTTCTGTAGCAGACACTGTTCTCTCACCACCTCGTCATTGACTCTCTTTAACGAGCCACCTGCGTGAGAGCAGCAACAGATTCTCGGAAATAAGAGCGGTCAGGATGCCGTCTGAGGGCCGACACCTTCTATCCAATGAGGTCACAAGATCCATCCCAAATCCACTGTGCTTCGCAGGCTGAGAAGGTAGGCAAAGCTATTACCACCGGGATGGCCACTCAGGTAAAGGATGAGCCAGACAGTGGAGATAAGCGGGCCAAACAAAAGCCGACTTCCTAATCCGAGAGAAAGATTTCCAAGAGACTTTCCTATTTTCAGGATAGCAAAAAAAAAAAAATCATGAGATATCCGGCTCCAATAAGACGGATGCGATGGACTAAATATCTTCTGATGGCCCGGATGAAAAATCTGAGGAGAAATCCAGGCGAACACCGCCGTTAGCTATCGGTTTAAATCAGCAGGCAGTTTCCTAACGAACGCCTGACGACCGATATGTTTGCTAAGCAGAAGGACTAACGGGTAGAGGGTATATATTAAATTAAACAGGCAGATTATGTAAGCAAACAATGAAAGCTTTGGTCTTATTAAAATATGCTTCTTATCAAATCCTGGCCATTAACTAACGATAAGAAAAATTACCTTTTCCCCTTATCAGACAGCATCAGAAAGAGGCCAATCCTCATGCAAAGTCCAATTATCTCACCTTCCTTGTTTTTGGGGTTTTGTGGTCTTTTCTCATTAAAAGGCCTATTAAGGAACTGTCCTTCTTCCCTTGTGTTGAGATCAAAGCCTCAGGCCACGTCAAGCTCGCTGATAACAGGAGTTTCCGCTTGCCGCTCTCAGACGGCGAGACGTTGGCACATGGCGGCAGCAAAGCCCACGAGCCGCAGCCAGCATAGGAGCATATCAAGAGCAGCTCGGGTGAAGCCACACTCGACAAAAACATGGTAACAATCTCCTGCAGTCTCGTGATTTTTCAGACAAACCTAAGTACTCTGCAGGAAGCTCAACTTCTACTCATTAAGTGAAACTACGCCAGAGGTTTGAGGTGGCGACGCATCTACTTGAGGACGTCTTGTTCATATTGAAAATCAGAAATTCAATAAATAAAAAGCATTTTAACCAGGGGCTTTCCTTTCAACTAATAAACATTCATGTCCTGTAGACAAACAACCGACTGCATTAAAAATTCATGCACTTCACCGCCAGCAGGACTTGTAACTTTCTTGCAGTAAATTGATAGTTGATGTTCTTTTTTGTACGTTTAGCTCTGTTGGTTATTTTGAGTATTTATCGAAAATTCAAAGAAGGGAGGACGAGTCTCAGGGATTTTCCCAAAACTCAGAAGCACGGGTGACTAGCTTTGGAACCTCCTATCTGAAGAAATAAGAGACACCATCCGTCAGGTTCCCAGCGACAAAATTTGTTTAGTTTCGATGGCATTTTGGTCCAGATACAAGAACATGGCACAGGTCACGTCCCGCATTGCTTCATATTGCTGGAGTTTATTTTTCAAGAAATATCTGGTAATAACTCAGTTACTACTGAAGTACAAATTATGAACAAGTCATGCATAAATATGATTGCTGAGATAAAAGTTCCATCACGATTCATTAATGATGAACAAACACGACATCAGTGTTTAAATTGTGTCATTTTTAACTTTTCCTTCAGTGGTTCATGGACAAAGGTTTACAGAATTAATAAATAACAACAAATATAGTAACTGATTGAGATAAAACGTGTTGCAATTTATTAATGAATCATTATTGAATTCTCATGAGGTCAGTATGTGACTAAATATTTGTTTGTGGTTAATTAATACGTAAGTAATAGCATAATATCGTAGTAGTGCACCATCAAGTTAAGTGCTACAGCAGTGACTAAGCAGGACACACAGTACATTTCTGTACTATAAGCCTATTGGTGCATTCAGAATCTGGGCAGATGCCCCGCCCACACACGCACTCACACTCACTCATCTGATGCACAAACGGTTTGGAGAGTTTCTGGAGGAATTTAATTGTCCCAGCAGCACTAGCCAGTCAGAGGCCGAGAAAGGCAGCGGAAATAATTAACACGGGTGCTCGTTTCATGGCCGTTTGATGGTCGTTGTTCTGTGACACCCCCTCGTGCCGCACGACGGGCATCCCCCCCCATACCCAACAATTTAATAGCTTCATTGCCTTCATCTTTTCTATGAAAAATGAATGACAACTAGAATAATATAAACATCCCTCATGGTCTAAACGGAATATAAATTCAATTTAATGTAACGGCAAAGAGCCCTATTGTGCTGTGGGCAGGGAAGGCGCCAGCGCTGGGTTCCGTGTGCAGGAAGGATGACCCTGCATTTCCACGCGCTGATTCAGATGGAATATTAAAGTTAATGGAGGCCACAGACACAGTCTTATCTGCTAAAACAGATACTCTTACTTGCTTATTTGTTCATTTATGTGCTAATTTTTTTTATTTTTTTTATTCGCAATTTTAAAGGAAATGTCCTCGTGCTTTTTTGCCAGAATGGGAAGCCACCTGTAAAACTCAACTGGCTTCACCACATCACCGCTCTGCTGGATCGGAGGACTTCAAACGGTGCCAGAGCCTTGGGTGCTGCTTGTGTCAGGTTTATGAACCAATGAAAACGACGACCGGCACTTGAGGTGGGCCAGTGCTCACTATTATGAACCATCGCTCCTTTGTTATTTTTCTCCTAAGCACCGGGAACATTTCTTGCATACTGGCATGTCTTATAATTACTGGCAGTAAATACCAAGGTGAGTACCAGTCCCTACACTAAAATCACTAATGGTGACTGGTTTTTGAGTTCCATTTACCACTGAGGTTATGAGCCCAAATATCTTGACTCAAACTCTTTCTCCTCAATACATACAACCTTAATTTGTGGAGATAAGGGTCCAGGCTACCCATCTACTCGTGGGTCGTTAAGCGGGAGAGAGCTCACAAAGACCACAGAGGCACTCGAGAGCAGAGGAGCACTGGGAACAAACACAGATGTGTGTGAAAGAACAAACCCAAACAGAATAGGATGCTGTAATCAGCCTGTGTGCCACACAGGACACCCATCGGTCAGTAGTGTTTGGGTTCAGTGCCAGGCTAGACAAACAGCAACAGATGCCAAGCTTTCCAAAGTAATCCCGATCTCCATAAACACACCGATTCGAGTGAATGGATGATGATTAAACCTTGAATAGAAATCTGTCTTGACATGACATCCTGGCACGTGAGAGATATCCCTGGGATAATGAGCGCTGCAAAACAAATAGTCCTTCAGAGGGGTTAATCAACCTGTATAGCAGCATGGTTTTCTGAAAACAAAAAGAAAAAAAAAAAACCTTTTAGAAATTAATGATACCAGCTGTTAAAATGTTGAAATCACCAACACATTAAGATGTTTTAGTGATAATGCTTCTGGTTGATGATATTTATGACTGTTCTTCAGAGGTCTTTCCCAGAGGCAACTTTCGTCCATCAGATAAATGCAGGACTATTTCATTTTATCAGACAGGGCTTCTATCCAATCAGAGACTATACAGGCAGTTACATAAGTTTAGGTGAGGAGTTTGACTTTACAAAGGATGACAGATGCAGTGTTTCGTGACCCTGTCCTCAGGGACCCCCAGATGGTCCACATTTTCACACCCTCCCAGACTGTCCACGTTTTTTGCTTTCTGGGATCTGGAAGGGAGCGAAAACAAGCACCGTCTGCTGGTCACGAGGACACAGTTGATAGATACTGGATAAATGTAACCACCTGTAGCAAGTTCTGTTTTGTTTCTGATACAATCTCCAAACACCATTACACAGACGTCCAGACCAAGATTTTGTTTCAACCAACCACTCTCTGACTGATTTTATTCTCAACCAGTTGGTTGAAACTAAATCTGGGTCTGGACTTTTACTTTCTGGACCTGAACTATCCACTTCTGCCAGCACATGTTCCTGCTCAGCTCCTGCCCTTCTCCATTTAAACACCGGCCCCCAAACCTTTGGTACGGCCTCAGAACTCTGGAGCTTCTGCTTTGCCTATTATCTGTAACTCCAGCCATTTCTCCGTATCTGAAGCTCAGTGAAGGTAAACACTGTATCATTGTGCATCTTGTAGATTTTGACAGGCTGTTTGACAGAAGCTGTCAAAACTGCAATGATTATTTTCATATTTGGCAGTAAATTGACTGCATCCCCCCATAAATGTGACTAGTCGACACAGAAAGCGTTCACTTTATAATCTTGTTACTTTGATCAAATGCGCACATTAAAACACACCATGATTCTCTAAGACAGATGCTGTATATAATGCATCGTATCGCTAACAAAACATTGTTCTCAGGCAAATACCTCCCCCATTGTTCAGCTAATAAAAGTCTTAGGGCACTACAAGGCCTTACCTGAGATGTTTTTAAAGCATTACACAAACATTAACTCACTTGTGAGTTATGAAGTGCAATTAATCCTTATGGACTCACAATTCCGTGCGTTTGACAGTGATCAGATTAACGACGGGCATCCCACTGAAGGTTATCATGACGGTGGGGGCCGCGTGACTCTTCCAGAGTCCCCATGGCTGCGTGTGATCCTTCTCTCGAGGAGGACCACTGTGCTCCGATCCAGCGAGTAATGGCCGGTCATTTGGAAACAGCAACTGAAAAAGCCATGCGGTAATCGACTCATGTGCAAAGCCCCCTTCAGACCGGCTAGCATCATGCAGATATGGGGTGGGGGGAGATAGGGGGTTGCTCTCTGTAAACTGTAGACATAAGCCCAGGTCAACATGGGGGGGGTGGGGGGTTAGTTGTAAAGCCACGTTCCTCTGAGATTCATGTTCTGCTTGTCACCCATGAACAGGAGATGAGAGGATGTCATTTCCATGGTAATGAGAAGGACGGCCTTGCCAGGCATCGCTGTGTAATGTACCATAATTACCGCTGCATATCAAACCGATGAACATATTAAACTTTAAAATGAATGCAATGTCATCTTCCTGATGAGAGTCAAAGGCATTATGTGGCATAAGTCCTGGAGAATGTCACATGGAGAGCTTACACGGCACGCAGAGACCACGACGCCTCTTATCAGACACAACACGCTCATATGTGCAGCTTTCATCCGCAAGAAGCGACCCGCATACCTTCGCGTCTCTTTTCAGGTCACATGACTGTACTGGCTGTTACAGCCCAAGACCCTCCACGCAGACGCCTTTCCAGAAAGGTGCCCCGCGAGCTTGAAAATGCCACAATAAAATCTGCGCCGACACAAAGAAACCTCATGCCGATTTAAGTGCCGTGCGACTTGGTCTAAGCACAAGTAAGAGTTCACGATGGGTAGTCATACCGCTTTATACTGTAGTGTAATTCAGGAACAATTTTCTGTAATCACATGTTTAATTTGGTTGTGCCTGAACGGCCCTGACAGATGAAGCTTCTGACACATATGGCATTCTAAGGATCTGCTGATCATAAGCTAGGATTTATGCACATTAATTTTATATGCTTTAAGCCAAGGAACATCAATTCACACCACTGTTAACAGCACTGTTCAGAGGACAGCAGATCAAACCCACACTGAAGGGATGAACAGGATCATACTGGCTGATATTGAATCCAGGACATGAGCAGAGAGAAGCCATACAAACTGTGCTGATGTATTGCCCTCCAGACCACACTGTCCCCTAACAGACTGCCCCCTAACAGACTGCTATCTGAAGACTACACACCTTTAGGAGGCCCAAAACCTTCATCTGAGCTGCTCTGGGTTACCCAACCATCAAAGTAGCCACCAGAAGAGACACATCTAATCAGCTTCCAACACAGTTCCTCTCTCGTGACCCTCTAAGGCAGGAGGGGGGCAATCTTATCCGCAAAGGGCCGGTGTGTATGCAGGTTTTTGGGATAACCTGGTCAGCTGTTCAAAATCCAGGTGTGAGGACTGCTCAGCCAATCAGTCCTCTAATTAATAATCTAATTAGGGAGTTGCAGCAAAAACCCGCAAACACAGCGGCCCTTTGCGGATAAGATTGGATACCCCTGCTCTAAGGCAAGCAAACTGCCCGCAACATCATGAAACTAGAAGAGGGTAAAAGGTTATGGCCAGAGGAGGTAGTGAGGGTACCACTGCACCTCTGAGGCACACGAGGGCCACATGATCACATCTTAGGGGAGAACTTTGGGAAAAATCAGAGCCAAAAGCACTGCTTTAGAAGTGTTTGGGCCTGAGGAGATATGGCTCACAGAGGCTGTGTCACGCCCACGGGGCGGGGCCCGCCAGGTGCACCACGTCAAACCCCGACTAACCCAGTTTTAAAAGAAGAACGATCGCTCACGCTCTTTGCGAAGAATTGAGCCGATGTTACCGTGCCTTACTGTCTCGCGTTTGCCCTCCTTACCAGTCGTCCCGGTGTTTGATCCTTGCCTCCTTACCTTCCCTCCTTAGACCTGCTCCCGTCCTTGACTCGCCTGCCCCGTCCCGTACTACGTCCCCAGCCTCGTGTTCCTCGTTCCTGTGCCTACTCGTCGGACGGACCTTCCTGGCATCGACCCCTGATTACGCCCCAAGACTACGATTCCTGCGTGCCGCTCTGATACCTCCGAACCGGCTCTCCGAGGGGAAGATCCTGCTCACGTCACCTGCCCTCCCCGCACCATCGGGGCAGCGGAGCCGGTTCCCCTTCACTGGGAGATACCGATCTCCTTCTGTGCCTGTTCTCCTTTGGTGTTGTTAAACCCCTGTGTTCCCTGCATTTCTGGATCTCCGTCTCTTTCCTGGCCGAACCGTGACAGGCTGCACACGTACGGTTTGTTTGCCATGTTGTTGAACAAGGATAAAGATCGGGGGGGGGCATGTTTTGTATTTCTTCGTTTCTCCCTGTTCCTGCTACACTCTGGTCCAGCAGGCTGTTAGCACTGTAGTTGTAGTTTAATATTGGCATCCAAGCCCTCATATCGTAATGTGGTTTACGAAGCTTTGTCACGCATGTTTACTGCATTTCCGCCCCGGGGACCCAGTTTGTCGTGCGGCGACAGCTATACAAGAGCCCTGTGGAAAAAGTCTGGCACGCACGTAGGCTAGACGTCGTCACTTTCTGGGTTCAGAAACCTCAACAGAGTCTGCCTTTCAATGAAGTGTCAAAGGGTCACATTCATCTGAGCCGTGATAGCAAAGCATTTTCATTAAGTGTTAAAAAGCTGATTTGAGGGACCTTACATTCAGGGTTCACTACAACCGTGGATAAATGGCAGAAGAGACATTTGGGGAGGATAATCGTTTCAACATTGGCGAAATGCAGCAGAGCTGGGATTACTTGCATATAACCCTAAACATCAGGATCAGGCTAAGCTCCTTGCATTTTAGCCAAAGCCCCGTAAAGTCTGTGAAGTGGTCGAGGTGTCTTTATATTTTTTTTAAAAAAGATGGTTGTTATTGATCACACAGCACAGCAGAGCAGAGTAAGGCCAGACCAGTGTGAAACGACAACACAAACTGGACCATCAAATTGTAATTTACAGTTAAAGTGTCTGGGCACAGACTACCTGCGTTCCTAAACACCCCTATAAACCATTGGAGCAGAGGTCAAAGTGCAGAAGGCAGCCACAGCATGGAATGAAAGCACAGAATTGCAAGGAAAAAAAATAAAGCGCTTATATATATTCCATAGACAGCGCAGGTAAGAACTACAAGCTGAAATAACCCTTACCGAAAACACTGCCAATTGCCCCCAGTCCTTTTTCATCACTCCATTTTCCTCTGCTCCTCTCACAAGTCCCCCCCTATGACCTTCTAAATGACAAGACGCCAAGGCTAACCAGTCTCAGCTGGCCGTCATTAATAGGGTAACCTGCAGGCCTAAGGCTGGTGATCATTTGCCACGGAGACGCATTAATTCACCCCAATCCTGATAGTGCCGTTCAGGTGCCTTTGATTTGTAATTGAAGACAACAGCTAACGCCACATGGAGAGTGTATGAACGTGGGGCCCAATCTTTCTAAAAGAGTTAGAATATGCCTAAAATACTTACACAGCAGGTACTGAATTTCATCAGATGTGTACCACTCAACCATTAATGTAGTACATAATGTTTGTGTGAATGTAGGGTGACCAGGTAATCCATGTCAGGGAGGACACTCTGAGCTAGGACAGGATTTGTAAATTACCATTTCAATTAAA
>JAABNX020000042.1:5531960-5543978 GCA_015163995.2 Mormyrus lacerda | reverse complement strand
ATGTGGACAGGGAGGAGAGGCGGGTGCGATGTGGTCAGGGAGGAGAGGCGGGTGCGATGTGGACAGGGAGAAGAGGCGGGTGCGATGTGGACAGGGAGGAGAGGCGGGTGCGATGTGGACAGGGAGGAGAGGCGGGTGCGATGTGGTCAGGGAGGAGAGGCGGGTGCGATGTGGACAGGGAGAAGAGGCAGGTGCGATGTGGACAGGGAGAAGAGGCGGCAGCACTGTAAAAAGGAAGGAGAAGCGGATGCGATATGGCTGCTCCAGACAGCTCAGGTCATACACAACTTTTTTTTGTATCAGTTGCTGGATGAGAAATATTTATTTCTTTATCGATCGTTCCAGAAGTGAAGACTGCTTATTAAAAAGGTTAAAGCAATGCGTGTGCCCCCCTGGGCCTAGCGGCACCTGAGTCAGACAAGCTCAGGCTAGCCACGTCCATGGGAGGGGGGGGGGGGCACTCAGCTTCACAAACCACCCCCACTCCACTTTTGTGCTACTCCCCATGTCGGCTGTGCCCCACTTACTACACTCACCAGTAGGTGGATCATACGTATTTTCATTATTCCCCAATAGTATTCGGCCTTGAATCCATAAACCCATATGGAACATACAGACACATGTCAGCACGCAGAGAAGTAGATAGATCGAGAGAGTATGGAGGAGGACACTTTATTTACATGATGTTTATCTCCCGTTACAGATCTCTGCAGCTTTCATTGACCGCATTAGGTTACATCAGAAAGCTATTAAGTCGATCACAGCAGAGACAGTAAGAGAAACGCTGTAAGCGCTAATCCTCATTCCATTCTCATGAAGGGGCTTCCCAATTCAGAGGACGGACGTCGAGTCAGGGGCTAATCTATGGGCTCTGGGGGTCCCAGGTCAACTGGGCTGGCCAACCCCCCTTGGCATGTTAACATATGCCCCCCCCCGCAGTTGGCAAAATATTACCCCATTGCCACCCCAGTAAAACCACTGAGTCTAGTCTGACTACCCCATTGTACACGGTCTGGCTACGCCCTTCCCCAGTGACACATGGCAGGTGCCCCCCCGTCACTCACACTCCTTTCTGACCCTTGGTGATGGAGATTACTGCACTCAATCAGGGCCTCTGTGATTAGGCTAAAAGGAACCACTCTAGTCACTCAACACCAAGGAAGTAGGTTAAACCTGTCAGTGGCTGACACTGCACCATGACCCGCACCCAAACTGGTTTTAAAAGCCTTCCCCTCACCCTCAGCCAGTCTGCCATTGCTGATGAAGAAATTGTGTGAGAAACTAATGAAAGCAGTCGCATCTTTTGCACTGTGACAGAAGTTACACTCCTCATCTATCTGTCACACAGTCACCTGTCTTTTACACGGAAAATGCGATATTCTGCATGTGTTAAGATCCAACGGTATCCTGTAATTCAGATGTTTTGGCAGCGTGACACTAGTTAAGAGGATGTCAGCTATTTCTTTACCAGTAGCAGTTCATGACTTCTGTCCAGTCTCTACTTCATTTGCTTTGGCTTCACTCCTTTAGAACACTGACATAAACACCAGCGCTGGGTTTGTGGGTTAAAAGCCAGTGTACAAAGACTAACATTTCGCATAAAAGCAGTCTCTCCGTTTCCTGTATCCTGCGGTCGGACTGTATCGTTACCAAACTCCACCATTTCGCCAAGGCTCCACGTCCAGCATTTTCTCATTAATATGACCCAGGGACCGGCCGGCCACAAGAGGGGGATGTTTTGCTTTTTTCTCTGCCTTCCCCATTTAATGACCGAATTTCCATTACGGGTCCCACTCTGACTGTTCCACAAATGGCTGACCCGGCCCTAAAAGGGTGAAAGCTAGGCAACAAAACATTCTACCACAAACTGAACGCACTGATCTCAAGCTAAACAATTACAACAAACGTTGGTGTAAGTGAATTTTTAATAGGATTTTTCTATCCAGTGTTTATTTCATAAGGATCTTGGTAAAGCACAGCTATTGGCACGTGTCTATTTATGTTTTTAATCAGTTTTAGCATGAACAATGGACTCGCTGATTCGTTTCCCGCAATCTGGTCAATCTTGAGCAGGTTCCCGTTGAGTCGCCCCTACATTAAGTCAGACTGTGTTAAATTTTCATTCGGTTTTTGTAGAGCTCAGAAGACAGCTGTTACAAAACAGGGCTCTCCGACAAGCGGCCGTCCAACGCCAGGGCGGCGACTCTCACACCTGGAAGCCTGCAAACTGAGGACACGCCTGTAGGAGACGCTCACGTAGCCAGAAATTCCTGTCTAGCGCTTAGCACCTGTGAGAACGTGAAATTGAGCGTTTTAAGATAGTAAACTAAAGTCAGTATTTATATCTGTAAAAGTAAAACATGCTATATGCTGAAAACACACACACACCGGTGTATAACGCCGCTCAAATGCATGTATGTATATACACATATACATACGGCAGACCTAATACTACAGCTGCCCCCTTGCGAAGGCGGAGCAGCCGGGACTCCGGGACTCCGCAAGCCAGCGCAAGTTAAACGGGTTTAGCTTTTCATCTCCTCAAAATAAGGCGCTGCTATCCGAGTGAAATGTGGAACAAAGGTAGCTCAGTCAGTCCGCCTGCTACGTAGAAAAACCCCACACATTTAAAACGAAAGTGATGCATTTGGGCGGTTTTAAAAATAAATATATTAACACATACAATCCTGTCAAATTCCTGGACGAAATGCTCTGCAGGATGACAAAAACTCACGAAATTGTCCCTATTTTTTACCTTTCGCTGTAAATAATTGAACATAATACGGTGTTTAAAAATATTTATACAACTTCAGCGTGGAGGGGCTAACCTGTAAGGGAAAGGGTGTAAATATAAAACTGTCTTTAATGAGGGGGGAAGGATTCTTCACACTCTTGCTCTTCACACAAATGATGAACGTGACATTGCATTATATGGGGTGTCCTGGATCAGTGGATCTTCTTACCTGGAAATAGCACAGGGATATAAAACCGTGCACAGCCTGAACGCTTACTTAAGCGACGCATCGGCGTGTCGGACACGCTCTGCTCTCCGTGACTAACGACGTGATTCTGCCGCTTTAAAACGCCGATCTGTGCGCAAACTTTCGGCGTTCAGATGCCGGTCCTCCTACCCCCCGTGCTGCTCTAGTCCCTCCCACCCCGCGTCATGGGGCTCGGATCTGCTCCCTCTCAGTCCAGCATCGTCACACTTGGACTGGACGTTTGCGACGTGTGGAGCTGTATCTAGTGAAAAAGCGAACGCAAGTTACATTTTAATATCAATTTGTCGCCTAAGGGAAACGCATGCGACTCTTTGCGGATTGCAGTAACCACAGACTTGCAAAATTTTAGACATCTTAATACTGAGAAAGAGTGAAACACCTGGAAATCTGGGAAGCGCCGCATCTCACACGGTGCAGCCGGGTGTTGGCTTTGGCCGTACGGGCCGTACAGCCGATCACACTTTGGTCTGTATGGAGAAGTAACTCTGTCTCGGGAACTTGCTCCGGAGCCATCGAGAGCCCACCGCCCCCTCATCCGAAAGCCAGGACGGGGCTGGAGCATCGCGCAGCTGTCCGGAGTTCGCGGATATTTTGTGTTGCAATGAACACTGCTGGGATACGGGCGGCTTTTTAAACTTAAGTGATGCTTTATAACGTTACATTTGCCTCACGATCGGCGCCACTAATGTGATCCGGACTCGGCACATCATCTGAATTCAGTGAGCGTTTGCCATCCACCTCCAGAGTCTTTGCATTGCAGTAGAAATCTTCCAGAGATCTTTCTAGGGCTTGCGATCTTTACACACATCCCAACTTACTCGTTTTATGGAGTGACAATCGCCGAGATTCTGCAGTCATTGATAAATAGCGGGGCTGGATATTAACCGTGCAGAAGGCAGCTGTCAAAGCGCCGCTCTTCGAATAAGCGGCTCCGCTGATGATCTCAGGGTTTTTTTTTTACATCCCAACACGCCTGGGAGCTGAATCCGCATGTCTGACTGGTACCAGCTCGGCTGAACACGTCCGGCTGTCCGCGATCGGGGGTCCAAGGAGGGAGCGGATAATTGGGGAAGGTTTAGAGTTATCTCTGCATGGCCATGGCGATCTTCACCAGTTTTTGGATATTGTTGGTGGCCGCTAATCTATCGGGTAAGTCCATCTGCGACTATCTACTCATGAATGCAACTACTGTGTTTGTTGTGTTTCGTAATGGGAGCATGCATTCAATTATACCACCCCATAAAACATAATAGCGCGTTCATAATTCGTGTTAAAAGCAATAGTGTCAAGGACCCCCCCCCACCGGATGGATGCAAAAGTAAACCGGTATTAATGCACGCGTGCAAACTTGTTTGTCATAAGCAGAGTGAAATGTTCCCCGGAACAGGCAGATGGCAGTGGTGCTGAAAGCCCATCGGATGCTGGTACCGGAGAGAGCTGGATGGTGCATTGAACCTCCATCTAGGTGTTAATGCCTCTCAACACACAGATGTCACTGTCGTGCTGAACAGCTGAATGTGTTCATTTGGTCCGAACTACAAACACGGCGCCCATAACTAATTAGATACACCCACCCCATCATGGCTCATTATAGAAAATCGCAACCGACGCGCTGTTTCCCCGAAGATGTATCTATTACCTGAAGCGGATTCTTTTTATTATTGTAATTTATTAATCGATCATGGCTTTCCTGGAGATACTTAAGGCATCCGGATTAGTGCACATCGTCAGCCTTGCTCTGCGCCGTTAGTTTAAAATCACATTCTTAGTCAGACAGACAGCCGTGCATCACATTTGCCCTGACAGCCAGTAGCACTCTGACGATGCTGACTGGGTGTTTTATTGGCCTTGTTTGTTCACAGCTTCGTTATCCCGCGTACCGCTGATAATCCCCAGAAGTGCTTCCCGATGCATCCGGGATGAATTGGTGCCTTGGGATGAATGTGGGATTGGATGTGCAGCAGTACAGTATTTGAGGTGTCGGGGAGGTGGCTTGGGATGCGGTACCGAACCGGTGCTCCTGGTACCCCGGACACGTCAGTACACGCGGCTTTGCGGATGCAGGCGCCGCGCTGCAGGTATCCAGACTGTAGGAAGCGTCTCTCTCCGCGATGGAGTGTGAAATTGAGAAGAATGTGCAGCTTATCTCTAGAAGCCCAACACAGAACAGCACTATTCTTCCTGCATGATTATGCATCCCTGGAGTCACAAACTGCATGGTCTTGCAACTAAAAGCACAGAAAATCCGAGACTGTCCAAATAAAGTGCGTGGCAAAAATACTGGAGTGATAATGAAAGGCACAGGTGTTGTCGGAGTTATTCGTAAAGGTGTTTCTGTAACCTCTAGGTCTTTAAGGGCTTCACAGGTAAATAGCCTTAATAAGCACTTTAAAATCTGCCCGTGTACTGGAATTAAAGCTGTGATGTCACACTAAATCTCCGTGACTCACGCTCACTGATGACTGTACATGTTACAACAGCTTTAAGTAAAGGCTTTCAGACAAAGTGGCCGTGTTCAGTAGCCACACGGGTGAATCTGTGGCCTGTGTTCAGTGGCTGAACACTTCCCTGATCGAGCGCAGCGCCGGGCTAACGGAGTCAGCCATCCAGAAGGACTCCAGTTCGCTCTGTTGGGTAATGGGATACATGTAGGTCACTGGACATCATTCAGCATAGCTGGCAAACAAGATCAATTTGAAGTAAGGCAACAGACTGTAATGAAAGCAAACCTATTATGGCTCACATTGTACTGTAAACACACTTAGCCATTAAATCTTAATGAAATGACTTTAGGCAATTTAAATGGAAATGTAGCATGATTTAAGAATCTGACGCGGCCATTTAAAAAAGCCTGCCTTTCTGCGAGCCACAGTTCATAATTCTGTTTTTAATTTATTTTTTGGTCGTGTCATGTTATGTTCTTCCAAATAAATGATGTTCCTGGGGGATCATTGTTCTCAGTGCACCGGGGGACGGAGCAAACAAAAACCTCGCCCTTTTGGGGGGAGAGGGGCCTCGTACAAGCCCTGGGGAGGAATCTTAGAGGCCACATTTTTGCCAAACATTAATAGGGAACATTTGCTTTTCGAAGTTGGGGGGGATGTTGTGGTGTGGGGGTGATTTACATCCCCTAAGGATGGCGTGCCAAATCCAGTCAGATTTTACGGTAAAGTGAAGTTAGGGACCAGAGTCAAGTGGGGAGTGTAAATCATGGATGTTGGCGCACAGAGCCACAGGTGGGACAGCTCTGCATGTGGCAGGGGACGGGGCTAGGCTGTACTGGCCAACTGCTGTGCAGAGATCTGTTCCAAGCTATTGGCCTCTTTTGGGTGTTGTGACAAGTGGGGGTTGAGGTATAGACAATCCAATCATGACAGACAATGACCGGTACTTCTGGTGGTTGAGCAGGACAAGAACGAGACTATAGTAATAAATGTGATGAATAAAATGCTTCAGCCAATCAGAGTGAGCCTAATTGAATAAGTGGTTAGTGAAAATGTATGAATAGATTCTCATCAGTGTGGGTCAGATCGATGCAGAAACACTTAAATGAGATTAAATTTGCTGATTTCATATTGATGACATTTTTGTTGGTTGGACATTAAAATGAAGTGGTGTTTTCCATGCCTTTTCTGTGAGGGCATGGTTGAAGGCTTCGTCGTACTGTAATATCATAAAATGGAGGAGAAATACAGCGTTTTTAGGGATCTTCTGATGAGCATCCGGCTTCTGTACCATACAGAGCGGGTGACGATCTCATCTTCACCATGAATAGCATTGCCACCTGATCCCGTTTTGATTGGACATTATTTGCTCTAGTTGGAGTATTTGCATCTTGCCATACAGAGACCTGACGGTTCACTTGGAATTTTCGCGGATAGCAGAGTGTTGGTGAGAAGATTCACACATGTTTCTGCTAATTGTCTCTTGCTGAATGCTGGTGTGGAAGCGTCTGCTGCATTTGTACCTAGTGGTGGGGCAAGTGAGTATCATGAGCTGTAGAGAGTGGCCGTGTCATGTGCTGTCAATCAAGTCACTAACCAGTAAAGTAACCAATGGGAAGCAAGCTGAACTGCTCTGTGATTCGTAGGGCTTGATAGTCCCGCCCACTGCGGCTTGGGGAACCATTGGCCTGCACTGTCCTTCCTCTGTAGACAAATGAGGTTGGTTTTACAGAGCATCCACTGTGCATCTGCTACTGGCCTCGTCACAGTCTGAGGAGCATCATGGGCCTGAATTGGCATCCCGTGACCCCTGGAGCCTGGGTAGTAAAGGGAGGATGCAGCCCACACTCCGGATATGCATGAATTACATCGAGCGGTGCCACTTGTGCCCAGAGTAATGACTTAATCTGTTAATTGATTGAGCTAATTAATCACTTTACTTGACGTTCTAAAAGCATTTGTTGAAGAACCTTTTTACATCCCTCACGGAATAAAGTGATTAACCCTGGGGTTCATCCTGGCATCTATGAGAACGTGATGTTCTGCTGCATTCTTAATGTCCTTAAATCAGTGTCTCCAAATCTGATCCTTGGGGAGCCACAGACGGTCCACATTTTTGCTCCCTTCTAGCTCCTGGTAAAAATGTGGACTGTGGCAGGGAGCTGGGAGGGAGCAAAAACACAGATCATCTGTGGGTCCCCAAGGACCGGGTTGGAAAACACTGCCTTAAATGCCTAAACTGCTGCAGAGATGAAGTCTTCTAACCCACAGTGGGTGGGATTGTTGCTAGCTGTCAGTCACATATCAATCACCAATCCACTTCCAATCTGGTTAATGTATGGGCTCCCATTGGGCTGAACAAGCTCGGTAATCCCGCCCACTATGACTTTCGAAGCTTTATAGCTCCTGTGTAGTTTGATCTGAGTCATTCTTGGATGTCAGAGATGTCAAAGGTGAACACCCACGGCCTAAAATGGAATGACAGGTATTTGGGTCTGTAAGGGTGTTCTGGTGACCTGTGGAACATCTGGCTGGCCCTGGAAGACTTCGTTGTGCCTGTTGCTAAGCGATGGTGTATTGACCTACTCAGAGCCCTTCCCAGAATAATCTCTTTCTGCTGTCCTTCATATGCTACTAAATTCAATTCTTAGCGCTTGAACAGTGGGGACACACCGACGCACCAGTACGCACTGATTTGGGATTAATTTGAGTGTAAGTAAGTGACTCATAATGAAAAATGCTTCTTAATACTGTGACTCTATTATGGATGAAAACAGGAAGAAATGCATTTTCCTATTAACTCCCGTTAAGTAAGAACTTGCGGATTTTAGAATTGTGATTGGTTCCTGACCAATTGGTTCCACTTAGTGTTTAATTTCTAGAATAAAAAAGACACAAACTAAAGGAAGGATGAGCCTATACCCCAGAGGGCGGTAGGTTTGAATGCCGTTGCTGTGGAAGTTTGCACATGTAAGTTTATTGCGATGTATGTATGTACAGTATCAGTGAGAAGTTTGGACACGCCAAGCCGCCTACGACAGTTTTTTTGATGCAGCTTCAAAAAAACTAGATTACTAATTAGATGACTGATTGGCTGAAGAATCCTCACACCTGGGTTTGAACAACTGACCTAAAGGTTATCCCAAAGACCTGCATACACTCTGGCCCTTTATGGATAAGATTGGCCACCTCTGGCCTACAAGGAGAGTAATAGAGTCATGTCACATGACCTGACCCCCTGACCTAAACACAGTAGAAACGGTTTGGGAGGAGTGTGACCAGAGAGTGAAGGAAAAGCGGCCAATGAGAGCTCAGCATATATGAGGAAGATCCTTGAGTACAGCTGGAAAAGCTTCCCTGGAGGCCATATAATTATTCTAAACTTTAGAGAATAGCTAAAATAATCCTTCTATGGGTAGATGTGCCAAAACCTTTAACTGGTACTGTATGTATGCAGGACGGAATGAGAGCATTAAGTGGCCCTGGATGACAGTACGTGTGACGCTCACAAGCTATTGAAATGCAGTCACCGTGGGCTTCTCAGTGAGTGCCGTATGACAAGAACAATGCAAATCACATTAAATAGATATTAGATTGCATTTACTTGTTAAAATACATTCATGAGTGGAGTATGTGGATGTGGTGCCCCTGGGCACGAGCCCAAATGCCCACACGTCTAATGCGGCTGGTATGTATGTACTCTGTAATGTGCTGTACTGGCATCTCTTCTGTCCTCTGTCCTTGGAATAGGTTCCAGGCTCCCCATTCAGGCTAAGTGGGTGAGAGATGAATAGAAATATCATTAAAAGGATGAACGGCATTGTTTGGGTTGCTAGAGAGGAGGCCTGATTGGCAGAACGAAGAATCGATGTACAGCTGGCACCTCTATACTGTACGTGACGGCCGCATACAGGGCTGTACACAGACAGAGGCAGCGTCATTATCACACAGGCAGCTTTAACAAACCTTTCTGTCTGTCTCACCCGATACCGAGACTCGTGTGTCTTTCTTAAAGAAGAATTTGCACCGAAGTGGCGTCTCAGTTAAAAAGGAAATTTGCCGCCGCTCATCCAGTGAGTATTGACTTTGCTATTTGCTAAGGTAACACATTATTAATGTATCAAAGATTATGCTCCTTCAGTCAATAAGGCTGAGTGAATTAACTGAGTGTTTTTACATGGGCACAGCCCATATTTTAGAGGAAAAGAAGTCTAAACTAATTTCACGTGCTGCAATCAATGCTTTAATGCATATTAATGTGGTACGCAGGTCATTGTGTAAATTCTGCCTAACGCAGAGCTTTACAAAAAAAAAAAACATGCGGGGGCCAACACTGGGCAAAATGCTCGCATGTACAAGGCAGAAAATAAGGATGAACTCCCACAGGTGAGCCGGATCCATTTGACTGACTGATGGATCGATGATGAGAGTGAGACCGCAAAGTCGCCGATACCAGATTCGCAGACGCTCCCGCGAGATTCCTTCAGTCTGTGAAAAAAATGCAAACTCAAATCTAAGATCCCAGGGTAGTAACACCATGTAATAACAGCAAGGGGACGTGTCAGCATGAATAACACCGTGATCAAACAGCGCCGGGGACTCAAAGTCACATTTAAGAGGGGCACTTCTGATCTTGGGAATATCGCTGGGCAAGCTGAAATGTCACCAACCACAGCCCCCCCCCCCAAACACACACACACACACACACACACAGTTTTGGCCCTCTGGGGGCACCTGTCTGATGGGATATGTAAATAACCTGCCGTCGGCCTCCGTCACCTCGTTGGAGGGGGACGCTATTGATGGGTCTGTTAATTACCGAGTCCCTTTGATCTCCCTGGCCCGTAATCACTGAACGACGTTCCCCAGACAGCCTCAATCCCTCCTCTGGAATTTGGGGGCTCTGACTATGACAGCTTATTTGGCTAATTAGTCCCTGTTCATTAATTGCTTTCGGGTTTTTTTTAAGCCCCTGGATAGCTGAAATGTCAGCCATTGTGTTGGGAGACGGGCTGTTTTCCTACCCTCAGACCCCCGTCCCATAAACAATAAACACTCGGGAGGCAGAGACTGGTATGATGGATGAGCATCAGCTCAGAAATGCGATTATGTCTGAAGAGGAATCGGCGGACCCCCTCGCAGCGGCTTGACTGCTCGCACATGGCCTGCATTACTTCCATTCACATCCCTCCTGTGCTTTCCGTAGTTCGAGGGATTCATGGCGCTAACTCTAGGAGATCCCATAAAGTCCGATCTTCCTGCGCCCTTCTGTCCCGGGGCTGAGTGTGCATCACGCCGAAATGCGATGAAAAGTGTGCAACTATTTGCGGCTCTCCCGAACTTTCAAAATGAGGTCCTTCTGCCCTGATTGTCTTTTATTGGATCTCCAGATGATCAAGAGCTTCAAACGGTGTCCCCATCCGCCATAAGCAGCTCGCTCTCTCCCTGTGCCGCCACACTCGCATTCCTGCACGCGCAGACGCCGTTCATTTGTCGCCTTTGACTGAAATCGCATCCTAGAAGATGGAGTGTGGAGTGTGCTTGATGCTTGTGCTGCCTCCAGCTGTGCCTCTACCTCCTGTAGGCCAATTCAGCCTTTCTCAACAGGCAATAAACTCCACGCTGAGTACAGGAGATATGCTGAAAAGAGTCTGGCTTCGTGGTGCGTTTATTTTCAGCCAAAACATTTAATTGTTCGTTTTCTGCATAAATTTCACACAAACACTTCATCTGGCAGCGGAGAGCCGAGATCAGCTATAAGTCAATCAAATCTTTTAACAACGTTTCTTGCTGAAAGCTGATATCACATGAGACACACACACACACACACACACACACACACACAGTAAAGCTGCGAGCGAACCATGGGGTCCGACTATACACAGACACAGAGACGTAAACTGTTAAGCCACAGGCCAGGCGTGTTTTCGAGAAGGTGTGCAGGTTCGTCATGAGACATGCGGGACGTACATCAGCGGGCAGCCGCTCTGTGGTTACAGTGGAGCGTCCGGGACGGCCGTCACTGCTTCCTGGGGCATCTCGGCAGTTCTGGGACGGCCTGGCCTGTCGGAGGGCAGAACTGCAAATAGCCCGGCATCCCTCTGTGCACCGGGCCTGACGTTGGGGGAAGGGGTGACGCAATTACGCTGCCGTTTGACTCGATGGCCGGGGTGAGAACGAGCGCGAGTCCTTGATCTCAGTCTGCCTGCCAAGTGTATGTCTGTTCCCCGCCGGGCCTCCGGATGGGTCAGATCCAACAGCGGGAACAGCTGCGGATCGGGGTTAAGTCTCGTAAGCCTCGGAGGGGTGTATGTGTGTGCGGGGGGGGGGGGTAGGCGTCTAATCAGCCGTGAGGATATCTCACCACCTCACAGGCATTTGTTCAGCGTTCCTGTAACCTTACAGCGGCAGCAAACTGTAAGAAAAAAAGAAACTTGGGAAATTACATGGGCCTGCGATTTAGTGCAGACGACATGGCTCCAGAGTGGGGCTATAAAGCTCGAGGGTGGGGGGGGGGGGGCGCGGAACACCGCAATGCCAAGCTGCCTATTACTCACCACAGAGACAATCGC
>JAABNX020000042.1:5511491-5522273 GCA_015163995.2 Mormyrus lacerda | reverse complement strand
CCCCCCCGCAGTAAACAGTTCCCTCCACAGGATGAAAAGCTGATCGATTCCTCCCAGAAAATCTCTAATTAGAGCCTCCTGCACTGAGGCAACAGGAAAAAATGAGGGAATGGAAGGAACCCCTTTATAGATTTAAAAGGGATTAGAAAAAAGACAAGATTTACTGCTGAAAAGAGCCAGCAGCAATGGCTCCTGCCGGCGCTGGGGGGGGGCAGGAAATGTACAGTCTTCACGTGCCACATGATCCAGCCGCTTACAGCGGCAGCTTATCGCAGAAGGTTGCGGGGCTCTGCCGATGTGTGAGTTTTCCGGAAGAACATGACCCCCCTTCTCACAAGCATCTGGGGTCACTTTCTGGCAGCTCCTCCTCCGTATGGGGAGCTGATTGCCCCTGCCGGTTGCCTCCCCCCGACGGGCCCAATCACCTCCACCTCTGTCTCCTGCATGAGAGCGTGACCCCCCCCCCCAGGGCTTAGAAAGTTACCTTACACGGCGTCTCGCGTCTCACACCCTCTCTGGCCCCAAGGTGCTGGCAAAACACAGCCGATTAGAGAAAGTAATCAGTCAGACGGGGTAAAAAAAAGGAACAGGTGAAGCGAGGTTCAGCAAAAATGCTCACGGAGGCCTAAGGAAGGATGTATTTGTGCAGGAGGCTGCGCTTCTCAAGGTTTAGTGCTGCCATTTCTCTGGTTGTGAAGTCATTATTTTTTTCTTTGACCTTGCTACTATGACTGGCAATGTTTCTGCAAACTTGTGAGCCTTCCAGAGCACAGTGGGCTGGTCGGAGACCCGCTTCAGCCAAATTTGCTAGGACTTCTGTGGAAAAAAAAGAGAGAATCCACTTCTCATTTTGGCCTTGGAAAAATGCAAAAGTAAAAAGAAAGTGATTCATTTTATGTTTTGTGAGGATGTGTCCCCGGGATTCTTTGGGTGGTATGTGTAAAATTGTGCATTGTGTGTGTGTGTGTGTCTATACATATCTGAGAATTTCATTTGATATCCTTTAGGGTGCCTCTGCGATTCATTGACTCTGACACTTAACTCACAGCTTACTTGAATGACAAATGTGTGATTGTGGCCCCTGTCTGTCTCCACACTGGCCTGTGGGATCTTCCAGATGCTCCTCTGTAGCTTCCAGGGCCGGCTCACCATGGCTGGAGTTTATCAGCCCCTTCGAGCAGTGTGGCCCATACCTGGTCCTCAGGGACCCACAGATGGTCCATGTTTTTGCTCCCTGCCAGCGCCTCCTCTACCGGGAGCAAAAACATGGACTGTATTAGGGTCCCTAAGGGACCGGTTTGGGAAATACTGTCTTACAGGGTTACACCCTCACTGAGCTTTCATCACCCTGCCCAGAGTGTCATGGTGACATTCATGGCTGTCACCCAGGGAGGGAGAGTGGGGGGGCGGGGGGGGGAGAGCCACCATGTTATCCTTCTCTGTCCCCTCCACTGACCTGGAAGCGATCTCTGTGGGCTCTGCTGAAACCCAGGCAACCGGGCAGGAGGACCGCGAGGTCTTTGGCAGGGATGCGGATAAACGGATCGGGGACAGTCGGGAGGGGGGGGGGGTGTGTCAGGGGATGAGTGGAGCATGAACATGGACTTGCGTCGTAATACAGGGAGGAGCACGTTTATACATAGGGATGCATGAAAAGAAACACGCTTTCGAAAAGAAGCCTCCTTTCGTACAAACTCTATAACAGTGATGCACCATTGTGTAACGATACTGCCTCTCTGATAATTAATAGGTGCTGAAATGCCTCAAAGCTCCAGGCTGGTTGTGGCAAGACAGAAGGGAAGGAGCATATCTGTAATCATCGTATTTCATCCCGCATTGATGCTCGCAGTCCCTGCATGCCGTGCTGCAGCTCGGTGCATGGTGCCGGAGCACACACTTCCACGCTATAGCACAGTCAGAGGGGTGTAGCGGGGACCCGTGACTCAGAGCCGTCAGGGATGTCGTGAGAAGAGAAGACAGGCAGCAGGACTGGACAGAAGTTGCTGCCTGTGGTGGGAGGGTTTGGGGGCGGGGCTACTGGTGTCTTAGCCCCGCCCCGCTGGCCGGGGTACACGGACAGACACTGATTTCAGTTTCATTGCCAGTTCGGACTATGAGAGCTTTGTGTCGGGAGCATTAGGGCATCTCAGGGCTGACATAATAATAATGTAACACTTCCTGGCACACATTATGTTGATATAATGTTCCATTTACAGGCTGTATTCCAGTGGGTGTGTACAGGAAGCTGAGGCAGTACCCTGTCTGTCAGGACGCGCAGACGCCTCGCTGCGTCTGCCTGACTGCCTCTCATCGCACCCGGAGGCTGTTTGCGTTCCGGCCTTTGACCCAGAAGCCACGGCCCTTCGTGGTCACGCCCGCCCGGCATCTCCGCAAGCAGGATGCGTCCGCGTCGTGGTGAATGAAGGCTCCCTGTTCCCCTCATCACAGTTTTCCAAACCCGCTGTTTTATACTCGTCTCACTTGCTGAGGGGAACGTTTTAATGACGGTCTGCCCAGGCAGGATGTATTTACAGAGCTCGGGCAAGGGGGGGTCCCACTTTGGATAGAGAGCGAGTCACGGCAGACCCTCGTTAATGCTGACCCCCACTCCCGACTGGGAGGAGGTTGGGACGGGTGGGGGAGCGTCCTACTGTTTTAACTAGTTCATTAGAGTCAGTTCATTTGATTAACAACCTACCTGCTGGCTTAACCAATGTCTTGGTGAATATTTACCATAGTGATTGACATTTGACACCTACTTCAGTCTAATGGCAGAACACAGAAGCTTCCAGCTTAAACTATAAGGGCCCGCTGGACAACTGATAGGGGGGGTTTGTTTGTCAGAGGTGGAGGTGAGCTGGGCAGAGGGGGGTAAGAGCATCCCCTATGACTGGATATCATCCAGCACCTGGGTCCCTTCCCAGGCAGCGGTGGCCCCTTCCCCTGTAGCTCATGATGTGTGTGGTACTGCTGTCGCGATGGGGGCCCCTGCCGTGGCCCTCTGGCTGTGCGAGGAAGTGAGTTAATTATTGGACTGACACCCCCCTTCACTAAATTACCACAGGGGGAGCAGAGAACCGAGTCCCAGGTCATTAACAGGGGGGGTTTGGGGGCTCATAACACCCACACATGTTGGCAGATGTTCTAGCTGTGGGGGGTGGAGAAAGAGAATGGGGGCCATTGGATATAAATGAAGCGGCATTGATCCTGAAGGGGGCACCACTGAGTAATGACAGCATTTTGCAGAATTCTCTCTGAGGGCGACATCTAGGCACTGGCTGATGGCTCTGTGTCTCTGTCCTTTGTTTATATAATATTGCTAATATGGACAGGAATGTCTTTTTGCAAAATTTACATTAACGTGAAATGGAAACCTGGTCTGAATTACATGGCCGCTAGTGCTGGAATCCGTGATGACCCTTAACCTTACCCCGGAAAAGCGGTGTGAAGATGAACGGGTGGCAGGAATGCTGTGAAGATTCAGATGTTCTTGCTTTTTCCTTGCAGAGGGAGGTGCGTTTGCGGGTCGGCCCCGCTGTCATGTTATCAAAACCATGCAGTAGTCTCTATGACATATGATGTTTTGCAGGAAACGGTTCGTAAATCGTTTTTGGGGTGAGGAACTGTCAGTAGAATCAGCCGCGCGATGCATTGAAATGAGCTGGTATAACATAAGTCTATGTGCTACTCAGGAGGGGGAAGTGGTCTAATGTGGTCTGTCCTGTACCCTTTAGTTTAATGAGCTGGAATGAAACAGGACATCCTACAGCAGTGAGCAGGCAGAGCGCAGGACGGGCACTGCACACAGCATACTGCACACAGCACGTAGCGCGTGTGTTTGCAGAGAGCCCACACCGCTGGGGTGCGAGGGAGAGATAGGGAAAGGAGGTCATTATAAGTATGGCCATCCCAGTGCCTCTCCCCCCCCCCCTTGCCCCTGGCACTGCCAGTTGGCCCCCAATGTTGACAGAACATCGCAGACTTTTATGTAACTTTTTTCACACTTTCCTGGCCTTTTATTATTTGTGAGAAGCATAAATGCTATAAAATAAATCACCTATGACGTACAAAAGATGTCCTAGTACGGTGCACCCAGCTGGTGCTGGAGTCATTTTTCCCAGAATGCTCAGTTGCCTTTTTCTCCAAGAGTGCTTTTAAGTTTTCAATGTGTGTTTGCCACATGACAGCTCCATGTTCCCTGTCCTCACGTTCCCCTTTTCCCTGGGAAGCTCGGGTTCTCGCTTTGGAGTCGGGGGCCTGCTTTGGGACTTGCATCCCACATGCCCCTTCCCGAGGAAACGTCACCATGGTGACGTGATGCTGAGGGAGTCACATGATAAAGCATGTTGCTTGAACGAAAGGCCAGCATTAAACCACCGTGACCGTCTCCGATCGCAAGGCCCCAGCCAGCGGGTGACACGTCCTCTGTGCCGCGTTACCGTGGTGACGCTGCATAACCTGCGCACATTCCAGCTGTAGCTGAAACTGGAGACATGGGCCTTTGAGAGTCACTGACCTGCTGGAACGGTGAAGGGCATTATGGGAAGGGCTGCTGTGTAGCTCTGGGAGCAGCCCTTTTGTCTCCTGCAGCAGGTGACAGTGCTGTCATTATTTATTTAAAATGTTTATCCTCGCTTAATCTGATCTGGGCTGCCAGATGTTCACTCAGATTTAATTCTGTGTGCCTCTATGTGGGTCATGTGTGCACACGCTAAGCTGACACAAGCCCATTGGTCAATGAGGGTTTATATCTGCACTATGAGCTTCCTGCTTTAATTTCCCACAGGCCAGCTGCATTAAATCTGACACAATGCACAAGATCTTATGATGCCACACAGCAGCCAGAAGGCTACTCAGATCCTAGTCTTCGTGAGATCCTCTCATCTTTCTAACAGAACCCTGCTCAGATCCCGCTCTTCATGGTTCCTTTTCTGACAGAACCCTGTTCAGATGCTAATTTTAATGGTTCCTTTTTTACAGAACCTTGTTCCGATCCTGATATTAATGGTTCTTTTCTAACAGAACAGGGCCCGGTTATTCGGCCTGGGATGAAATTAGCCAGCAGACTTTGCATGCGCTTTTAACATCTGAATAAAGCGAGCAAAGGGTGACGTCATCAGCAAAGTGGCATGCTGGCATATGGTTAGCCGACCCCTTCTCCCCCCCCATGCACACACACACACACACACCAGATCTGTGCCTTACGATACATCCTCGGGGCATTTCACTTGTTCAGCAGATTCTGACATCGCAGCTCCCCAGTGCTGCAGCTCTGCATCGCTGAGGTGGGGGCTGAGGGTCTGGAACTGAGACTGCAATAAAAAAAAAACCGCAGTAAGCGACAGTGTGTAGTGCAGCCCCGGGTTGGGGAATCCGGGCTGCAAGAGACCTGCCGACAGAACCTTGGAGTGTGAGGAAGCAATGCCAGGAACCGGAGTGAGACCTTAACAAAACGCCTGCACATCTTCTGCCTGCCGCACCGCCAGTGTTTCCTGCACAGGCAGGAAACAACCATTTCTGTAATATTTTGTTCCCATTTCCTAATTAAGTCGATTAAATTATTCTACACAAAGCATCCGCATCGCATGAATAAACCAAACATTTCGGTCGCAATGTTCCTCCAGGACATTTTCTGCTGATTTGGTTCCGTGACGCGGCGCCCCGATGCCGCCGCGGCGATTCGATTCGCTCCACGGTGCATTGTTCACCCTCGCAGTGTTTGGCACGGTGCATGCCGCAATTCCTGCCCCCATGGGGGGAAACAGAGGAGCGACAAACGGGGGGTTGCCTGAAGAGGAAGGGCATGGGGAGGGGACATGTGCAGCCTGATGAGGGTAGGAATTCTTACATCTGGCCAACACCTGCCTCAGTTTGCACCCTCTCACTTCAGTTACTATTTTTAATTCTTTCTGAGCAGACATTAATTCAGGCCAAGCTTTTTCTGACTCAGGCAGCCGGAAATGTCGACTGATGCAGTTTAAAGGTTATTTTAAAGTTCAAAGTTCAGGGTTATGGCCCAGAACAAGTGGAGCTTGAGCCTTTGGTGATATTTGGCAGTGTCTCTCAACCTGGTCCTGGGGACCCCCATCTGCTCCCTCCCAGCTCCTAACTACATTGCTTGTCTTCCAGTGTTATAATCCAGTGTTTCCCAATCTGGTACTTGGGGATCCCCAGACAATCCATGTTTTTATTAGGAGCTGAGAGGGAGCAAAAATGTTGACTGTCTGGCAGGGAGCTGGGAGAAAGCAGAAGTCTGGGGTCACCAAAGACCGGGTTGAGAAACACTGATCTTTGGTGTCACAGGTGCAGTTCCTTAACTACTCCATTCCTCCTGGTGCTGCCGTAACACTTGCGGTCAGTCAGCTCCCGACTGTGATACTTCTGCTGCACGGATGAATGGGTGAGGTTAGCAGTGGTCGTTGGTGCCGTGACAACGGCAAGGTAATGACCACAGAGTTCTCATCTGCCATCTGCCTCTGCCATCCCCACAGGATTCTTCCGATGTCTGCTTCGTCTTTCCTCTTTAAAAGGCCAACAACACGGAACACCTTTGAGAACCACGCCTTCCGGAAGTTTCTGAAGGCTCTGATTCACTTGCACTTTGCTCAGGGAAAGTTATCAGTCTGGCCTTGAGGTTGTAACGCAGCCCAAGCTTGGAAATCTGCCTTGTCTCCATGGAGCTTCCAGATCTGTTAATTCAGCTTTTTCTGGTGGCATTCCAGAACTTTTTTTTATTTTTTTGTTTTGACTGGAAGCAGCTATCATTTATGTCATTGTCAAGGATAATCTGTTACCCTGCAACTGTTTTTTTAAATATAGATTATCCTTAATGTAGAAATGAAAGGTCATGTTGTTCTGCTGTATAAGATAATCAATTCTGGGTATAGTTCTGTTTTATCCGATCGTCCCTGGGCGCACGGACGTAGCTCACCTGTCAGTGTCCGACCACTAGGCCAGGGAGGTCGGACATCGTTATTCAAAGTTTGAATTTTAAAAATATTTATGTAATATGACGAACCTACATAATCTTTGCTTGGATTTTTGAAGATTTAGCTACAGTTAGTCATCTAACACGCATTTCCTCATTGTTTTTGGTATGATACCTGTCGCTTCATGTACAATAAGGGATCTGCTGCTACAGGCAGATTGACATGAATTCTGAGTGGGCAAAACTGTGAAATTATGTGAAATGATGCGTGAATCTCAAGACAAATGCAATAATATCCTAACTGGAAAGGACACTCTGGAAACAGTTTGTATTTCACCAGCAATATTTATTATGTGAGACCACGCCTTTTTTATCACGCAGATTTCACAATACCAGAATGACCCTGCTTTTGAAATTAGAGTTAAGGTACCATATACCACGATACAATGTCTGGGCGATATGATTACATTTTGTATGACTAAAATTAGATGCAGCCCAAGCCTAGTTAAACAGCCTAAGCTGAAGACAACATTTCACTGCACAATGTTGTTTTAAGTTCTAAGGTCCTTTATGCACGTTAGTCTATGTTAGCTGTCTGATGTCAATCGTTTGATATTGTAATTTAGATCTAGAGGACTTTTTTCTTTTGTTGTTGCTGCAGGCATTTCTGTCCTGTTGGTAGCCATTTAAATTATAATGTGTTTTAATGCATTACTGTCTGCTCACTGCTTTTCTCGCTTTGCAGGCAGTAACATCTTAAGGTCACTGCTGCTTCCTCTTCTCTCAGTCGGTTGTTCACAACAGGTTTAGGCTGCTGCTTGCTGATGGACCAGCCCTGTACTGTAGTTGTATAATTAATATTTAAATGTCTTTGAATGATAAAATCTGTTCTATTATAGGAAGTTGATAGCTGTTTCGTAACTCTATTGCCGGCGCGTTGGCTGCATGTGGCGGGGCCCCAGTGGTACCATGCTGTAAATGGGATTAAACCAGAATTGCTGTGTCCCCATTGCTCATGCTGGATGCTCGCTTGAAACCCAAGAGGGGGGCCATGGCGGGGAAGGGCCCAGTTAGGGGCAGGAGGGGTGCGGTAGCGTCTCAGACCCCAACAAAAAGGCCAACTGTGCTCACGTCGGCATTGAGATTCTTGGTCAGTTTTGGCCTGCAGGCTGGACAGGAGCTGATGCCCCTCACAATAAACCTGTAAGCTCAGGAGAGATGGATCGAGCCTCTGCCCCCTGGGACTGCCCACTGGGGCTGGCTTTGGCACTTGACCAATCGGGATGGCAGGAGGGGGAAAGCCACACCCATCAGAGGGATGTTAGGCCCATTACTGAAAGTAATGCTTTATTGATTAAGCTTTAATTTGACTAGTGATTTGATGCTTGTACAGTGCAGCCAAATGTAGGGACATTTCTGCTTTTAATGCATTTGTCTGTTTTAGTCATGCATCACCTTATAGTAAAAGGCTCAGAGGCAATGAAGCAGTACGATTTCAGATATTATAATGACCAAGAGTCATGTTCAACATCTCAAAACTTTCTCAAATTTCAGACTCTTTGCAATGACCCCCTTACCTTTCATGACCCCATGGCAGACTCTTGGCATTCTTTCAACTAGTTTCCAGATGTAGCCTGTACTGCGGAGTGAGGTTACTGGCTTATCAGGGTAACTTGTCGGATTTAAGGTACTCTGGGCAAAATGCAAGTGAACGAATATGAAGTGCATTTAAACTGTGGTACCTTAAATCCAACAAGTTACCCTGATAAGCCAGTAACCCCGCTTCGTAGTACAGGCCACTGGAATGCTTCTCCAAAAGTCCTGAAGGAGTTTCCACAAGTTCTGGGCACAAGTTGGCTTCCTTGAAAGAGTAAGAGTACTCTTTGATCCAGCTCATCCCAAACCAGCTGTATAGGGTTTAGGTCGGGGGGGGGGGGGGGTTGTGGGGGCCAGGTCACCTGTCACAGCACTCCATCTCCTACCTGTTTCACAGGATAATGCTATATAACCTCGAGCTTAGGGTCGCTTTATCCTTTTAGAAACACATTTTCAGCAGGTGTCTCCAGACTTTTGACTTGTACTGCAGCAGCGTGACGTCCATCTATTTCTATGGAAAGTTGTTGTCAAAATATCCTAGAATGCTGAGATGGCATTTGGCTCACATTACGGTAGTATTATATTATTCAGGCATCCTGTCTGTAGTGGAATGTTCATGTTCTTTGGGAAGATATTAGAACAAATGCCTCACTCTCACGTCTGAGTGAGTGAAATTTATTTAGGTAGAACAAACCCAACTAATGAGTACATTTTGCAAGATGTTCCTTTGCTTAACAGAGCGCGTTACGCGTCAGGCTTTTCACTTTTGGTGTTTGTAATGAAATGTATGCAGGAATTACATACATCCTTATACTCACTGGAGATCAAGCATCACAGTGACACACAGGATGGCCTTAATGTGTACAAACAATCTCTGCTATCCAGCACGGTAGATCTATCAGATCGCTGCTGTGAGATGTTATTTTATCAGTGCTGCTCCAATTCGACAGACCATAATACTTTTGCTCTGAAGGGGCACACTGTGGCATGCCCCATCTCTGGGAGAGCTGTCAGCTGACTCTGAGCCCCAAGTGTGATTCTCGTTGGGTTAAAATGGTGACATCACTTTCTGACCTGGCGACGTGCTGCTGAAGGTGTGTGCTGAATGGCAGAAGTTCTAAATGCCCCCAACTCGTTTATTACCTCTGGAAACACATTTACCTGCTGACCCTGGAGCAGTGATCAGACAGTAACCATTTTCAGGACGACGGGAATGAGCAGAGCAGCAGGCTGACACACAGGGGGCGCTGTACACCTCCGTACTCCATCCAAATTTTTGTTCCCCTCTCACATGGACAGTGTGCAGGGCCACCTAACCCTGCCAAACACATTAGCATTCAGAACGTCTGCCGATACAGGCCCACAGTTCATTAGAGTCACAAATTCATCTCTGATGTAAACACTTCCAACGTAGCCGATCTGATGCATTATGGTGTAAAACAGGCCTGCGCCATGTTTATGGAGAACTGGAGCGCGGTGCTTCCGCAAACTGACAGCTTGAGGCTGCCATCAATGTTCTTAGACGGTCTCAGCCTCTGTGATCGGAAAGTCACCGATCAGCCTCAGCTACTGCAAGGCCCTCAACCTCTGCTCCCTCGGTGCTGCTATGGGTGGCTGCCCTTCAACCCAGCTTGCCCTCGCATGCAAACAGCAAGTGTGGGGAGGCGTAAAGAGAATTTTCCCATGGGGATCAATGAAAAGTATCAATTATTATTCATTTCTATGACACCTTTATTCATGGTGTCTTACAGTAGAGTGAAGGGTTATAATTCACCTGTACTTCTTGGGATTTCAACCCATGACCTTAACGCTGCTGGCAAGACACTCTGAGCTACAGGAGCTGCTTAAAGACCCACCTACACCCTCTCATACCATCGAGCAGGAGATGGGTGAACAGGGACACAAGCGAGGCTCATCTCACTGCATCCCTCTCTGGCTGGTGATGAATAACGACTAGGCTTGAGGAGACAGGTGCGTGGATGAGGATCGGCGTCTGTGTGACACTCTGGGTGGGGCTGTCACTCATCAGCAGGGATACTGCACCCCCCCCCCCCATCCTCCACACCTGCAGCCGACAGGAAACAGCATGTCGACGCCGATCCTCCTGAAAATGTTGCTATGGTGAGCGGCGGATTCTGATAGAGGTTCTATGATCTCACCCGAAAGGGCCTGAAGAGGACAGCCTGTCTGGGCTTGTGGGGCACTCCTCCGAATATTAACATCTTGGGGGGGGGGAGATTTAGAGCGTGCCCTCATGT
>JAABNX020000042.1:5490730-5509321 GCA_015163995.2 Mormyrus lacerda | reverse complement strand
ACCGTGAGCCGCCCCCAGCTCCAGTGATGGCCCCACTCTGAAGTTTGCCTACAGAATGTCTTCATAGCGAGCAGGTAATTACAGTGTGGGCCGGGAGACATTAATGGCCGGCCAGACACGGCACAATGCTGCCATTCTGAGATGGTGTGAAGTGTGATAGCCCGTCTGAGGCGAGCAGGCAGGCAGGTAGGTAGATAGATAAGTAGATAGATAGATGAGTAAGTGCAGATAAACAGAAATGATGCCGTTTATTCCTCACTGCCAGCTGTAATGTCACATGACCTGCCCGACAGACGCTGTGTGTTCAGGTGCAGGTCGGTTATGATCTGCACATCTGTACAGTTACACTCACAGCCAGATGGAGGGCTGGATTCACGGTCTCTAAGAGGCCATTCTCGGGTCTCCCCATGACGGCCAGCTAAGGTTATAGCTGCCTCCCCTCCTCCTGGACGACTGCCCCCTGATGTGCGTGTGACGGCCGTCCTAAAGGCCGTGCCCTGGTGCTTTGGTCCCCAGTCCCACCACGCCCCATTAGCGGGGCCGCTATCAGCAGAGAGTCACCTTCTCTGAGCCTACGGGGGGGGGGCATGAAGCAGAGTCAGTCACAGCAGCGCTCACTTAATCTCTTCAGTGGTGCCCCGTGCAGAAACCTGCCTGCAGATATTTGCTCTAATACCTCTCCTTCTTGCAAGGTTTTTCTCCATGCACTTCATCTAAAACAGCTCTTGAAGACAAAGGCTGCCTGTTCTGTTCTGCCCCCCCCCCCGAGCTGCTAACGTTCTCCATTTCTCCTTCCAGTGGTTTTGCGGTCTCCGGATCGGCTCCGCCTCGGTAACATGCCTCTCGTTGGCTCAGAGGGACCCCGGCGCCTCTTTGGGGGGGGGGGGGGGCGTAAGGCTGAGGAGCGAGCAGAGGTGTCTCAGGAGAAGGTTTCCATTAAACATGGGGAAAAGGAATCTGCGGTACTGCAGCCGGGAATGACTCAAGCGCGTGAGTCAGCGTAGCCAGTCCTGATTCGGCTGATGGGTCATGTGCCTCCCCCCAGAAACCCCCGGCCCCCAAGCCCTCGGCTCTGCAAGAGATCACGGAAAAACAGAGACCCAAGTTTCTGTTCAATATGTACATGTATATTGTATATATAGCCATCTCTAGAGTTACTAGGAACGGGTGCAGGGTGGGTGACTGATACTCCGGATTCTGGTGGATTTTCTGTCCACTGGCAGGCTTGTAAGGAGACTCCTGAAAGCGGCCGGTGATGCTTCGCAGAGATCACGAGATGCTCTTAATTATGGAACAATGGACTTTCATGGTGGATATACGAAGAACCTAGCCTTTGACAGGATGGAGACCAGGTGTGGAAGTGCGACAGAGAGCCCTGCACGTTGCATGATGGGTCTGTGCCCTTCCGCATGTGCGCATGCTAGCATGTCACGTTCAGTGGTGGGTAGTTCAGATCCTGAAGGTAAAAATCCAGACCGAATTTTGCTTTGACCAGCCAGCTGAATACTCTGTGATACTAAACTAGTTGGTTGAAACAAAATCGTGGTCTGGATTTTTACTTTCTGGACCTGAACTAGCCACCTGCGGTCATGTTAGCGGTGGTTCCTTGCTGGCCTTGTGCGCCTGTACCTGTAGACACCGCGTTCCTTCTCTCATGTGCTAATGGCCTTGATTGCACAGACACCTGGTTGCATGCGATGCTGCTCGTGAAGAGCTGAATCAGAGGGGACAGCGGAGCGCAGTCTGTGCCAAGCCACAGCACCGCCACTGCAGATGATGATCAGGATGATGAGTGTGATGCTTGGAATGGACTGTGTTCTGCATCTATGCAGCAAGGGATTATGGGAGTCAGGCATTCTTCATTAAATACTACCGGTCAGTTTGTCTGGCACATCAGATCACAGTTTATGTCACTGAATCTCTGTAATTTCACAGCTTGGATCTCATTTCGCACTTAATATGCAGTCTAGGCAGAGACACATGGTCAGGGGACCTTGGGCTGTTTGAGTTTTCAGTTAAGCTTGTTAATGGGAGGAGCATTCGTTAGCTGTTGTCAACCAATCAATAGCCGAAAACATTATGATTGACAGATGCACTGGCAAATCACAAGCTGGAAAGTTTTTTCAGCCGAGGCTATTCTTGGTTTCCCTCTGAGCTTCTGCAAGTTACGGTCTGCCTTTTTGAGTTTTTTCCCACTTTGTGAGTCACCTTCTTCCGGCCATGTGTAGCACTAAAATATCAGACTGTAGTAGCTATCTTGTGACTTTCCACCAATCCACACACCTGTCAGCCCAGGGCCGCTGGCTACGTGACAAACATGCTGCATCACCAGCAAGTTCCCAGGGACGTGCCATATCCCAGCGGCGACTAACCCTTCCTCTGCTCTGCCACAGAGGCAGTGCTCTTCTTAATTAGCACACTCGTGTTGCGGCCGCTGGCCTTTCCGTCGATCCGATCATTACTGATCGCGCTTTCGTATTTACACGTCAAATGCCGCAAAAAGTCGAGCCTGTTGACATGCCCTCCTTGCCATTGATGCAGATTTCTGGGGCTCTTTGATCTAACGCTGAGCGATGTCAATCGGGCACTGCAAGGCAGGTAATGACAGGACCGGATTACCGTGCGGAAAAAGGGATTTCGCTGGGTAGAGACCCGTGTGATTTGGGAAGGGTTTTTCTGCCGCGTTGGCACACGCTGTTCACCCAGACCGCACTCTCCTGCATAACAGAGCCGTCTGAGCCTATGAATCTCCTTGTAATTACTGACTCAGGAAAAAAAAAGTTTTGTCACTAATTTGCTATGACACAACCAACCAGAAAAGGCTAAAGCTGCGATGACAGGAAGCTAAAGAGAGTCACCTCACGCTGTTCCTTTCAGGCAGAATCCCCGATCCCCCATGAAACAGAAATGACTTCACGATGTGTGCTTTTTCCTTCATAGTTCAGCAAACCCCTTCCTGCTGGCAGGCCTGCCCTCGTTTTCAGCCGTTGTTTCAGCATCGCACAGAGCCAATCGGTCCCTCGTCTGACCCAAAAGGGGCAACAGGACCAGGAAGGCGTGTCCTGCTGTGAAGCAGAACACCAGAACCGTTCCTCTAGAAATTGATCTTGGAGAGGATATTTGAGATGTTTCCACAGGCTGCGGAGGCCTGCCTTTAAATATCTGCTGGGGAGATGGGATATGCCAGGTTTTGTACGAGTCTGCTTGTAGCAGTGGAGGCATGGAGTGACACGTGGCACCGCCTGCCTGAGTCGTCGATGGTCGCCTGATAGAGGGACATCAATATAAGCCTCTGCCTACCAATGATGGGCCACTTGCTGCATGATACGACCCTCATTGCCCACCCCCCCCAGGCCTGCTGATCCCACCCTCTCACAGCACTCTTTATATTGCAAACACGCTCAGGCTGCAGTAAATTAACAAACTGGGCCATTTGCTATTGGGCCAGATCCGGCAGGGGGGCGAGCGGTGGGATAGAATGGGCTCTCTGTTTGCATGTATCAGCAGTGCTGTCCCAATGGGGGGGGGGGGGATTGACCCGTGCGTGCACCGCATGCGGCAGTGAACAGGGCCAGCTAGCAGAGGCATCGGGGCCATCATCGCCACGTGCGATCACCTGTTGTTCAAAGACCATTTTTCCTCTTTATACAGCGTTGATTGTAGGATTCTTCCAGCGTGAGAAAGGCCGTAATTCATAAGGGGAAGCCAGTTTTAACATTTGCCAATAATATTCTTTAGTCTGGGAGTGACAGGGGAGAGGACACTTCAGGGGCCAATTAGGTTTCAACTGGGGCCAATGTCCCTGTGGTCCCGCCCCTGTACACACCTCTGTCTTTAAACCAACATGTCGCTCTGTGAAAAAGTCCAGCAGGGCCGGAATTTGCTGTGATGGAATCAGAGCGATTAAAAAGCTTAGTTTCAGTCCTTGGATGCCGTGAGGAAGTGCGAGACTAATTAGAGAGACACGGCATTCAGCGAACCGTTTACCTGCCTCAAGCTGTGGTTCAGGGTGCCGTTCGCCTTGTAGATGTGCCCAATGGCGGTTTGCGGTGTCCTCAGACAGGTGGTCGGGGCCACAGGGAGCGTTACGAGCATTTGGAGATGACAGGGAAGCTAAATGTAGGGTCCTCTGGTGTCAGGACTGTGTCTGTCCGTGTGGCCTTTCTGCTAGATAGCAGATCCTGAACTAGTTTCATTTTGCAACGAAAGCCTTTTAAAATTGGGCTTAAGTGGGAAAATTGGACCCTCTGTTACTTAGAGGTGTCACTTCTGCTCTGTGCCATAATCAACCTGATCCAAGCCGCAAAGACGGTTAATTTATTCATTAATTTGCATTAATTCACATTTAGTACGACAGAAAATTCCCTTCACTGAGAACCATCCATCGACTGAATGCTATCAGCAGAGAGACTTCTTCACAGTAAAGGATTATCGCCCCTCAGTAAAAGCTGAAACCAGGAACAACGTGAGTAACTTAAAAGCATTTATCAGCCGTGTGCCGTGATTGATTTAAATGAAAATATTTAATGTGGGTCCCTGTTTGGGGCCGATTTGGGGAGTGACTGTCTCCTGTCACACATAAAAGCCACCGGGATTGACAGGCCTCCGCACAGCCTCTGTGCACTGCTGGCATCGTGTGGGCGTTGTTGGCGTCTGGGCAGGCTGACCCTGGCAGATTTTCTCTGGCCATTTGAAGCATGAGCAGTGCTTCGTGTTTCACCAGACACCACACGCTGACTGGCGCAGTGGCAGTGAAGGCACACGGCCATTAAGCTCCTCCTCCCATTCCCGTCCCGTCCCTCTGGCTCACTGAAGGTGACAGGCATTCTGCCCATGTGACCCCGTAGCTCTGGACAGTACGGGCCCGAAGCAGTTCCTCTCCTGCTCTCGTTACAAAGCAGAGGATATGTCGACTTTGGAGGTGCGACGGGCCTGACAGCCATGCTCCTGTTTGTCCATCAGCAAGCCAAGGAAGCCTGCAGTCCACTGAGTACTCAGACTACAGTCCAAACATGCGCATGCTACTCTGTGTGCGGTCTGAACACTCACTGAATACACAGCCCACAGTCTAAAAACCCACTGGGTACTTAGACCGCAGTCCAACACACAGCGAGTACTCAGACCACAGTCCAAACATGCACAGTGCAAAAAAATGGCAGTTCAAAAGCATTTCAAGTACTTAGCCCTCAGTCTGATCACCTACTGAGTACTTTGACTACAGTTAGAGATGGCTACTAAGTCCTTGGCTTGCAGGCCAAATACCCAAAGAGTACTCAGACTGTAGTCTTAACACCCACTGCGTATTCATCCTACAGTCCAAACAACCACAGTGGCACAGTACCACAGTTCAAACACATACTGAGTACTCATCCAGCAGTCCACAAATATGAACACACCGTCAAGCCCCTGTGTGTTTAGAGCTCAGTTCCAGCTTGTTCATCCATTTTTATGAGTAATCGGAGTGTTTGCTGTGCTGCTGTTCCCAGTTCTGTCTATTTTTAGACTGTTTTCGGGCTCGTATCAGAGCGTTCCTGGTTCCTGGGGAAACAAACGCCCCCGTCATCAGAAGAAGTCCTCGTATCCTCTTACTGGCAGTGATTGTGCTCCCATGTCCTTTGGAGAGCAGGTGAAGTCGAGCTGTGGTCGGCCAACCCCCCCAAGCATCCTCTAGGACACTTTGGTGTGACATCTCCCTGGAAAAGCTTCAGCATTGTTTTTTACTTCGTGATGTGTACACTGCCAGCAGATTAGCATTTAAACTAGCGCTTAAGGCTTTCAGAATTAATCCAGTTATTCTATAGCCCTATAAGCAGAAGGAGCTTGGGGTTTGATGTGAAAGACCTGTCAAGTCTTCTATGAGGGAAATGCAGCGGGGGTGGGGGGGGGGGATCTGAAGACGAGAGCAAGGCTGTCGGAAGCATCCGTTTGGCCTGAATGAGAGAGTCTGAGCCAGATCGGGCCAGAGAGGTGTGAGGTTCACAAGGCTGACATCTACTCGGGGCTTGGAAGGCGAGAGCCAATTACGGCATGAGACTTCGCCAACAGACAAGGCGGCAGTGGGGTCACTGCGGTGGCAGTCTTAACGGATTAGATACCAGGCTGCAGTCCAGCCTGCAGGATGCAGTCAGGCTTACGGCGGTCACTTTGCACTCCTTAGGCCAGCCGGTTTTTGTTCATTCACCAGGTGTCCCCTCTCTGTCGCCCCCTTCAGGTGGTCATGCTCAGACTGTCCAGATGGATTCCACCAAGTCGGGCTTCGTGGGAGCTCAGGTGGAGCTGCGCTGCCTCTTCGTCAACAGCAACCCACCCGTGAAGATCTCCCAGGTGACCTGGCAGAAGTTCGTCAATGGCACCAAGCAAAACGTGGCCATTGCCAATCCCACTATGGGCGTGTCCGTGTTGCCACCTTTTAAGGAGCGGGTGGCTTTTAAGCAACCGGCAGTCCGCCACCGGACACCTTCGCTGGAGGATACCACGATCACCTTCTCCAACCTGCGCCTCTCCGACGAGGCAGCCTACATCTGCGAGTATACGACCTTCCCGGCTGGTAATCGAGAGAATATGGTCAACCTCACAGTTTTTGGTATGTTGTTATAGTTGCATTCATTTCAATTTTGGGTGTAAATTACGGTGGGGGGTGGCATGGCTGGTGGGGGATGGTGTGGGTGGTAACCCCTCAGTAATTAAAACTGGCTAATATAACCCCCTGGATTCCCTAAATGGGTAGAGATCCCAAGCCCGCTCCCTTATGTTCAATCAAAAGTTATGCCCTTGAGTTCATAAAAATTCACTTTATTTTTATGTAGCACCTTTCACAACAATGTCATCCCAAGGAATTGTTCTAGAGTGTGTGGCAATCCATTGCTACATCATTCATACAAAATATGAAATAGTGTGTTCATGGAGCACTTCACGTTAGCTACCAGAAATCTTATCAAAATGATATTAAAAAGGCTTGTGTCAGATCATTCTTGTAGGTACACGATTTCGCTGTTGGCAGGATCCCTCAAACGCCACCACTTTCCTCACAGACAGCTGCATATTTTGCTCTGATATTTTTCTGGATGTAGGGAGGTTTTCTTAATTAAGAGCACGACAGCAGTATTCCTTCTGGGACTTCAGCCTGACGTCCGCCTCCATTTTCGTCTGTGAATAATTACGAATCCCTGAATTGTAAACGATTGTAACCTGTTCAAAAGACGTATGCTACAGTATGTCTCTGCACCAACAAATCATCTTGGGCCTTGTGTTTAGTCAGCTGAAATAGGAGTCAGTAAATCTGCTCCAGATTTTCTTTGGACCGGTTCTTGGTACAAAAGCTCCCCCAAACTAGTGAAACCACTCCACTTCCGTTTAGAATTTGTTATGAAATCTGAAGTGTGCACATGGCAAGGACACTGTTTTAGGGTGAGAGGTGGGCGTTCCTTTCATTTCTAAGGATTATGTGTTGCCTGTGAGTGATCCTGATGTACGATCAGCTGTCGGTGTGCTTGTTTTCATTGGATTAATGAATCCCTACTGCTGTTTTCTTGAAACCTGGTTCACTCTTTTCATTCGTTTAGCATCAGGAAGCAGGGTCAAATGGCCAGTGGGTTAGGTGACCCCAAGCAGGCAGTCTATTCTGCTGTGGCCAGCCTTTTTTCCTGTATACGCTTTGTTCATGCGTAAGTATTTTTGTTGTGTACTTCAAATGCAGGTAATTGGTGACTGACTGCTCACAAAAGGGTTAGAATTGTATTTGGAACATAGCCTGGTGCGTATTTGATGGTTTCTTAACGGCTTCCATTTTATTGCTTTTTTCTCTCCCCCTCCCTCATCACCCACAAAGATCTGACAGCTCTTCAGTGTGCTCATATCTGCAAAAGGGTATAAAAAAAAAAATTTAAAAATAAATTTAATTAAATTTGCAAGGTGGGCAGGAGAGAGCTCCACAGTCCATCGCGCACAGTCATTTCAGTAAATGGGAGGTAATCGGTTCATCCGTGCAGTTCGGCTTTTCTCGTCCGGAGCTGTGACATCAGGGGCAGATACGGGGGGCTGGCAGAATAACAGAAACACTGTCTGGAAAAAGGAACTTTAACAAGGAAGAATCAGAGTCTCAGTCACAAACTTGTCTACAAGAGTCCTATTAGAGTGAATGCTAATTAAAGTACTCAAAAGTCTGCACTCACCTGCTTTTAAAGCGTTAGTCTCTGCTTGAGCTGTTATTCACCTTATAATGAAAGGCTTTAAGGCAATGAAGTCATATATTTCAGATATTGCAATGACCAAGAGAAGTGTTCAACATCTCAATATTTTCTCAGATTATTAACTTCAAATTAGCCCCCTTTTGCTTTGATGACAGCATTGCAGACTCGTGGCGTTCTTTCCACCAACTTCCAGATGTAGCCACCTGGAATGCTTCTCCAGCAGTCCTGAAGGAGTTTCCACAAGGTCTGGGCACACATTAGCTACCTTGCTCTTGCTCTTCAATCCAACTCATCCCAAAGCAGCTCTATAGGATTCAGGTGGGGGGCCAGGTCTTCTTTCACAGTACTCCATTGAGGTATGCTTAGGGCCGTTATCTTGTTAAATTGCAGGTGGACCATTTTTAATGTGTTATGAGGAAGATTATCAAATCATAACATGTAAGGAACACAAACGGTATCAACAAGGGAACAGTGGCTGACTAAGACACAAACAGCACGGTCACTAAATGCCATACGAATAGTCCTCAAATCAGCAAACCAGTGACCCACACAAGAGCAACATGCTGTGAGCTTCACAACACTGAACAACAAGCAACAAGCCTGCCGCTGGGACTCGTACCCAAGGCCAATGCACAAAGCGTCGCTTGGTGTCAGCATTCATAAAACCTGCACCTTAACTTTGCGAGGTCTGATTAGTCATTTTTAACCTTTCTGTTACATCAGTGGGTTTGTCTGAAGACAAAGGATTCTTTCAACCCACAGTGTGTTGGCCTGGCCAGTCATCTTGTGGGAGTCATTAGATTCAATGACAAGCGCACCCTACGGACCAAACACTGTTCCCACATACTGTACGCATATTCTAAAATAATGCAACCATGCACACTTCAAGAGTGACTTTCTATGACCTCCTCATATCTAAAAATCATTGACCTTTAATGGGACATTCTGATTTCCACCTCCCTCATCCCTCAAAGAACTAGATGTTCTTCTCCTTGAAGAATGGTCAGATTGTTGGTTTGAATTCCTTCTGTCTCTCTTTACTCTTCCTTCTTCCGTTTCCGCAGCTCAGCCGGTGACCCGCCTCACCCTGACCGCGCCCATCATAGTGGCCCGTCCGCAGAAGCACAGGATGACAGTGGCCACCTGCGTGTCAGCCAATGGGAAGCCTCCGAGCGTGATCACCTGGGAGACGCGGCTGAAGGGAGAGGCCACCTTTCAGGAGACGCACAACGCCAACGGGACCGTCACGGTGCACAGTAGCTACATGCTGGCTCCCACTAGGGAGGCGCACAAGCAGAAGCTGACCTGCACGGTCACCTATCGCAAGGAGAAGATCACGGAGAGCGTAGTCCTCAATGTGCAGTGTAAGGCCCGTCATGACGCCCTGACAAAGCACTCTTTGTGCATTTCCATCTTCTCAATGTCCATAGATCTCTCAGTAGCATTTCTAAAGGCCTGTGTAACATCACAGGTCATACAGGGATGGAGGAGACCCTCCCATGAGGCGAATCACCGATTAACCCCACAGCTACACGGAGCCACTCAACGGCTCATTGTTCAGGCCCGTGAAGATCTGATCAGCCGGCATTGTTAACAGATGTCTGGCACGTTTGCATGACGGCGCGGCGATGGGAGTACGTGCCATGCTTTATGGGGGTTCTGATGTCATCTTCCCCTGCACCCCTCCATTGCAGATGAGCCTGAGGTGTTCATTGAGGGCTTTGACGGGAACTGGTACCTGAACAGACAGAACGTGCAGCTGACGTGCATGGCTGACGCTAACCCACCAGTCACCGTCTACCAGTGGAGGCTGTGAGTTTTGCAAGCGTCCGCCGATTCCTTCGATAACCAAGCTTCTCCAGCTAGATACCCCTTCTGCGACCCCCCCGCCTCTGGCAGCTCATATGAAGCAGAGTGTTTGGGGAAGCACAGTAGATTCATTAGAAATTCCACAGCCATTACTCCAGAGAAGATGATAGCGGAGATACTGGGCAGGCAAAACAATGGCTGACACCGTGCCGGTTCAGGGACAGCACCCCGTAGCGACTCTGGCACAGTAATTTTACCATTTCAGATCTGGCTCTCCTGTGCTCTGGAATCTAAATTTACAGTTATTAGAAATCAGTCTGTAAAATACCCCCTCGGATTTTGACCTTTGCACTGTTACTGTTAAATGATGCTCATCTCTCATCCCACCTTAAGAAGATGTTTCGGCAGGATAATGGAGCCTCTAGCCTCGTTTTTAAAGATGTTTTCAAAGCTTATCAAGGAACACTTAGTGCTTCTGTAGCTCGATTTCGATGTCTCTGGAATTACATTTTTGAGCGGGAGATGCGTCATTTTGCACTGAAAAGACTTGACGCGGTCGCCACGGGGATGATGGGCACGGGCCAGCTCACCACGGGCCAGCTCACCACGGGCCAGCTCACCACGGGGATGATGGGCACGCTGGTGATCATGTCGAGACACACGGGGCTGGAGCTTTCTGGAGTTTTCTGGAACGTCTGAATTTCCTGTTAAGCAGCTTGCGCTTGCTGCCGTTCCTCGGTTCGCCAGGACTGCTGAGTCTCGCATTTCTGAGACCATGAGAGATGGTTGAGGAACGCGGCGTGGATTTTCCATTTTAGGGTCAGCGTGGGAGGGAGGGCATTGGGTGCAGTGACTGGGGCGGATGATGGTGCAGTAGCGACAGATGTGAGGACGGTTCCCCTGTGGAGATGAGTCCCTGCTCCTCTCTGTACGGACAGAACACACAGAGACAGAGCCCCGACCCCACCAAAATGAAAGCCCCTGGCAGCTTTTGCACTGCATCTGATTAGGCAGTAACTGAGCGAATGGACCCCGCCCCCCTCGGTGTTTACTGGAGAGACCAGTGAACCTCTATCGCATGGGTACCCAGAGCGTCCTAGAACGATCTGACATCTACGCGGCGGTGACTAGCAAGCGTGTCTGCTGTTGTAGCATCGTAAACACGCAGTAACAAATAAAGCTCGGAATTTTTGAACACCTTCCCCTTTGTTTGCCGTTAGCCGTAGCTCGTAAACCAGAGCCATCTGGCAAGAAATGTTCTTCTCTTGCTTAATTGGAGATTAAGCAAGAGAGAGTTAATGTCTCTGTTTCGAGCTTGTAGTTACCGACTCCGGGGATGATTTTCACGTCCGTCCCCATCTCGATTTAATGCTTGCAGTGTATTTCCACCTCGTGTCTTGCCGTCTCTGTTAGCGAGCGGTGCGCTCAGCAGCCGCTGCCTGTTCGCTACACTGCAAACAGGCTCCAGAGCCGAGGAGAATGTTTGCCATGTTATTCAGCTGCAGGAATTAAGAACAGATTGCTAGGGGACTTAACCCATAACAGCTGTGGCGTAAAGCCTGCCAGCGCAAGGTCGAGCTCTCATTCCGATAAAAACAACAGTATAAACGTGACCAACGCAAGGCCGGCCACGAGGCACCGCTTCAGGAAATGGCTCAAAAATGAGTCTGATGATTCCCAATTGTTCCGCTCCTCTCGCTCATTCTTTCTCCTCCATAAATTCTGGGGCTGGCTGGAGAGGTAGAATTTAGATGATGGGAGCCTGGCGTGCAGGTGAGGCATCTCCATGAGAGGAGCACAGCGTGGAACGCATGAGCCCTTGACCCGTGAAGGAGGTCAGGATCAGACACCCAAAGATGGCCCCTACGCAATTTTATGGCGCTTCATGGCCAATTAGGCCGTGACGTCCTGGGGTTTCTGGGAGTCCGGCTGGTGGTTAAGGCTGGGGCGTGTGGCCGAGACCCATCAGGCTTCTCCATCTGGCTGGGCGGCGCAGTATGAAGCCTGATGGATGAAGCGTGACCAGGTGGAAGCGCGCGTTCCTGCAGCTCGACACGGTCTCTTACTTCTCCCCGTCTCTTTTCTAGCCTGAACGGCTCCCTGCCCAACGTGGAGATCCGCAACAATTCGCTGTTCTTCAAGGGCCCCGTCACCTACGATCTGGCTGGCACCTACGTGTGTGACGCCACCAACAGCGTGGGGACACGCTCAGGACAGGTGGAGGTGAACGTGACAGGTAGGTGGCCGGACGGACTCCTGTTTGCCATGGGCAGTCGGGTGCACGGTTTGGGAAATGTGCCACATCTCTCTAGTTAAAGCTACCAAAATGTGGACGGGATGTGGACATTGCCAGAGGATTGTTATTCCGATCCTGAAGGTCACATCAGAGATCCGATCTCCATCTCAGAGGGATCAAAGAACCACTGCACCCATCTCCCTCCGGAACAGAACTGGGTAACGAGGGAGACGACATAAAAGCACCTGAATAACAAGCTCGCATTTCTGAGAACCACCTGTGACTTTCCTAGCGTGATACCTGCTCAAGTCGATTTGTTTTATCTGCATGAGAACAACCAGGGAAATGAAAGCTGATGCCGTTTTCTGAATTTTCTGTGCATTGCTGGCATAGGTAGTCTGCTGTTCCACTTTATGGAGGGTGTCTGTAATAAATGGACGATGACGCCGTTTAGAATCAAGCCGTGCTCTTGTCTCTACATATGACTCGCTCCCATTGACATTGGGTTGTTGTGCCTAGATAAGATAGGATCTCTGGCTATGTAAGACAGGCTGAAATGTGTTGCGAGTGGCATTCCCTGGGGGGGGCACGCAGCGATATGGCCATGCGCTAGGCTACCCTGACACCGAAGGGAGAAAGGGGGCTGTGTCGGGGGCAGCAGGACCAGAGGATACATGCTCTCACTTCTGTTATGTAACCCCACTAAAAATAGCACTCTCCTCTGAGCAGAGATGCCGGCACGCTCAGTTCAGGGAATTCTCACCTTGCGTGTCCACTTCTACCGCTGTGCCGGCAGAAAAGCACTTTCCTAAATCATTCTTTTCATCCTTGTTCTCTCTCTCCTTTTACCGATATTAATATGTCACTATAAATTTTGTCATAAGATGCCAACCACCGGCTTTTTCAATGAGTGTGTCAGGCATGCCGACAGACCAGTTCTGTGACTCCCGTCACCTGTGCCCCGGGCTGCTCTTGGATGGCCGTGTCCTTGGGACAGAAGACCTGGAGTCACTGTTTAGAATAGAACTGCGCTGAATGAAAAGAACGAGCCCCTGATTTCAGATCAGTCTCCGTCGTGACACGCAACCTTATGGCGTTTTTTTGTGGGGAGCTATCAGCATTGCAAGGGAAGTGGTCTCGAAAATCTTCGAAGATCTTTCTAGATTTAACTTGGCAGTTGGTGCAGTGCCTTTGAAGCTGTGATGTTTATGTGGGAGGTACAAATGATGGCCTTTGTCTCAAACCGCCTCAGTTCTTTGGAGGAACACAGCAAGCGAGCCGCTCATTGTCGTGACGGGACAGTCATGTCTGCTGCAGGCGACTGCTGTCTCTGTTTTCGGGCAAATGTCCCTATTGAACACCATTTCAGCACCTAAGCCCTCACCAACCTGTTGGCCATGTTTGACATAATTATTCTTTCTCTGGCACCTTTGGGAATTTCACAAGCGATTTAATTTCCCGGTGCCTGAGGAGAAGCTCCTTGGTGGGATGAGCGGCATGTCGTTGCAGGGGGGTGACAGGGAGGCACCAGTCTGTACAGCCCACACGTTCGTACTGGAAGCGAAGGCAGCAGGATGCATGCACAGCCCCGAAAAGTTCTTTTTCCCCAAGGTCCAGAGTCTATCAGGGACACAAAATCAAGGCCCAGTATCCCCAATAATATTTTCTGGTTCACTTTGCTGACCGAGAGGGGGTGGGGGGATGGGGGTGTTCTTCAAGCACGAGGGTGGGGGGTCCAGATCAAATTGTATTTTGGCTTTCCAGTTGAGTCCCCCTGGAGTAAAGGTTCCCCGCTGTAGGCCGTGTCCATGTTGAGAGTGTCCGCCCTCGTACCCCACGCCTTCCCTGCCTCCCCCGTGTGGGAAAAGAACCACCCTGGCCCCCCGGGGCTTGTCTCTGATGCCGTTTCCAAGCGTTCTGTGGCGTTCTGCCCATCTCTGTGGTGTAAAAAAGGCGGCTTTGTTCTTGAGGTGCCCTGGAGTGACAAGAGACTCGCCTTAACGTTGACCCAAAAAGCAGGTCTGGCAACAGGAGGGGCAATGCGCCAGGCGGACGGCGAGGGCCAGTGGTACCAGGCGTTTCCTCCTGAGGTATCTCCACACGCACGAGGAATCCCTGCAGAGTGACACGTGAAACCAACGCTGCACTTTTAGGATGCACCCACAACGCCACACCTGCTCGGTTGGCGCACTTTAGAACTAGAGTTAGTCACCAACAGGTTTGCATCCTCTATGTCTTTAAACACACGCACCTCTGAGCCTTACCTGTCAATCAAACTAGGTCTAGTGAGCTTCTGCAAGGTCGGCTTCGGTCTAGTTAGCTGGATTTTGGTCTGGTCTGATACAGTATGGTCTAGTTAGATTGGTTGAGTTATGCTTTGGTGTAGTTAGCTTGATCAAAGTTCTGGTCTAGTCTAGTTAGCTTGATCAAGGAGGTCTACACTGGCCTAATTAGCTTGGTCCAGGTCTGGTGTGGCTGTTGGCTTGCTCAAGGTATGTTTTGATCTAGTTAGCTTGGTTGAGGTTTTGGTCTGGTTAACTTAGCTTGTTCGAGTTCTGCTCTGGTTTGATTTAGTTGGATTCTATGGATCTTTTTCTGTTTCATTCTTTTAGTTAGAAAAGCAGTGCCATGTGCAATTTAGGCTGGTCCGGAGCTATAATCACATGACCTAATTCAAGCATGAGAAAGACGTTAAGTATTTAAATGTTACACACAAATGGCACAAATCCCTCATTTGTGGTTTTCATAAGAGATATCCTCCCCGACAGGCCAAACCGCCGGCCCACAGTGCCCCATACGGCCGCCCTCCCTCCGCAGTGGGTTGGACTAGGGCTTGGTTTGTGAGCAATTACAGCCACGCTCAGGTGAATCGGTTTCAGGGGCCGTCCGACACGATGTCACCTTTTGTTCCACATGCCAAAAAAATAATGAAAATGTGCAACCGGCCTCCCATTTTAATCAACCATCTTTTCAAGAGAGACATGGGCAAAGGTGATAGAAACATCTAACAAGAATATTCACACCCTTAGAGGTTATTGTGTTTAAAAAGGGCCAATCGGTTAAAATCTTTCCTCCATGAAAAGGTTGAGACATAAATTACAGGTTCAGGTCTACTGGACTGATTCAGATTCATGTACTAATTAAGCGGAGTTCAGTAGGACCAGCATGAAGAAGAGAGACTAACTCAGTGAGTTATTATGATTCTCACAGAACAAGTGTGGTGCGATGTTGTAACAGGACTGGTGAGGAATGTTATTTAGTGACGGTGGCCTTTCGGGGGTTTAGAAGGGGTGGGGGCCGATGGTTTGATGTGGTCACCCTCATAGGATTCCTCGCTTATATGGCAACATAGCAAGGCTATAATTAAATCAATTAACTCAAAAATTTATAGTTGGCGCCTTTCTCCATTAAATCCTTCACAGAATAACTGTCAACTGGAAAAGTACCACATTTGATGCTCGTCCCACAGGCCGTAGTCTGATTGGTGGGAATTGCCTGATGGGTGTCGACCACGAGAAGTCCCGTTGTCACCCTAGGATGAACCACTCACTGTGGTCTACAGTGAGCCCCCTCCCCCATCTGGAAATGGGATATACAGGGGTCGGGGGGGAAATGTCAAGACGAGTCACCCATCGCTGGTCACGCAGCCTCAGGACCCTGCTGACCAGCATCTACATTTTTTTTTTACCCAATGTCTTTATCTGACATTTTTTTTTTTTTGAGAAAGCAGAAAAATGGTCAGACAATTCCTGGAGCAACTGCAGGTTAAGAGACTTGCTCAGTAACATCACTCAAGACTGGGATTTGAACCAACAACCTGGTCACAGATACAGCACCCTAACCCACTGAGCATCTACATGCATGAACAGTGTGCCCCCTTGATAGTTAGACATCCGTGTTTGGGGGAGACAGACAGGTGAGAGGAGACATATTGGTCCACGAGCCTTGAAGGTCAAGCACCTACAAACATCTGTGTATCATGCAGGGGCAGTTCTAGGATTTTTTTAAGCCGAGTTGCATAATTCATTTGCCAATTCTATCTTTAGCCAATGATATGTTTCGTAACGTTGAGTGGCAATCAGCGGGGGCCAATCAGGCTTTCACCTGGGGCAGGTGCCTCTGGCTTCACCCCCATATTTTACGGGTGGAATTTCCCGCAAAAACAGCATGACCACATGACACGGACAGGGCCCAGTCAATTACAGCTGCTTGCTTGTTCATGGTTGTAGGCCTGGCCATGTGTATTCACGCTCTCACATTGGCTGTCCATGTTTGGCTGGGTGGATACTTACATGTTCCAAGGTGCTGGTGGGGACACGTCCTCCCAGGCTGGGACATGCCTCTACAGGTTAAACTGCCCCCCGATCACAGAGAACTGTGCTCACATCTGTTCACGCTCCCCTGAACAAGCAATTGCATGTTTCTGGGGAGGAGAGCGGACGGTGGGTTAAACTGCCTCCCCCCAAGGTGAGAATAAAGTAAATACAGCTGTGGTTCCTTGGATATTACAGGGAGAGATGGACAGAACTGAATCCCCTTTTGATCAGAGGATGGACAGGTAATGGCAGGGTGTTGCAGGAGAGTTACACCATGCCTATCACTGCATGACATGTCTACTGTCATCCAAGAAATGGTATGAGAGATAGAGAGAGAGAGGAAGTGGGAGGGCGAGAGAGGGAGAGATGGGGGATTGACGGCAAACATTTTAATACACAAAGGAAGGTAATTGCTGAAAATTGGCAGTGCTCTCAGCCGGGCGGGAAGCACAGCGTCATTTACAGCACGGTGTCCCCTGACCCCCCCAGTGCGGGGGGGCCTCCCAATGGCAGCTCGAGGGAGGGCAGCGTGTGACTCAGAGGGTCACGCCTCCTTGACCGTGAACAGAAGGGCCCTACTTTGAATCCTAAGGGTAAAGGAATAGTCACCCCACTGTTTGGCCCTTGAGCAAGGCCCTCAACCCACTGAGTAAAGGGGGGGGGGGGGGGCAGATAAATGGCTGATCTTGTTTGCTGGCTCCAAAAGCATCACCCTCCTGAATATGGGCATTCACCTTAAGGCAGAGCATGATGGGATATGTGGGATCTAAAGCATTGCTGTGTACTTGTAGCAATAGCAAATAAAGCTTCATCGATAGGCTGGAGAGTGCCCCCCCAGGCTCCCTGCTGCTTATTGCGATTTTTTTCCGATGCACTCGAGCCTCATGGTGGTCCTTTGCGCTATTCCCGTACCTTAAAGCCGCGGACCCCCTGCTGACTCGCGACGCACTCGTCACGCCCCATGTGACAGCCTCAATCAGCTTAACTAGCCGAGCGCGGTGTCGCCCTGGAAACCCCTGCGTGTCACTGACGGGCCAACAGCCCACACATGTGGGTTCTGTGTATTATTAAGTCCAAACTGTCAGGTCTGTGTTGAATAGGAAAAGCGTGGGACGCGTGTCCCAGTCCCCCCCCCCAGCCTCGCTGCTCGCTCGGTGTGGGGGTGTGGCTCTTTCACCCCCGACACCCAGCAGCAGGAGGACCCCTGAATCGCGGTGAGATTACTCCTCATTATACACATCAAGTACTCTCACACGCCGCTTATCTTGCCTTCTGCGCCTCTCTCTGGGATGAGCGGTGCCAGCCCAATAATACCTGGATTTCGGAAGGACTGAGGCCAGTTGGGCCGGAATGTTCCGGCACGTGCCGGCGGAGAGGCGGCTGATGTCAATGAAAAGACGGGACGTGCTCTCCCCATCATTAACGCGCACAGTTTTGCAGGGCATGCGGGCAGTAAGTGGGGCAGCCTGCTGGGGCCCTGATGCCACATGCTAATCACTGCGCGCAGACTAACAGAAAAGGTCAGATCGGAGAGGAGCTGTCAGCTCCGGTCGCAGAAACGCCCACGCGACATGCATGACGTGTGTATACTCCGCCAACGTGGAGGAACTCATTCTCTGTGCTGATGTGCAGAGCTCCTGTCATGGCGATGTTCTGGCTCCTACCCCACTTGTCCGCAGCTGATGCACAGTTAGGGATTGTGACAGCGTTTCGTCACTGAGACGTAGCGACCCCATGCAGTTTAGACCGCAGCATGAGTCACGCTTTTCCCTGGAGCCCGTCATAGTGGTCTTTTATATTTATTTATCTTGCTGACACTTTTATCCAAAGCATTGTACAAATGGGAGAGCAGGGTCAGTCGGCCTCTGGAGCAATTGGGGTTAAAGGCCCAACATTCTGCCAGCCACAGGATGTGAACCAGCAACCTTCTGATCACAAGCACAGCATCCTAACCCCATACGGTGCTCTCTCTCTCTCTCTCTCTCTCTCTCGCTCCCTCCCTCCCCTCTGATAGGCCGCTAGTCCACTAATCACACACGCG
>JAABNX020000042.1:5445859-5462215 GCA_015163995.2 Mormyrus lacerda | reverse complement strand
GCTGTGGGGTCATTTGCACCCCCGGACGGCGTGTATTTGGGGGGGGCGGGGGAGGGATCCGTTTCCGTGGAGCAGCTCCTGCACTCTCAGCCAGGAAGCGGCCTTAGATTAACATTCAGCCGGAAGCCCAGCTGTGCCCCATGAGAGGTGGCCACTGAGATCGCCGGCTGAAGCGTCACGCATTTCACAATGCATTTCGGACTGCCCGTTGCTTGGAGATTAGCGATGCGTACCCAGGGTCAGTGGCTGCTCGGGACGGGTGGGGGGGGGGTCACCGATATGCTCTGTGGGGCGGGCATGGTGCCGTGTGACACTCTCCCCCCTCTGTAAAGATACAAGCAGCAGCCTGGCTGGAGGTAAAAACAGTCAAATTTGCCAGCTGCCCGTCTTTGTCCTCCACTACAAATTTGATGCTTCCCATTTTTGCCAGATCTCACTGAACAGATGTCCTGTCATGTCATCCAAAAAGCCATTAAAACCCTGATGTAGTCTTCCAGATATCATTATTTGATGATATGAGCTTTCAATGACTCCACACATTTAGCGACTCGTAACTGAGTAGGTTAACAAATTTTGGTCGGATTATTTTGGAGGGAAAACCTTAATCTGCGTTTATTCCTGCATCAGAGAGATAGCCCATAATAAGATGCCATTGTCATTCCTTGGTTTATATTTACCCCTGTTTACATCAGTGTGAGCAAGTCACAGTACATTTAGTGCGACGTTAGTTTATGAAGTCCTTGTGCAGCTTTGAAACCTGGGATCTGTTTACTCCAGTGGGTTTTCCCAGCATCCTCCCAGCTCAAGGCCCAAAACGGCCTTTTTTATATGGAATTAACACATTCCAGGTGCTGCCAATTTGCGTGCAACGTGCTTCCCAGCTGGCGCCGTGCCAAACTGCAGGCCGACACGATAGTGTTTCAGTGTGCGAGCCGCTCTGAGTGACACTCAGGAGCAGGCCTGGGGGGTGGGTGGACGTAGTGGGATGGGGGGGCAGCAAGAGGAGTAATGAGATTCGGGTAAAGTCAGCGGGCTCTAGCCCGGCCTGGCAGTGGCGGACGCTGATTTATGGGCTTCATTAAGACAGATTTCTACTGCTTTACTGAGGTCTGCGGTATCTGCCTGCGATGGGGAGGCCAAAAAAAATCCCATTTGAATTAATTGCAAACAGACCTTCTGGGCCCCAGCCAGTCTCCCGGGCTCTGTCCCCTGGCTCGGGGCACTCATGGCATCCTCCTGCCTTTTGTGTTCTTTGGAACAGGTGGTCCTCACACGCCGGCCAGGCTTCTGAGCCAACATGGCTGCCCGGCCATCTGAATGCTCCCCGAGAGAGCTGGAATACAGCGGGAACCCCGCTGTCCAGCCTTTACGGCCCGGGGAGAGGAGCGGAACCAGGGGGCGTGACCTCAGGAAAGCTCCAGAAACTTCAAAAAGGAGCCAATGCCACTTAATGCAGCAGGTCTGATGTAGACGCCTCCTAATTGGCCAGCGAACTCCAGCCCAGAATGCTGTGGTGTGTCAGAACAAGCCATCCGAACCCCGAGTCGGCGACAGGCACAGTGGCGTGATCCCAAAGCAAACCTGTTTCCACTTAGCACGGGCAGACTCAAGCCCCACAGTCTGGGACGGGCTCCTGGGTTCTGGGCGGGTGGAGTCCGGTCCAACTGGGGATCTCAGCAGCTCGCTGGCCTCTTTGCCATGTGTGACTAATCGAGCAGATGGAAACACAGAAGTGCTAGATGCTGCTCTTTTCTCCTGACCCCCCCCCACAGGTAAGGGGAATGGTACCAGCAGATAAAAACCACAGCGGATGCCTTAATTGGCAATCGATTTTTACCACACAAAACACAAATCAGTAAAACTGCAAAGTCTGTCCGTTCAGTTCCACTCCTGCTTTGTTCCGCTCTGTCCTCTGGGAATCCTTTTATATCCAAACTGTATCCACTGCCATGCTGCTTTCCAACGGCCAGTACAGCCTCGCTCTACTCTCATGTTCCATGGATGAATCATTTTCTGGAGAGTCTGCTTCAGAGTGCACCCACAAACTGAATCAGAACCTCAGCCGCCATTTCCAAAGCCTGGCTAACATTATTGTGTAAATATGCGAGGAGAGTACAGGTGTGGCCTGAATGCAGTGCGATCCGTGCAACTGGAATGGCATGAAGTGTGTCAATCAATGTCCTCTCTCTAGGGCAATATTAACTGGCAATGGCTTCGTTCTCCTCTGTGCTGTAGACTGGCTAATCTGATGACTGTGTCACACAAACTGTCCCAGTAACTGGATCACAGTTATCTGACTAAGACGAAAATGGGATCACTGACATGCTCAGTGGTGTTCCTGTAGGTGCTACCTTAGTTACCCCAAGAGCATGTTTTTGTCTGCGCAAACGTGTGGGACCGCCATCCGCGGTCCCACATCGGAGGCCGAGCAGACTAGTGGGGACAGGGCTGAGCATTCAGTTTTGCTGAAGGGGGTCAAGGCACTGTCAGCTAATGGGCATGAAATTCAAGCAAGCTGGAACTATCAGAGGGCACTGGCGAAATGTGGCTACGAGTCTTCACGGTTCGAAAGGATGCCATAGTGCTGAGATCACCCAGCTATCTTGGAGGAATAACTGAGAGATAGGGAAGGAGGGTGAAAATGAATGAAGAAAATGAATGAATGAATGAATGAGTGAATGAAAATGAATGAGAATGTGAGCGAGGCTATAGCTAGCAGTCAGGGTTCATGACATGTAAAATCTATTTCTGTTTTACTACAGATGTTCAGGAAGAATTCAACATGTTCATTCTGGAAGAGAGTGGAACCCTGAGGAAGTCAAAGGGAAAAGTCTGGAAGAGAGATGAACTGTAGGGAATTCAAAGGGTAAAGTCTGGAAGAAAGAGGAACTATGGGGAATTTGAAGGGCAAAGTTTGGAAGAGAGAGGAATTGTAGGGAATTCAAAGGGTAAAGTCTTGAAGATGCCTTTCCATGTCACAACATGGAACGACAGGCAAACAAAAGTAAGAGTGCATGATCAGGGCCGGAGGTGTGACCTGGTGTCACTGCCATGCTAGAAAATGACTCTGTGACAGGACCAGCCTGTCTGCCCATGGTACTCCCCTCACGGGAGCACTTGGTGTCAGCGGGAAGCATGGTCCAGTTCCATCCACGGGCCATGAACGCTGGAGTGACAGGAAATTACTGTGGCAGGTCAAGTCAAAGTGCATTAGCAGTCACTATCAAAATGAAAACATTATTTACAGTGGAAGGCCAACCCCAGGCAGCAGCGGATATGCATAAAAAGTCATATTTGCCTTTTTTTGGGTCCAGTCAGGCCTGTCATTTATCACTTGACAACCATTTTTCAGCACCTGCAGGAGCTAATAACGCTCGCCTTGCTCGCTCTTCGACTGAAGGAGCCGTTTCCACTGGGCTCTCTCCCCATGACATTTCACAGCCTGCCTCTGCTTAGACATTTCTATGTTCTCCAAACGCTCTGCTCAAGCATTTATGTTTCAAAGACTATCTAAAAATGTGGACGATGTCAGGAGACAACAAGCTGCCGCATGTGACTTTCAGTCTGGTGACCCTGAACGGGCATATTTTTTTGTGAGATACATTTTGTTCTCATCTCCAAGTCCAAAGAAGAGTTGGATTAGAGGTCATTTTAAACTGGGTCGACAGATCACTGGAGAAGTGACTCGTCTTCAGAATTTAATCGTATTTGTAGACTTGGGCTTCCATTCATGACTGACTTTCCTTCATGTTGATGGGTCCTGCTTTAACCAGAGCAGCAGTTTGATTAGTAATCAGACAGAATATAGCAGCACGACCTCCTCCCTCCAGTCAGAGGAGAACGTGAGCTCGGTTCACCTAGCAGGGGTCTCATGCAGTTACGGAATGGCAGTCCAGACCGTCAAGGGAGAGGTCTGAATTATTCTTACTCACTTTACTAAGTTCAATTGAATTTTCTTTGTGATTGGTATGACGGCAGGGATGCCTAATGACCTTTTGTAATGTCATATATCCCTTAATAATAACGTAATACCAGATAACATCCATTATGTTACATTTTGAGTTTTTCTCACTGTGAACAGATAATAGATGTCTGGGTTTTTTTGCTCACTAGATGTGCTGTTTGGTTTGGGCTTGAATGAACCAGCTGAAAAAGTCATCTTGGACAAGGCTTTTGGAAGTGATTAAAGTGACGGGGTATGATCTCTAGAGCACCACAGCTTTTGAGGTTGAATCTTCAAAAAAAAAACAGTGAAATGAATGTGACAAAACGTGTTATATAATCCCCCACAATGGCTGTCTAGGAATGCATTATTTTCCACAGGGTCATGCTTAATCTTGCTTGTGATCCTCTTAGCTGTGGCTGGGCTGCAGTTCAGCTGAAGCTCAGCTATTAGATTTAATGGGGGTGGGGTGCGTACTGAGGATCCATCCAGCTTCAAACTGCTCATCCTGGGCAGGGTGACGGGGGCCAGGGGTCTATTCCAGGCGGCACAGGGCATGAGCTGGGCTGCACACTGTATGGGAACTGCGGTGTGTAAGTTTAACGTAATTGAATGATTTGTTTACTGGTACGTTTGTCGATAAAACTGATATGCTGACAGTGCTGTATGAAATTCAGGGGTTTATGCTATACTGGCTCATGTGGGGCCAGACATTTGTAAAATGTGTAAATAAAATGATCATTTGCAGAAAATTGGTGGCGTCAGGGTCAAAACCAGAAAGCCTACTGGGCAGTGAGTGGGCTTAGGGTTAGGATCAGAAAGTCTCCTGAGTAGTGAGTGGGTTTGGGGTTAGGGTCAGGATCAGAAAGCCTCCTGGACAGTGAGAGATTTCTTTAGTGAAACAGCAGGTTCTTTTTAGTTGAATGATGAAGCAGGTTCCTTAAACTAAGCGGTTTATTAAGACAGAATGAAGATGTTACAGAAAGATGTTTCACACGGCTGGTTCAGTGTCTGTCTCTGCCCCCACTGTGGGAAGCAGGCCCTTTATCTATGGTCTTCATACAGACTGCTGGAGCCAGGGGGTCAGACGGCCGTGGTGAGAGTAAGTTGTACGAGAGGCAAAGAACATGATGAGCAAGTTGCAAGAACAGAAAAAAATATAAAAATAAGAAATATGAAAGCTATAAATTAATGAACTAAATGAACATAATTAAATAACTACAAATTAACTAGGGAAATCCCTCAGTCCCCCCTATGATTCTATGGAAAACAAAACACAATGAATCATCACAAGTAATTAATGACTACAGGTAAATGACTGATCAGGATATAACTGTTAAACTCAGCATAAAGCCTTCGATCTACACTAAGTTCTAAAAACCAAGTGAGGCAAGTTGCAAAAAGGTAGCAAAATAAAATTATAAAAAATAAACCCATATACATTAATCAATCACAATTAATGAATTATGACCATCTGTTCTGGCAATCGTGTTTCAATAAACAGATTTGCACAGACTACCAGAAAAGCAAATGAAAAGTTTGACAATCCACAATATGTGTGTGTTGTTGATATTCTGGCTGGTTAAAGTCTGTGACTTTGTCGTCCATCAGCGTAGGCTACTAAGGGAGAGGTTTCTAGCACATCACCTTAGCGTGTTAGATCTCAGGCACATAGTCTACTCTTTTACAGTGGCTAGCATGAATCCATCTGCTTTTACCACACACTTTAACTGCTGCGTTTGTTGTTAACAGTACCTGATATGGGCCCTCCCACTTAGCCCCAAGCGGTTCTTTCTGGGGTTTCCTGATCAGAACCAGGTACCAGACGTTCCCACATGTCGGAAACAAGCTGTAAAGCGTTGAGTGGTGTAAGGGTAAGGATCAGAAAGCCTCCTGGGCAGTGTATGGGTTTGGGGTCAGAATCAGAAAGCCTCCTGGGCAGTGTATGGGTTTGGGGTCAGGATCAGAAAGCCTCTTGGGCAGTCAGTGGGTTTTGGGTCAGGATCGGAAAGCCTCCTGGGCAGTGAGTGGGTTTGGGGTCAGGATCAGAAAGCCTCCTGAGCAGTGTGTGGGTTTGGGGTCAGGATCAGAAAGCCTTCTGCACAGTGAGTGGGTTTGAGGGTAGGGTTAGGTTTAGGGATAGGTTTAGGCTTAGGGTTAGGATGAGCAGGTCCCCACACTATGCTGCTTTCACTGAGGTGCAGCCCACTGGTTGGTGATATTTTCTTCAGAGCTTTCTTACTCACGTTACTTCTCCTGCTGTCAGGCAAGCCCCATAGAACAGGAGCAGCTGCCGAGGTCCAATGCGTAACTTCTAACCTCATCAGCGACATGTCTGAGACTGCTGCTTCTCCAAGTCTCCTGCTTTGGCTGGCTGCCTTTTCATCATTCAAAGGAGGTTCTCTCCTTCCAATTCCCATGAAAACAGCTGATTTTTCCTGAGACATCGACAAAAACACAGGTCCCCAACTGTGAACAGAGAGTGCTGCATACTTATACCTACCTTAAGAAGAAATTTGACTTAGTAAACGTTGCTACTGCAGCTAACTCCTGCCACCGTCCTAGGGACTGCTACGGCTAGAGAGCACAGACAGCAGTGCGTGATGCTAAAATTTTGGGGCTAATGCACCTCCTCGAATCCCAGGCCGCATCTCTATCTAGAGGGCTGCATTCCTAGCACAGCGGCTTGTTTGTAATGCTGCATTACCGTCCGTAAATTGCTTGTTTTTCTTTTGCTGGTGTCTGTAGAGAGCGGGAAGATGTTTAACCTGGTGATGTTTCTCTCCTCCACCCAGAAAAGCCGTTGCCACGGGGAGCTCCCAGGGGTCTCCTCAGCATCCTGGGGGGCCTGGTTGCCTTGGGACTCATTGTGGGCGTGGCTGTGACCATCTACACCGTCTACCAGCGACAGCACAGGATGCGAAGCAAGGCAGATAACGACGGGTGAGTACCCCCGCACCCCAAGCTGCCTCCCAAGCATCAGTTGAAAGGGAATATCGTCCTTTACAGACAGTCCAGAGGTGACCTTGTTTACGGTAACTGGAGCTGATCACAGGCAGAACATTAAACATTCACACGATTCAGCCGAGCGGATGATTTTCTGATTGGCCTGATTGCTAAGCAGCCTGTGATTCGAACCCTTTGCCATGACCTGCTGGGCACGTTTGGATATGGTGGTACCAACCATTATAAGATCAGTTATAGTAATAATAATGCGTCATCATCTGCCATTAAGGAAGTATTTGTTCCATGCTGGGTTTCAAAGACATTTTTTTTGTGATGGATTCTGTGCTTCTGTAAGCGTCCTTCACATGTCACAGTTAGGAATAAGCTCATTCACTGAGACGACGGCTGTAGTCACAAAATGAGGGCCGCACATTTCCTAGACTCACTTCCAGCAGCAGCACTAAAAGCCATCCTGTCTGATTATCGCTAAATGACGCACATGGCCGCAGAGGTCTTCTCCTTAGTTACGTTTTTAGAATGCAGATGCCTGCTTTTGGATGTTCGGAAAGCCACTAATGCACTTCCGCGGTTCAGGATAACACCCCAGTGTGCAGCGGTCCCTTTTGACCACTAGGAGGAGCCTCAGGAGCAGAGCGCAGCTCCGCCTCATGCCGCCCCCACCCCTGCCCCCCCGTGTCCCTTAGCCGCCATCATAACAGACTGACCCACCTGACCGTGTTTTCCTCTGTTTATTGTGCGGTCAGTGATCTCTTTCTAGGAATGCTATCAGGCAAGATATTTTTTTTTTTTTTATCTTCGTACTCTGCAATTTCCTGTCTATACATATGTTTAATTCACTAGCATACAATAAAATCAAAGACTGAGGGTACGTGTCGCTAATCCCTGCACCCCTGATATGTCACCCTCTTTCTGATGCGACAGTCTCTTTCTGACTCCATGTTCTGCAGTGATGGCTCCTCCTCTCCCTGTCACTCCAATGCACCTCCTTGTCTGATGTCCCTAGCAGTGCCAATGCTGATAGCTGTATCTCTCACCGGGGGGTGAACAGCTGAGTCACCCCCGCCAGATCCCCCGTGTACACATAGCACGGGGTTCGGACACCTGTGTGCTATCAGCGGACTCCGCCTGGCTGGGTCAGCATTCTCAGAGACCTGCTATTCTGACAGCCAGGCGTGCGAGGATTTCCCCTTCGCCACTGGATCTCCCGGACATCCCATCAGTTTGGGATGGAACGGAGCCAAGCGGGTACTGTGAGCTCCAGAAGCACGTGGATTTATCCTGACACGGCAGGGCGTTCTCCAGCAGTACCGGCTTTGCTGGATTCATGAGCCGAGGAGAGGTGGCTTTGGGACAGCAGATGTGAGGTGGCTCCGTGATAAGATCCCTAACCCCTAATAAGCCTCCCGCACATGTGACCGTTCTATTCCAGCGTGATCTCGGGATCTTCCACTACTGTGCAAAGCAGGAGCAGGCCGCCTGGGGCTCAGCGGGGCCAGATATATTTATATTTCCATTACAATCGGGACCCGGGCACTGGCTACTGAAATAACATTCAAAGCCAGGCAGATAATAAACATGAATGCTGCCTATATTTATGATCATTATTTAATATTATTAAAAGTGCCCAAAGTGTCTCATTCTCCACGTCTCAGAGATGATACTCTGCAGAAGGCTGTTGGGATGGAAACGGTTTTCAATTTGGACTCCCCCGCTGAATGATCGCCAGGCCTAGATAAACGTTTAAACGATTGACTCTGTTGCCTCCCTTTCACAATGGCTCCCGCAAACGGCCTTTCCGAGGAGGATAATGCGGAAATAATGCTGGCAAGATGGTCTCGATTCTTCTTCAGCACATTGTGGACTGCGACGTCCAAATGCCCATTTGCCATTTGCAGGGCGGTGGTCCTGGTGACTCCCTTCCCAAAGCTGTGCTCCTTCTGGAAGCAACACCTGGAGCTTCACTTTGTAGGTCTATGTCCCTAACCTGACTAACGGGCATAAATTGAACGCTTTATCCATGCAGAATCGTTCCTTTGTTTAATAACCGTGTTGAAATTTCTCAGTTGTGTCCTGGCTGCTTGATGCCTGGGGTCTAACAGCATCTTCGATTCCCTCCTCGCTGAAAGAGTCGACGTGATCAATAGCGATATTCCACTCGTAGAAAATGACTAAGTATGAGATTCACGGTCTTCGCCCCTTAGCTGAGAGGAGCCACTTGTTTAAGTTTGTTTATCTGAGCTCTAATGCCGTGTTAATTCATCTAAAATGAGCCTTAGCACATAGAAGAGCCCCCAGGGAGCTGTGTTGTCTGACATGACTGCGAGCCATTGCAGCCCCCAGGAATTTATGGAAACAGGAAGCCTGCTCTCAGCAGAGGGCTTCAGGAAGCCAGCCACCGTGTTGTCATCTTTATCGCATTCATCAGTCATAACATCGACTCTTTCCAAAACCTTAAAGAGGGCTGCCCTTTGTCTGAGCTCGTTTTAACCAGGACTGGTAGGTTTTTTTTAATCTTGAGATGAATGACGTCATGCTCCGCGTTGGAACATTGAGTGGTTTGGCCTTTGCACCAAGTCCGAATGTCCATCCGCCACCTATTCAGAACCACATAGGCATCAAACCAAGAGCCTAAACAACCTTACAGTCATCTAGAGCAGCGTTTCTCAATCCAGCCCCTGAGGACCCCCAGGCGGTCTGCATTTCTGCTCCCTGACAAATCACCTGGTACCAGGTATTTGGTGATTTTGATTGCCTCTGACCAACAATGTGGACTTTCTGGGGGTCCCCAATGACTGGATTGAGAAACACTGGCCTAGTTTATTTGCTGTCCACAGAATTATGGGGAGCGGTGTAGTCAATCATGACAAGGCATAGGTGCCGATGTTACTTAGCTGTTGGCGTGCCTTCAACTTACAGAATGGACGCTTTGACCATGGGGCAGTTATAGCGGTGAATGTCCGATCTGTAATAGAATCTATCCCTGACTTAAAATGGCTGCCTGGATGTGAGGATGTGGTAAGGAGGCGGGGCCTGTGACAGGAGGATCCCAAATGCCTTGCCTGACCTTCAGATATCACTGTGAAGTTACCTTATTGTTCCTCACTAGCAATTCACCAATAACAACGACAGCGATGCAGTCACAAAGTATATTAGCTGCTTGCGTTTCTCCGGCGGCTACAGGCACTAGATTCCCTTGTGGAGATTACGGGGAGCGTTAAAATTCCCTCTAAGCGCCAAACAGGCACCCCCGCACCGCTGGTCCGCAGCCAGGCATGGAAGCACGATAGCTATTGATAAAATCACCTTCGCAAACCAACGGCACGGGGCATACAACCTGACAGCTGTTGACACGGTCCGGTGCAGCTCTTTGGATAGCCAGGCCAATTGTGTTTGATATTCGTGGAATTAGCGGGCGGCTGAGTGTAAGCTCTCTACCAGCGAAATGGTGCATCTCCTCGCACAGCTGTGAGGAGACTCAGAAAGCAGGGATGGGTGCGGGCCGTGGTGGAAATGAGATGGAGATTTATTACATGGAGGAGATGAATTTGTACGTAATCAGCGCAAACGAGAAAGCCTATAAAAGAGCGTAATATATGAGCTGGACGTTTAGGTTTTTGATACGTCTGTTGGCTGCCAGGTTCACTCAGATTGTGGATATTCAAGAACCGTTGGAAGAAAAAAGGCAGCCTTGTTTTTGATCACAGAGCATGCCGAATTCTTCCATGACATTTTACCAATAATCATCAATAACCTCAAGGAGATTCATTCAGCTTCATATCAGAGTCTAATCTCAGCTATGACAGTAATATATTAATGCATTAATAATATTCACATGCAAAAGACAGTGATGTTTTAAGTAAGTAGACAGGCTTTGATTAATTCGGCTGGATATATGTGAGAGTAGGCTGGGAAGAGGCAGACGGCCCGGGACCCAGAACGCCGCCTTGGTCATGTGACGTGTCACTTCCCGGAGGCCTGGTGAGAGGGCCGGAAAGCCTTCGATTAGAAAAGCCACATGTTCCTCCAAGGCTCCTCAGGATCAGATGCATGGCAATTTACCTCCGGCACCCAATTAAAAGTATGATTACCATTTAAATTGGCCAATAAGATGGCAATCAGGAGAAATCGATATGAGCAGAAAGACGTCGAGGACTGGCTCCCTCAGGGGGGGTCGTACCGTGCATTTGTCTCGCGGGGTACGGGCCGCCGTCCCAGGTGTCCGACATTACACGGGCAACATCAGTGCAGATGAAAGCAATTCCGGAATATTCCGGTGTCCCCCGCTGTCATTTGCAGCTGAGGCCTGGGAGTTTACTGTCACGGTGGTGTGTTGCAGCTGTGGATCTGCTGCAGACCCTGCAAACACAGCGAGGATGTCAGGGTATACTGCTGGCCAGGGACGGCACTCACTTTGGACTTTGCGGCGGAGTTGTGCGAATGCTTAGAGTTCCACTTCAGCTTCACCGTCCCTCAATCCCTCATCACGGCACAGTGCTCAGGTCAGCCATGACTCCTTTTCGCAAACCTCTTCCTTCTGATTCCCCCCTTCAGCTGAGAGATTAGAGATTTTTTTCCCTCTCTTTGGCCGAGTTCACCATCCCACACCCCCCCCCCCCCCCATAAGCTGCCCTAATCCTTTTGTGGGTGGAGGATAAAAAAAAGATTGAGGTCTGGGAGGCTTGGTAGGCCATGGTTGGAGAAAGGCAAGGTCACCAGGGTGTGTGTCTTCTCAGGAAGTGGCCTGACCCATCTCGGCTCCATTCTGCTCCTCTTCAGAAATACTCCCCCACACACACACACACACCCTCACACCCCCCCCCCACCAGAACCCGAAAAGCCTCACTTTAGTCTGTTGGCTGCTGCAGAGAGGAGATATTGATTGAGTCATCAGTCCAATCAATCAGCAGTGGTTCCATCAGCAGGACCCCGGTACCTTCAGCAGGGCTTACACTCTGGTGTGACATGTCACATGACCCACGCCTGGAGAGGCGGTAACTGCCTCTGATGAACCGCGGCCCGGCAACGGCAGGCAGCTCTGCCACGTACGGCAGATGATGTAGCGCTTCTCCGGTATGCCGCTTCATTTGTTTTCCCGGGAACCTGCGAATTTAAGGCGGACACCTCCATCAGTCTTCCGGGAGGACGTGCGTTTGCTGTACGAGCAGCTGTATGTGTACATTAGAGCATGTCGCATGATTATTAATCATAACACATAAAGAGATACACCTAGAACTATAAAAAAGTGGAGCAATACAGATTAAATATGCTGTTCTGTGGTTTTACAGCCACGCTTTAACCAACTGCACCTACTATCCCTTATATTAATACAAATCTATAGTTCCAATAATAAATCTGGCTCCATATTGTAAATTTTTCATAAATAGTGGAGAACTACATGAAATGAATGCTTCAATACATGGTCAGTAAAATAAGGTGCAGCGCCTGTTTTATGATTTTTAAGGTATGGGGGCCAACTTTATCATTAGCCAATGATATGAATTTGAATTGAGGATTGATGAAGGAGGGGCACGCCAGGGGCCAATCAGCTTTCAGCTGGGGCCAGTGTCTCTGTGGCCCCGCTTCTTTATACACTCCCTACAAGATCATGAGTCACCTGTTACCTCTGCATGTCCAGAGGCATGATGGGAGAGAGACACCCATCTCCTTCAATCACGGAGTGATTATCACCAGGGAGATGGAGAACTAGATGAAATGAAGCTTCGAGTTTTTGTCTAACCGCCTGACCTTGATTCATTTGTCTACAATAGCATCAGAATTCATGCTGGTTCACGTTCGGATACTCCTGGGGTCTCCCAGAAGCGTGCAGCACTCGAGTCACACAATTCCCTTCCTTTGTGTCACCGTGTCGCTCTTGTCAAGGATCCCGGACCACTCATTGCTGTTACGAGGCATTCCCCAGATGCGTAGGTCATTCCCGGGAATCTGTCGGCACCCCGGTGCCTTGATGGGATGCAGGAGCTCCTGTGCACAGAAGCAGAGAGAGGGATCAGTCAAACGCTCACTGGCGACAAAGGCAACACCCCCCTGGATGCATGGGTCGGTCATTTTGCAAAAACGAAACGCCACCTGGAGTCAAAAGTGAGCGCCTTGCTGGCGGTATGGCACACTTGTCTGAGGACTCCACGCACCGCTAATTATGCAGCTATCTGTGAAAATTGCACACAGCGTTCCTCATTTTCCCCAGTTTTTACTTTCCCTGCAGGTGCTTACATCGGCGTTGATTATCCTTGCTTGCCTCTACTTTTGAATGATTTTCTTTGGGGTTAAAAAAAAAAAAAAAAACTCCAGTCAACATTTTCATCTGGGAGGAAAAATATGTGCATATGGAATTGGGGTGATTTCACACCTTTTATTGGCCGTCCCACGGTGCTGAGGAGATCAGTGCTCAGGGCTGGAATGGGGGGGCACTCACATGTCACTGAGGGTACTGCAGAAACACACGCCCCCTAAACAACGTCACTGGACTGTAGGGGGAATTTGGGTCGCCTGGAGACTCACACAGACATGGAGAAAACATGCAAACTCCACACTCACGACTCAGTAGGTGTGAGGCCACAGCGCCACCTACTGAACCACCTGTAACGCAAATCATTATATGCTGGATATATTTTATGCTAGATAGTGTCTGGATGTTCAGAGATGCAAGACATAACAGTGATTCCAGTGACCTTTTGGCACTTTTTTTGACAGGTGGCTGGCTGTCCCAGAGGAAATGGTGCTTTAGTGAGGGAGGGGGAGGGGGGGGCTATTGTGTCCTTCAGCCTGGCTCCTGCTAGTTTCACTCTCAGAAAATCAGTTCCACCAGGGGGGGCCATCACGATAAGCCACGCTCATACCTCCACTCCCACAGACCCTCTTACTGTGGCCACCCCCCCCAAACTCAGTCTGGCCCCCTGCCCCCCGCTACGAATCCACAATGGTGCAGGACCGTAGAACGTTGTTTGCAGCATAATCCAAGCTGTACCTCCACTGTACACCCCCGACAGGACGGACATCCCGGCCCCCCACAAATGTGCCCCACCCCCACCTATGAAGAGGAGTGGCGACTCCAGGACCCTCCTGACATCTGACGACATCCAGGTAGGCCAGCGGGGCCGCGCATTTCCACAGGTATCTGTTAAACGACTGATCTGCATATCAATCCGCCCGCCCACCTGCCAAAGCGCCGCTATATTTAACTGCTCCCACGATTCGGTACGCAGCTCTAGATGCGTTGCTCAGCCGGGTATGAAATCGCGTTTCTGTCGCCGGGACACGATCACGTTCAGAAAGACGTCTGATGTTTGCGAAGAGGCTTCGCTTACACTTTTACTCAGGTCGTCCGCATCTGCACCGACATTACATCTGCAGAAGGCGAGTCCACAGCCCTTCCTGGCATTGAAATGTCAAGCAGGCACAATGTTTTGTTTATTAGAAAGCTGAATATGCAGCAAGAGTTACAACAGAGCATCACATTAACCCCGGTGCCGGTTCAGAGCTTAAAAAAGTATTGGCAGATTGTTCTGCTGTGTCACTGTTGTGTTCATGTCCCATTTTTGATCTCTCAGTCCACCCAAGACCACATTCCTCATGTGGACATAAACCACAGATATTGTACTTTCGAGGCAAGGCAAAGTCCTTAAGGTCAACAAATGAATAAAAGACACTCACCCCCCCCCCCCAATTTAAGGCCCTAGGAGAAATAACTAACATATGGAAACAATCATGGTGGATTTCCCTGCATTGTGTCAAAAATATGACTGCAGCCCAAAAGCATTATTTTTATTTTTTATGGCAATACTAAGGGGAAATGTATACTTATATATAGCGTATTTGATTTGACAAGATCGCACATGTGCTTTGTCTTGGCGCTCACACCTTGCCGTGTGAGTTTAGCCCGAGCGTAAACTATGAGGTTTCCGGCAGTCTCACACACACGACTGAAACTACCCACAAGCCACCTGGCTCAATGGAGGTCATGGTTCCGAGACCCTGAAACAGCAGCCCTGTCGAATTCCTCCCCGCATTAACACACACATAGCTCCTGTGGGCACTCCAGTGCTCCCCGTACAGGCTGCGGACGAACCTTTGGGGAATTTCATTTCCTTTCCCTACCTATGCTTCATAATGGTCTCAAGCAGATAGTTCTCCAGTTATGGGAATATCTTGGCTTAAGCAGAGCTATCGTATGAACACCTGAAATTAAAAGAAGTCATTTCCTTTCTGCTCAGCAGAATCCTATCAGTACGGTAATGAAGTATGGAGGTGTTGAACTTCAGGAGGCCGCGAGATAAAATCCACCAAGGTATTTTTGTGCTACCCGTTAACAGGCACCTCCCAGGTGTGCCCCCTAGAGGCACGTGGGTGCCAAGGCAGCAAGTCGCCCGCTGTGAGAGGCACACCGCTCCTCTAATTAGTGTGACCTCTTCGGTGTCGCACCGTGAGACGCGGAGCCATGGGCGGACAGGCGTGTGCGTCGATCTCAGATTCCCCGAGTGGCGAGGCTAAAAGTAGAAAAAAATAGAAAATGGCTGATTTTAAAACAACAACCACTGGATTAAGCATCTCCCGGTAAGCGAAGGATATGAATATGATTACGACAGAGACACATGGAGCCGCCTCTCTTCTGTGACGACCTCTACGCTCAGAGCCCACGGTCTACACATCCTGCTGTGAGCCGCTTTTGTTTTCCTTTGTAAATCATTTGAACTCTTGTTTGTAGGAAAGCGATTTTGAAAAGGTATATTTAGTCGGGATTATCATCCACTTAAACGTTTCAGCACAGACTCATCAGTAGCTTCCAGCCTCTCTGAGCAAAACACACACAGCCTTCAGTCTTTTTTTTCTCTTAAATACAAGTGTGTCATTACCACCCTCCTACTTCAAACCAAGGCCTTTTGCTGATGCAATTTACAAACATCTGCAGAGATTTTCTGCGAGCCCCTCCTCTGCTTTACCAGTGAAAGGCCGCACCTCTCAAGGCGACCGTGTCCGTCAGTCCTTCGGGCAGCACTAGAGGATGCCCTTCCTGAAGGCTGTTGGGGTCGAGCACTGACATTGAGTGACACACCACAATAGCTAACACCTGAGCCCCCAGACGCCATGGACATTCGCGATTCAAAGGGTGACACCAGTCCACTTGGGACCGTGGGTTAATCGTGCTGAATTCACATGCCATCAAAGACATTTGAGGTACCAGGGCCAGTCAGTTCTATAGGCGACATAGGCGGCCACCTAGGGCGCTAAAGTCTGAGGGGGCGCTGACTTGCCAGCTAATTTCACTTTTCCTAGTGGGGATGGGGGGACACCAGCACTGATGCTCGCCTAGGCAGGGACGGATTACAGACCAGGCCAGCGGGGCCGCTGCCTAGGGGCCCTTGGGGTGCAGGGGGCCCATGGGGCCCCTAGCCCAAAACAATTTGCAACGCTTATCAACAATGTATTTT
>JAABNX020000042.1:5430231-5445759 GCA_015163995.2 Mormyrus lacerda | reverse complement strand
ATAGGGCCTCTGATGGAAACATGGAGGGAGGGCGTTTGGCTGCCAAGGGCCCTTGAATTGTGGTGGTTGTGGTGGTGCTGCTGGTGGTGGGGGGCCCTTGCAAACGTTTTGCCCAGGGGCCCACACAACCCATAATCTGTCCCTGCGCTTAGGGTATCACTGTGCTACAGTTTGAGTGTGGATGCAGAGTTTTCCAGAAGACTGCAGGGTGATTGTCTGCATTCACGCCCAAAGGCCTCCCCTCACACTAGTCAAATGGGGTTTATTGGCTCACAGAGGAAAGGCAGGTCTTGGGGGGGACGGGGGAAATTCCTCCACGTCGACGTTCATTCATTGGCTTTTCTTCCCCCCCTGCTCCAGGTGCTCCGCTTGGACCAGGAGGCCCATGACAAGCTGCCTCCACAGACTCCATACTATGACATGGGTCCGATGGTGAGTCTCATCGCCCTGGGCAGCCATTTTGGCCCCGCCCCCAGCCCCCACCCCCATGTGAGGGAGAATGAGCAGGCCCCCACCCTGCTGGCTACCTTTGGTTTCATCATTATGGCTCAGCACCTCTCAGCGTCGTTACTTACGGGGGCACAAGGGACCGCTGACTGCGTAACGTAACCAGGCAACCAGAGCTGAGCCCCCACCAGGGCCAGGACCCCCTTGACCCCCAGGGCGTCCTGTCCCATTTGGGGAGCCCACCTTGGGGCTGAAGGCCAGGAGTTTCTCCAGAGGTTTCCTAAAGCAGCACAAACCCACAGATGATTTGGTTATTATGACAGATGTGGCCAGTTTCAGGGTAATGGGCTGTTTTGTAATTGTGCATAAGAATGGGAGGGTGTCTTGCAACGGGATTGCAGGCATGTGTGATCCGGAGGTTTTTAAAAGACTCTTTCAGACGCCTTTTCCCAAGTATAGAAAAAGGTTATGAGTACATTCTGTTAACGGCAATATTTTTTTTATGAACAGTAAATCACATCCACAGAAAAGAGGCTAAAAAAGTCACTTTGAGAAGGTAACAGGTCAACGAGACCCCAAATCTACACATTTATTTGCTTACCATTCCAACAGCAAACTAACTGAGCACTTTAAGGAGAAAAGAACAGCTCCATGAAGACAACACTGGAGAAACTCAGCGAGACTGTGGTGGACCACACAGGAGGACCACCAAGAAAAGCAGCAGGAGCTAAGCAAGCGAGATGTCCATAACCAGCCTGAGCTGACAGCATATCACATGGAACGTGTGGGGGGGGCTCAAGCCAACATCCACCTGGGTCAGAAGAAGTGAACTCATGAAGCAATCAAGGAGAGTTGAGTTACTGGACTCCCTCAGATCCTGGGCGCCCTCAGATCCTGGGCGCCCTCAGATCCTGGGCGCCCTCAGATCCTCAGCCTATGCATGTTTATACTGCATCGCTTCTCTTTCACATTCACCTTATTTTAATCTGAAATGTCCTCGTCTATTTTGTGTTGTACTGCAATGCCAGCATTACCTTATAAAGACACGCCATGTTGACTTGTTTTACTAATTCTCAGACAAGCAAATCAAAGAGGAGTGAATTGAAGAGCAGTGGTATGCCGGTGGTGACGCCCATCACCTTCCTCTCTGTTGCCTCCAACCAGAAAACTCTGGGCCGGCTGGGACTGCAGATGTGCGGCGATTCGATCCAAAGCACAAACAAAGAGAGAAAGAGGCATCACTGAGCTCCACCCCACGGTTCACACGGCCACCTAAGACATGAACAGCCATCGATTTTTAAAACGTTAAATGACTTTTTAAAAAGCTATTCTGAAGCTTCATCAGGCAGTATGGAAGTTTCCTTCATCACAAGGGGAAATTTACAATCCGGCAAACCACATGAAGAGACGCTGGCAGAGCACCAGTCAGCTTTAAAGCTCTGAAGGATGCTTGCCCGTATGGTGTAACTCAGTAGATCACTGGGTAAACGGAAGGCAGGTCCTGCGACTGCAAGCTGATTTTATGACACGTAATGAAAAGCACATTTTCGGGCAAGGTTGCTCGCCGACTCGCTCCGGAGCCGTCTGACCCCATGTTTGAGGCCGTAAGAAAGCTGAACCTTCGAAATGCACAGGAATGCGAGCTTAGCGGAGGATGCTTGGCTCTGGGCATTGAACACGGCAAGCGAAGAGGAAACAGAGAAGCTGCCAGAAGCTGATTACGGAGCCACGGGTTGGAGCCTGAGTCTGGGCAACTTCGCTGGGCTTCACCCTGGCCTCAGGAGGGCGCTGTGATGCTCGACAGTTTTAGTCACTGAACAAAGCTCCTCCTCCTCACAGTCTGGTTGGACCTTGTCATGGAAATGCGGGGGGGGGGGGATCTCAGCCCGGTGTGGTGAGTTTTGAGAAGTAATGTCTGCTGCTCTTAAAAGATAAGTCCACATCCATTCAGTACCGCCAGAAGGCCCGTTTGAATTCGACTGCGGTAATCAAAGTCAATTACTGATGGGTCCTGGCCTCAATTCAGAGCCTCAGAGAGAATGACATAAGAATGACCCCAGAGATTACTTTTAGACTTCTGTATTTTTCTTTTGACAATATTCCCATCACTCAGTGCCCACATCTCAATTCCCCGGGAGACAGAAAGTCAGAGAGGAGCAGCCTCCACCAACTTCTTTAGCGCTGACATATTCATGGTTCCGAAGAAAGGTGTGACTTCGACAATAAGGGGCGTGTTTACTATCCAAGCTGCTCCATGGTTTTGCCAATGCCGATGGCCTCCAGATGTTCTGCGTGGAGGGAAGCGGGCTGCAGGATATATCAGCTTTCTCTGCACTGGTGATGCCACATCCTTAAATTCTTCTCCCGTGGGTCGTAATATGTCACAGAACGGGCCCTTGGGATCGTTCCAGGAACAAACTGTGCAGCTCCATCTGTAAACTCTCAGCTCCTGGACCAGATTGTGACTGATTACACAGAGTTTGTGTGACGCCGTGTTGCCTGAGTCCGCAGATTCTCTTTCCTCAGCTGATCTAAATCACTTCTGACCAGAAATGAAAGCTGTTAACTGTTCAGTCGTAGTTTTCTGGAACTCCGACTAGAGACCACGTGCTGCCATCATGTGAAGGGCATACATTCTGCTGCCACTTCCTGGCCAGGGAAATAACAGCTCTGTCTACAATGATAGTCCTCACAGATTAAATATGACACGAATATACATTCTGGGAATAAAACAACTATTCTTGGTGCCCAGTAAATGGTTCCCAAATCGTCTGAATATAAGGCTCTTGTTTGACTTCTTTGGTCCTATAATTTCTAAATCATTTGTAAAATCAGTAAAGCGATACCTCTGCCCCTGTTGATTGGTTAATGTAAGGTCTATTTTTGACTGTTTAACCCAAAGCGTACGAAGGAATCTAGGACCAGGAAAACCAAAACCATATTGTCAGACGCCATTTTTTCCTCCCTCGTCTTCCTCATTTGTCTTCCATTGAGTCCATGTGAATGACCATGGCGTTGAGCACATCTCTCTCTCTGTTCCCTCAATCTCACCCCCCCTCCCCCCCCCAGCACTTTGATCACACTCATCTGTCTTCCTTGCCCTCACTATGCCCTTTCGGGGGGCCTCTCCTCATATTCCTCTCGCCTCTCTCATCCCCCAGAATTCTGGCTGCAAAGACTTTGACATCCAGTACGCTGAGCTGGACACAGTGGCCCTGGCCTGCTCGCCTGGCCCCCGAGGCCCCGGGCACCCTGGAGGGGACCTGGTCGAGTATGCTACCATCCAGCCTAGCTCACAGTAGAGCATGCTGTCGTAACCCTTGTCCCTCAGACTTTGGCCTCCAGGTACACATTGGCACACTGTCTCTCCTCTGCCAGCCACTCTTTGCCATCATTCTGATCCCTTCTATCCCAGTAAAGCACCCCCCCCCCCCAGTGTCTTTCCATATAAAGAGCCTGACAACTCCTCAGAATGGCACCAGGCATGTTAACCTGGAGTTTTTACCCATGAGAAAGTACAGTTTCATCCTCTGGAAAGCTACTGGTTTAAATGTATTCAAATACAAAGGTTGACGCTCAAATTAAAAAACATAATGGGTTTTCAGGAAAATTTAGCATAAATAATTAGAATATGTTAAATTTATTGAAGTCTATGTAGTGATAAATCTTCAGAATACTCATCATATGACAAAATATGTCATCATTTGACATTATGTGACATATGACCATCACATGACATGATACAACGACCATGAGGTTTAGGTGATTCCTCAGAAGCAGACCATGCTCTCTCCCACACTTGATGAGCTCATTTTTTAGAAATTGGGTCGTGAGTCTCATCATCCGTTCACTCCAGTGATTTAATCACACAAAGTGTTTGGGGCAAAAACATTTTGCCAATAAAATATTGTTTTGATGGCTTCCATGTCAGTATGAAGATTTGATATGGCCCACTTCATTTAAACAAATCTTTTCTAACAAAGTTCAAAGCGCTTTCTTTTGTTTTCCTTGCCTAAATAAGTTCCCGCAGTCTACTTTTAGGGGATTATTTGTAATTTGATAATGCAGTGGTTCAAATATGTCTGTATTACCTTTTTTGATTACAGCCTGCAACGCTACGTAAATATTACTGCATAAATGCCCTTAACCACAATAACGGCAAACAAATGAAACAGTTAAGTTTTAAAGCCTGGAAATATTGCTATTCCGTCTTGTGAAACAGTTCATGTTTATTTTACTTTAAATGTTTTTGTTGGAAAACGTTGACTGCCCAGATGTTTGGCCATAGGCAATGACAAATTTGTCAACAGGCCTTTTTTTTCTTTCATTCCTCACTCATTCGCACTGAAGGGGCAAAGTGATTACAAAGCTGTGGAGTCTTCTCAGTTCCAGCTGCTCCACAAGCTCTCATGGGTGTTTTACTTATACAAAAATGTTCTGAGGACAGAAGGAGCGATGATTGGTACAGAGAGATGACCAATCAGATTTTAGAGGAGTCGGGCCCAATCAATCAATCTTAGTCCCTCCTTCTCTAGTTGCTTGGACCCACCTCCTCTATAATCTGAATGACTATCTCTCTGAACCAATCATTGTTCCTTCCGCCCTCAGAACATTTTTGTGCAAGTAAAAATCCCATGAGCCCCACAAGCTCTGCAGAAAGACTTACTGATACGTCACTCAGCATCAGAGTGCTCAGTGTGACAGACAGGATTCTGCTGGCGAAGCCACAGCTCTCTGATTAAAGGTGTTATGGACTTTTTAGTGTGATATGTTGCCATATTCCATGCTACTATGCTGTAGCTGGTTATCCTGTTCAGGGTCACGGAGATGTTACACTTAATGCTATTTTACAAAATGAACATGCTTCCATTGGGACCTTACAATAAATATAATAAAAAAGCAACAATAAGCCAAAAATATGTGAACACTCCTACTATGGGTTAATTAGGAAATGCCTAATTAACCCATGACCATTGCTGACACAGGTGTATAATTAAACACACAGCAACAAACATTAGTAGCAGAACAGGAGTTTGTACATAAGAGGTTAGTGACTTGGCAACATCATAAGACGCCATCTTTATAACAAGTCAGTTTGCCCCATGTATGCCGTGCTTGAGCTGCCCTGGTCAGCCGCAGGCTGTGACTATGAAGGTCAAAACATCTGGAAGTTGCGAAGCGGTGGGACACACTAGCTCACAGAAAGGGACATGGTAACCCAACAGCAATACCCAACTCCTTGTGGGATTTTCTGCCAGTCAGTTTTCCAATACCTAATGAACAGCTTTCCCAGAAGAGTAGTAGCTACGGCAGTGACAGTGGGCACACCAACTTCACATTAATACCCTAAGTTTTGGAAGGTGATGTTGGAAAATCTGGTGTCCACATACTTATGGCCATATATTATATCCAGTATGCTGCCATTTTATCAGGATCTGTCCAAGTTAGAAATTAACGAGGATTTGGACACTTTGGCCTTCAGGTCACTCGGAGCTCGGTGCTCCACCTAGAGGTTCGAGCGCTGGACAGCTTGGACTTTGGCAGACCTCGTAAAAAAGGGCTCTTCCCTGGAGAGTAACCCATTTATTCTCCTCTGAAAGGTAATAGCGGGGACCATTCTCAGGGGGTCTTACCCAAGTGAGACAGGATCCCCAGAAAGGCAAACAATTAACACCACAGTGTGGCATTTCAAAGGCTCTCTGAAGGCTGCTTGTGCTGCTCGCTGGCCAGAAAGGAGGAAGGAGTGAGATCAGAGGGCGGCCTGTCAGGAGGGAAAAGTGGCCGCGGGACTGACGCCGTTTTGATGTCATTTATGGAGAAGGTGGATGAAGCTGCATCTGCAAACTCTTTCTCACCACACATTGTATGGCCTTATCTTTTTAGAGATGACCTCACCGAAATTAGCGGTGTTCGGTAGAGTTTCATAGAGATGGTCTGATTCGACTAGTGGAATGGGCCGTCATTGTGCTCACAAACATGGCAGGTGAATGGAACCTTGGCCATCTGCAGGGATTTTGACGGCCGCTTGGATGAAAGCTCACATCGTTAGCAGAACAGCGTACGTGAACACGGCACAAGGTGGCTTTCAGGTTATTTTAAAGCTCAGCAACAGGCGGCAAAGAATGACGTTTTGGTTCAGAGACACGGCCTTTCTGGGAGGAAGGATCTCCCTGCATCCTCGGCATAAACCCCTAAATCGCATCCCGTCGAGGCGTGTTTCCAGAGTGACATTTTATGAAACGAGCTGCAGCATTAGCCGGGTCGCCCTTTGTTCGGGAGATTCATAACTGCAGGAAGGGGAGGGAAGTCTTGATGAATGCGCTTTTTATGAAAATGAGCACGATCAGTCTATTCATGCTTCTTGACATTACCATTTCTTTGTTAATCAGGAAAATGAGACTGCTTGAAATACCTCGGGAAACCTGCTTAGGGAACAGTGAGAGGAACATTCTGGATTTAGTTCATTTGCGTAGGCAGCTGCAGAGAGACATTGATGACAACTTCATCCGAAAGCATGTGGACCAACGGACACCGGGAAGGGTGATGGCTGCTCATTTGACTGGTCCACTTCCCAGGAGATGCCAAAGGCAGCACAGTGGGCCAATGTTTACCATTGTTGCCTCACACCTCTGGGACCAGGATTTGGTTCTCTGCCATGGCTCTGTGTGTGGAGTCTACATGTCCTCCCTGTGGGTTTCCTCATCGTGAGGTTTCCCCCAGGCACTCCAGTTTCCCCCCACAATCCGAAAACATGCTGAGGTTAATTGGAGTTACCAAATTGCCTGTGTGAGTAAATGGTGTGTGAGTGTGCCCTGTGATGATTTGGCACCCCATCCTGGGTTGTTTCCTGCCTTGCGCCCATAGCCTCCAAGGATTCCCTGCGACCCTCAATAGGACCAGCACCTACAGAAAATGGATGGATAGATGTGTGTCATAGGATGTATGTTTGATGTTTTGGAGTCATCTTGTCATGACTCAGATTAGCTCTTTGATCCGATAAGCGCAGTCGAAGCATGCCAGTCATCTTCCCGAATGTGACCGCACACGGACTGTGATGCTGATAGTCTCCGCATAATCTGTGTTTCCCATCAACCCTCCGCCCGTGATCCTGATCCATAACGATGCTCACTGTATCTGCGTGGTGTTTCTATCCCACCTTGACTCGCTGACCTGATTCTTCACTCCGTGGGCTTCTTTAGAATCTTCCACACAGGGCTGGAAGATCCCACATAGACTGAGAGGCTCCTGCATGCTGATGCTGGCCTGGCTGTTTGTGATGTTCACTGTGATGCTCTGCAGGAATGTGTCAACAAGCAGAAACGCCCTTAATTAGTTCACGCTTGGAGTTATTTTTAAAAATTGTGCAGCTTTTGCTAAAAGTCAGCAACTTTGTTGATTTCTTTTGTAGATTATTGTGAATATAGTGTGTAGCCAAAGCCTCAATGGAGGTGTCTTCTGGCTTGCTGCCATTGTTTATTTGATGCTTTCTAAGAAGATCTCAGCACCTGACTCCTGGAATGCTAAGCGAGTCTTATTTGAATGACTGGCTTTTGAAGTTAATTATGTGAGTGAAAGAGGTTTGCTATTCATTAGTATGACTTATATGACCCAGTTTGTATGTGTGATCGATTATACCATCTACGAATAGAAGGTCTTTACCATAAGTATCCTGCTATAGAGTTCTGAAAATATGAAATATGAAAGTATACAGTAACACAATGACTGACGTGACGGCCCCACTTGTGTACTGATTCATTGTGGAAAAACTGGAAGCCCTCACCCCGACAGAAAACATGGACCTATAATCGTTCGTATACAGCGTTCATCTTAAGCACTGTGACATCACCTCTGACAATCTATCATGATTTGTCATGAAATAATTTGGACATACATATATTTGTTTATTGTCAGTGTCCTACACTTTCTAAGAGTGACCTCGGCGTCTACATCCAGTCAAGACAGAATGTGAATTAAAGAGGTATTAACCACAATCAATTGCAGAACATTCCAATAAACCAAAACTGTAAATGTTTCAAATTGGTTTAAATAATGCTTCGACGGTAACTACTGTATAGTTAAAAATCAGTGCATGTTGCCCAGGATATAATACTCTTGATTTTATTAGTAATTAGAGACGACATTTTCTCATTCACCTATAATGTGTGTGCCACCAGGCAGGAGTGCGCACATGGTCTGCGTGTATAATATGTCAGAGCAAATGGCTGCCAAGGGACACACATGAAAAAATAGTGCTGTTCTGAAATGATGAAGAGAAAATAGTATTTTTAGCCGCCCTCTGTCCTCCTGCTCTTCATGGCCCACAGGCCTGTAAAATAAACTCTTCTAAGATAGCTGCCAGGCTTAGGCCCGGTTCTGCCCTGCTCATTCATGCCAAAGGGTCACTCCGGCCTAGAGCTTAGCCAGCTAGTGTTATTCTCGGCAAGTCAAAATATTTTACACCAATATCCATGCGGTGAGAAATGTTCGTGGGGGCGTGAGAGCAGCCCGGGAAGATGCTGGCCCATGTCTCGCCACGGGAATTCGGTGCCTTGTTGCATCAACATGTTAACCCTGTTAGCACATTAGCCATGTTAGCCATTTTTACGTTCTCTGTACCCAACACTACAGAAGCGTGCCATGCATTTCCCACGATTTTCACTCCCTCTCGTACCACCTTATTTGAGATTTCCGCTGACACTTAGAAAAAAAAAAGATCCGCAGCTGCATAAGTGCAGACTATACACTGTACTTTGCGGCTTTTAATAGTTTGCTAAACAATCTGACAGCTTAATTCCGCAAAGTAACCACATCAGAGGCTGAAGCTGTCTGAAATACTGTACTGTCACGTCGTTTATTAGACCCCTGAAATGTTTCAACAAAGCCTTCTGGCTCGAGTAATTCATGTCCTGACAGCCCCCATCAGCAGCAAGCGAACGCTCGCATGTGTGAGTGTTTGGAGAGGGGATGCCTTTACGTTTGCTTCGTGTTGTGTTGCAGAAATGTACACATTTACACATGTACACAAGTTAAGAGTACATACATGAAAGCACGCTGCACTAAGGTTGCACTATATCTGAGTAAATAGCACATATAAATTTTTGCTACCACATGCGGTCAATAACACCTATGGGCTGATAGCCAGAAGGACACGCTCTTCGGGGGGGGAGGGTTTGGGGGGGCTCCATAGCCACACAAGCATGATTCCCCTTCCTCCCAGTCTCTCTATACCACCCGAGTTCCCATTATGGTGTTCTGCTCCTGTGGACATGTAGAGGGTGCTGTTTCAGTCAAACGTGACCGGGTCTTTTCTGTGGGTCCACCCCTTCATCACGCTGCCGTCAGAGTGCGGATCATCGTAACCGTAGACGCGCAGATGCTCGGGGGGGCACTTCGTAAGTCCACTCTCCGTCTCCTTCCACTTCCCACCCAGCCTTTCATTTACTGCACATTTACAGCATTTGGCAGACGCCCTTAGCCAGAGCGATTCACATAAGTGCTTAAGACTCTACAATGAATTTCCCGATACTGCTCCTCCCTGTCATTCAAAACAACTGCCGACTGACTTCTCCTCATACCCTCCTGAGGTCCAGGTAAAAGAAAAAAAATTCTTTAATCTTGATTAAAATATTGATTTGACAGGAAGAGGCAGTTGACAAGGTCACACCCGACACATACAATGTGTTTAAGGAACAACAGATCTTAACAGAGTGTATAGTAAGAGACATGAGCAAAAATGCAGTGTCCTCTACAGAGGGTACAAATGAACTACTGCATCTCAGGAGGATGTATGTAATTGTCCCTATAGTGTAATCGCTCAAGCTCCAGTGCCGATGCAGTGGTGGGGAAGGTTTCCTTCAGCGGATCTCTTCTATTGGACCACAGAGGCTTCCAAACACAGACCAGGTTTAAAAAGAGCTGAGAAGCCATCACATGACCTTGTTGCGCTTGGCTCCGGGTGAAATGGCATCATGGAAACCGGTCCTCACACCCACATGGTTCAGAAAGAACCATCAAAGCCTGTGCTTTCCCGAGGAATAAGATCTATGGTGCTATAGAGGTCTATAGTGAAGATATGCTAGACTCAGTTCCACCGGGAACGGTATTAAAATGAGATGCCCAAATGTAAATGAGCAATGTTACAGAAAAAAATGGTTTAATGAATCTAAATCTTTTAATAAAGGCATTCAATGAGAAAATATACATAATTATAACTTAATAATAATGAATTTATAGTTACAGTAATAACAGTAATTAATACAAGAAAGGTACTGTAATTACAATCAGTTCTCAAGAGTTTAATTTTCAAAAATTTTCTGAACACCAAGTATGAATTTACATGCAAAGCAGAATAATTAAATTATTGTTAAACATACTGTACATCAATTGTGTCCATTTATAATGAAATTTTACTAATTAATTCAGCATTGCCTGCAATAATCTGATTTTATTTTGGGTGATTAACATGATGAAGCATATAGACTTGAGGAGGTATTTTCCACTGTGGATACTACAGGGTTCGCTAATCTCTTACTGGTCACATGCGGCTGGGAATTAGATAATGTTGTTTCTGAAGTGAGGATGTCACGGCGTGACCTGCACCTTTTCCATGAGACCCGCCCACCAAGCCAGCCAATCAGCTAGCCAGCCAGTAAGCTAGCCAGCCAATCAGCTTTCCCACTTTTGCTGTGCCTTTCTGTCTATTCCCTCTCTCACTCATGTTTTCACAGAGCCACGGGAAGCACCATGAAGACGTATTGAACCCATCTGTTCCTCAGAGGCGCCCTCAGGGTCACCACACAGACTTCTGCCTGGACTCTCGCCCCGCTGCTGCCTGCCTCCCACTCCCCTACCTGCCCCAGAACCCCTGCACGCCACACCCCTGTGATAGGGCGGCCCCCAGGAATCCCCCTGGGGGGGCCCAACCCCCTTACAGCTTCCCGAAAGAGCAGACTGTCTGAGCTTCCAGAGGAGTGGGCCCCGGACCCCCCCAGCACCACTGCACTCTGTAATGACTACTCCTCACCCCACCCAAGCTTGTTTTCTCTAGCCCCCCATATGCTGGTTCTCAAACCCATACGCCAGTTCGCGTCTGCCGATTTCTCCGACGCACCCTGAGGCGATTGTTTCCTCACAGCCAATATTTGTGTACGACTCTCTTTGTGTGTTTTCCAGTGATGCTTGTCTTTGGGATTTGGACCATAATTACCTCTGTATAGTACTATGGTGCAATGTAGGGTCTTTGTCTTGACTGCTAGACAGTTCCCATCGTAGTACCTTAATGGCTGGTTTTTCCTGACTGTGTCTACGTGTGTGTAGATACCACGTGGGGGGGGGGGGGGGGGGTAAACCCCAGCAGGCGGTATGATGCACCCACAGAGAGAGGCAGTGATTTTCCCATTGTGTTTTACCTCACTTACAGCTCCTGCCTACAAAAGGACTTTTCTTGAAGAGTTAAGTATCAGCTTATCTCACTTACTCAGCAGCAATAACATGAAGTGCTCCTCTGAACGTAAGCTGGTAGCTGAATGGTCACCTGGACGAAGAACAACAGAACCGGATCACCAGCGATGTCATCACGGAAACTGAACCCAACATGTCCGTTAAGGGACCCTGGAACAGGAAGGTCCAGCATCTGCTACTCTGAACATAAATAGAGTAGAATATTTCAAAAATATTAATTCAGTTTTATTGTGTGCGCCTTTTCCCCTTAACCATCATTCTGGGAGAATAACACAAGCTGCAATATTTTAGCGGTTTCGCTGAAGTGCATTCTCAAGCATCAAGATCTTTTTATTGTAATGGAAATTTTTTTGGTAATTCCTGCTTCTGAACAGATCTCCATGGTTTGTAGTTCGAACCGACCATCTTTGCATCAGTGCTGTCAGTGCCCTGGCACCATTTGGCCCAAAGCACCCACCCCTTCGAGGTCCTGGGTGGGCGTGTTTTTAGTTTAACAGGTCTGTTAGGTTCAGCTGGCTGCTGCATCCTCAGCCTAAGCAGGGCTGACGTCTTCGCTGTTAGTCACATCACCTCCAGTGGAGAGCATGGATTCTTCGGCACATTTGTTCTCTATAACTCTGCAAAGAGCCGCCAGCACACGCCTGGCATTGTACACCTTCTTAAAGCCGAACCTCTTCTTCTCCTTCGGCTCTGGTCTAAACCCTGGTTGAAAGCTTCTGTCTGGCTTGAAAATTGTGGCCTGAAAATGGTTGCTTTTTGTCCTCCTGGCTGCCCTGGATTGAAAGTGCTCATCTGAGAGCTGATTAGACCCTAACCTGCCTGCTTGTTCAAGCAGTGATGGACTTCTCTCACATTCACCCATTCATGGGTTCATGACTCCATCTCAGAGCCCTTTATACCTGAAACACACTACATAATTTCTGTCACCCTGAATAGGACAGGATCTCCAATAAAGGCCTCCTTGATTGGTTAGAATCTCATTCCAAATTCCTTTTTGTGTTACTTCCTCTTCTAATTCTGTGCTTTTTACCAGGAAAATAGAACCCTTTCTCGCTGAGGAGGTATAAAGGCATGACAATCCCGTATGCTGATCATCTTGAAAATATTCTCCTGCTCCAAAGTCCTTCCCCGTGTGTCCGAGAGGACACTTAGCTGTATTATAGTGGTTCTCGGGCCAAACCTCTGCTGTTTGTTTACTAAGTGTGATATTTTGCTTTGCACTGAGGAAATGTATTGTGAACCCCACTGATGATGAGGCAAGATTTTACAAAAGGTTCCGTGCTAATTAACCAGTCATACTAGTCATCCCCGGTGGAACGAGCCCGCGGGGCCACACAATAGAAGAAGCTGGAACGTTTATACTGTATGATGTGAAAAATGCAGATCCCCAAAGCACTTTATCGAAGCGATTGATCCTTTTCAGTGTGATTTTCAGCGTGCTGGTGAGTGTTTGTATTGAAATGTGAAAGACCTCTTTTAAATAGGTCTCGTGTAGGAGGTACAGACGTGCGGTAAGATGAGCTTCTCTGTACACCCAGTTGTAAAACGTTATGTGCATAATTACATTCCTGGCATCTATCATTTTCACTATTGTTATTACTATTGTTATTAGTGTTGTTATTACTATTATTATTATTAAATGTTACAAGTCATCCTCTGTCTCCTGATTTCTATTATTTTTATTCCAGTTAGGTGTGTTTGAAGCTTTTGGATGTTTTTCACTGCGATACAAAACATTGTGACTAGCACTTTGATATTCCTAACAGTCTGCTTCTGTTTTGCCTGTGTTTGTTCACTAATGTAAGTGACGGCCTAGCGGGGCGAAAAGGCGGTAAATGCTGAGTGAATGACGCTCTCCCTGACGCCTCTGTATTCCCAGCCAGGACGCGGTTAAGGTGAGGTGTTCTGACACCCCATGGAGGCCTTCTGAGCAAAGGCCGCCCCTCAAAACACCACAAAAAAGAACGACTCCTATGACCTATATTTTGGGAAGAATTTTATATTCGATTGTGCTGCAGAAACAATCCCCCCACTCCCCCCCCCCTCTCTCACTCCCTCTCTGTCTCTCTTTCTCCATCCTTGTGTTTCTCCAAACGTTAAGCACTCTGCAGCACCTGTACCTCCTCGCTTCTGGTAGCTGTCAGTCCAACATAGTGGTTTATTTCAATCTAGGTGCAATTTGAAGACGTTGATGTAAAAGGTGTGTGTCTGTGACCACTTTGCTTCACACGCTGGACTGTTTATGAGTAACGCACTGCAACCTCCCCAGTCGTCTGTGAGCTGCTCGCCCACCGCCCCTGCCCAGCTGACTGGGGGACCCCGGGCCTGGTTTCTGCTTCTCACAGGGAAACGCTTTCCACTGCTTGGGTCATTAGTTATGTAATTAGGTCAGAATAAACAACGCGTGTACTTATGGTACCGTGACTGTTTGGACTTTGGGAGGTGGGGGGGGGGGGGCATATACTGTAACTGTAATCAGCCATGATCAGCCTCAGAACATCTTCATGCATATTAAGATAGGAATCAGATGGGGGGGGGTGTCTGAAGTGAATTCACGCACAATTTGTGCATCACACAGTATTATAAACTCAAAGCCGGCCGACTGGGACTGGTGAAGATTTTCTCCACGGTGCACGTTTGGATGGATGCTTAAGGTCTCCTGTAAACCATCCGCTGCTGACCAGCAGTTTGTGCCGTGGCTCAGAGGGCCCCTCTGCAGCTGAGGAAGGGAGCAGTGCGAATGCAGAAGCGTCACATGTAGCTCTGCCTAAACTCTTCCTAGCCCGCTTTTTTCTGCATGATCTCCCCCCCTTTGCTCTGCAAAAGCAGCATCCGCAGCTCTGCTCTGAGCGTCTGCATGTACGGTAGCCCGGGGCAAACAGCGTGGCTTTTCATGGTAATGACACCATTGCACCAGTACAAGAAAAAAGAAAGATTAGCCAGTTAGCACTGCACGTCCGACAGCCACGACTTCAAGTCTCAGCCCTTAAAGACGAAGCGGCCTTCGACTTTAAAAAGGTTACCGTCACCTTTCTTGACTGCCGCTCTGCCTTTGGCTCGTTATCCGGCGATGTTATCGTGTAACTCATTTTAGGACCGACCGAGCAGATTTTAATATTATGCATTGAAATTCTGCAGAGGAGGAAATGATTGTTTCAGGAAATGAATGTGTGGAGATAACCCCCCCCCCCAAGCTTCCCCCCCTCTGAGTGGAAGGCCCACTTCTCCACCAGTCCCTCCTCGTCACTGACATCGTCAGCTGGTTGAGTTTTAAAAAAAAACAACAATCTGCTACAAGACAGCAGAGAAATTGCAGCCCAGAGAGAAAATGGACCAGGATGCATTGCTCTCAATCTGACCGTTTGGAGAATGCCTACTGTACTTTCAAATTATAAACTTGGGAAACAGATGGGGAGTGTGTCTCACCTGGCTGGTGGAAGGTGCAGTGAGGACAGTGTGAGATCTCTGGCTCCCGACTTCCTGTGCCTACAGTTTGCTCTGACATTCAGAAACTTACAGAAGTTCCTGCTGCTATTTCAATACAATCAGAAATCACTGGCAAAGCCCCCAAAAGCGTCCCCCCCTCTCTGTATATCCCCCCCCCAGCTCTCTGAATCCCCC
>JAABNX020000042.1:5352260-5370387 GCA_015163995.2 Mormyrus lacerda | reverse complement strand
GGCCGTGGCTGTGGCCTGCCCCCCCCCCCCCCCCCCAGCATGTGAGCCTTCCCATTGGCTTCGTTTGACATGCTTTTAGCTCCTCCCCTTTTCCATCATCCCATGGCGCCTGGAGACCTTGCTTTGTGATTTCTCATTTTCTGCGTCACTCTCGATGTTTGAGGTCTCGGATCGCGGCAAAGGAGTATCATTCGTATTCGGGAAGGATACAGCCCCCAAATTGTGACATGCCTTTCCTCCCCATAACTCCTATTTGAGTGCATTGCTTATCCTGATGTACAACATGACGAGTTTCTTAATTTCAGCCTGTTTACTTTAATATGAGATGAATTTACTCTGCTTTAAAAGGCTCCTGCATTATTTAGCCCATTCTCTACAGCATTAAAAGGGAGTATTCTGCTTTTGAATGAGCTCTGCTGAATTTTAATGAGCACGTAAATACTGGAAAAGATTATCCAGCCCTTAAGCATGAGTGCTGTTGACATGGTAACTGTAGACACGGAAAAGAAGGGGCCATCTGTGAGTTCCGCCCGGAGACCTATGTGAGTTTCCTCATTCCCAAGTCGCGACTCCCTGCACTCACATGCCTGGCCGGTGTGCCTCCACAATCCCCTGAGATCAGTGTTTCCCAGCCCAGTCCTGAGAGACACCCAGCCAGTCCACATTATTTTTGCTCCCTCTCAGCTCACAACACACCTGCACCAGGTATTCTGTATTCTTGACTGGCTGGGAGTTGGGAGAGAGCAAAAATGCGGACTGTCTGCGAATCTCCGGACTATTTTGAGAAACAAAGATGAATGGATCTGGCTTAGTCAGGGGGCTTGGTGAGATGCAGGCTGCGTTTAGGGACACCGTGAGCATTTTGCGGACAGGCCCGGTGCTGGTGAGGCTCAGGCATTCTTGGTGTTGGCACAGTTTGAAGAGACGCGGAGTACTGCTCCACACCATCAGACACACCAATCGAACATTCATTCAGAAAGAGCGATTTTTCGGGCTCCGCCAACAGCGCCAGCGTGCCTCGAGGCCCACGTTTCTGCTAATTTCTCCTTTTTTCATTTCTTTCACGCATTTCGTGACACTGCTTATTTATGACAATGGAGCCAGACGATGTAATTGAAAATGTAATTGGAATTTAATTGCATGTCTAATTGCCGGTGATGGAGCAGGATGGTGCAGAGACGCCCTCGTCTCTCAGTATTAAATGCTCGCGTGACGTTTTATGTCAAAACATTTAAGCAATTTGTTGAATGGAATGAGAGAAAAGTAAAGGAGTTAAAGTGAGTGGGGGGCAGATCTTGGAGGTGAAGTCCACGCTGTCTTCTCTGTAATTACCTGCAGAGCACTCCTAGCCTCCAGTACTCAACAGGGGCTCATGGGAGGGGTAGATACCAACATCGTCTTAGAGCTAAAGTCCATCGGAGGCCTTGCATCTGCCTGTCTGTTTGTCTGCTTTTACTGCCATTAGGGAATGACAGCAGGAAATCTTGGATTATACTGCCCATCCATCTTTCAGCTGCTTATCCGTTACGCGTGGCATGGGTATGGGATGCCAGTCCATCACAGGATGCACTCACACATCACCGGCAACTCCTGTCTGTCCGTCTTCGATCTAGTAATTCTGGCCGAAGGTCACGGGGGGCTTGGAGTCTATCCCTGGCAGCACTGGGCTGGGGGTCACCCTAGACAGGGGGTCGGTGCATTGCAAGGCACAAATACACACACACAAGGTCACACGCACCATGAGCAATTTAAATGTGTTTTTGCTAAACCAATTTGTATCTTAGCCCTGTAAGAATGCTGTAAGAACTTCTCTGCTGAATTTTTATGAGAAGCCTGTTATTTAACTAGATCAATATGGCTGATTTGTATATTTTATAAATGTAAAGTGTGCATGTAATTAGGCATCCCTGTATCAGGGTGTATTGTGCCTAGAAAGCAGTACGGAAAGACCAAAAAAATTACCCGCATTTTACAATGAACCACAGTATTTTATGCATAGTGACACTACAGAGGACTCAGCAGAATAATCTGATGCACAAACAGATTACACAAATATATATGAGGGTGAGATTCGCATCCCGCAGCTGTTTCCTGCAGGGGCTGACGTCACGCCGGCGCTCTCGCCCTTCAGCTGCTTTCAGACTCCGCTCGCCGGCGGCTCAGCTCTTGGACCAGTTTCAACTTCCCCGCAGGGCTCCTTTCGTTGTACCCTTGAACAAAGTGCTGGAACTGAATTAGCTCTGTGAAAACGCACGGCTGTCCTGTTAGATAACTGCCTTGGCGAAGAGCAGCCCAGCCCGCATGGCTATCCCTGCAGGTTTTCACCCCCCTGCCCGCCCCCCCCCCATTCACCACGTACCGCCTCCTCACACCTACCGCTATAATCCATGCTTGCTCTGCAAACGTTAGGCCCGTTCCATGTGAGCCTGGCATTGCCTGGGAAGCTGATATTTTCTCTTATTTCCCGTTGCTGTCAGCCATGTCCCCCAAATTAGATTTAATGACCGGCCAGGACGCCGGAATGTACACGGGCTAACAGACGCGGACGACAGCCAATTGATCAGCCTTTTCGTTTGCATTTAAGATGGACTTTCGCTCCACAAACTCGATCCGCTTGAGCAGGTACTTCTTAATCGGCTGGTATCTGTCAAGCCGGGGTAGAGAGGCCAAGTTCGGAAATACGCAGAGTGCAATGGGGGCGAGTTTATCTGATTACCAGTAAAACTAATGGGAGCATAGGCCGCTCGGATAAATAGTGCGTCGGTTTATAGCGCCCCCTGCTTAACGAGGAAGCTGTCAAGACTTGCTCGTAATGATTTCTGATCCCATTGCTCAATGTCGGCTGAAAGCATTCCGCCCACTGGCCGCTAATTATGATTTCAACAATAAATTACACTTTTTTTACACACCAATTACACTGTTCTAGCCTCATGAAGTGACACATGCAGCCAAGGACAGTTACTGCTCAAAGTCTGAATTCGTTCTGAGATTCTGCCCAGTTAATCATGACTACCTCAGTTAGTTCTGTTGGTGACACAAAGAAGCTATACACACACACACACACGGTTACCGGTGTGATATTATCGCTCTCTGAGCACTACTGACCATCCCCATCATGCTCCCAGAATGCTCGCGGTCTCTGTATCACAGGTCGAGTTAACCCTTCACGTGTGTCCTACCCAGATGCCCTTTGACCGTATTAACTGCATCTAAGGTTTTGTACGAAACCTCTGTAAAATTCTTAAACTGAAGATTTGCCTGTGGTTACGGCCACATAGAAAAGCATGATCGATTGCCTACAGATATACTTCAGTGGTGATAAGCAGATGTGGAAATTTCAGGTCCAGAAGGTAAAAATCCAGACCGAGATTTTGTTTCAACCAACCAGTTGAGTACTCTGTGATTCAGTTTTGAATTTTGTGTCATTATTAATGTAAGAGTGTTGTGGTGACCTTACCACATGGTTGTCAGTTTGAGTCCCTCCCCCCCTCTGTGTGTAGAGTTTGCATGTCCTCCCTGTGTGTGCGACTTTCCTCCATGCTCCTCGATTCCTCCTATAGTCCAAAGACATGCCCCATCCTGCATGCCGAGTTCCGAATCCCCAGCCTCTTGCCTCGATTTTCCTGGGACATGCTCCCAGCTCGCCGCGCTCCACTTTGGACAAGCAGTCATGGAAAATGGATGGATTTTTATGCCTATTGTTAATGCATTTTTTCAAAAAACTTACCATTTTAATGGCGGTTCAGTGTGAGAGCTCTTGGCAATGATAACGTTATAATGATTTTACATTAATTATCAGGAGCAGTAAGGTTTACTTGTAGACGTGCAAGAGCTACTTCAGACAGAAGGAGATTAATTTTTCTTATTAAAAACGTCAGAAATCGAAACGCTCTGTTGGTATGACTGGCACGTGTCGCCACCTTGACCCGCCGTCTATCTGCCACTGGCGGGTCCTTCCTGAGGTTTTGAATCGCCTGCTTTTGTGGCGTTTTTGCGGCACACGGGGAGCAGTATTGGTAGGGTCCTGTGTTATACGCCGTCTAATTGGCTTAGCCCACAGCTGGATCTCCTACAACTCGGCCTGCCAGCCAGCCGTGCACATTGGTTTTTAGTTGCAGCTAAGCTCTTAATTAATTAACCTTGGAGGAGCTGTTGATTTAACGAATCACACTGTTTAAATCTCATTAAACTGTACATATCTCAGGAGTAGCTGCATTTTATTTTTTTTTTGTGTGATTAATTGAATTTGTGTCTGTCATGGAATACCTGAAAAGGTGAAAACAACACGCTGATACGAAACGTGTATTACTTATGATTGAAAGGATAAATATTCTGTTGCATATTATATGCATGACACTGGAATCGTTGATGCTTTTTGTCCAGCCCAGTAGCGCTACCGGGATACCATTTTGGGGCGGGCATTTGGGTGTATTGGGTGGGCACCAGTGTTCGAGTTGTCAGAGGTCTTGGGAAGGTCTACTGATGTGTAACAGTTTTTGAGCAGGTGAGGGGGTGAGACCCCAGGATGATGCTATTAAACCGCCAATGATTAGTTAAATTTAGCCCCACCTCCTGCCCACCAGGAGCCACGCCCCCAGTCCAGCCCAGTTTTGTGGGAGCCAATCCCACCATCCATGGCCCTGATTGGGTTAATTGATGGCTGGAGGAAGGAGGCCCCCACATCCACAGCAGAAGAGCCAAGGCACAGGATTCCCCCAGACACCCTGCCTTCTCAAGCGGGCTGGCCGGTCCGGAGCACGTCCGTCAGTCTAATCGCTACTGACAGGACATGCAGCCACTAACAATCTTCTCTGAATCAGTCTTAATTAAGTGTTGATGATTGCAAAACGGGTAATGAATCTGTGGCACTCTGGAGCCGGGTGGGGCTTGAGGGGTCAGCGGGGGGCGCTGTTACACATTGACATGCACGGCAAGTCGCTCGCACAGTGCCGCCGTTAGCTGGAATTTCAAAGTTAAGTCGCGGTGAACTCTTTTAAAGTTATCACACAGCTTCTCAAACAAGAGGCTGATGGCCTCTCCGGGAAAACGGCATCTCCTCCACAGAAGGAAGACAGGCCTCCGGGTTTCTGTACTGATCTGAGTCAGAGCCTTAACCATCTACTTTAGGCAGCCGCGGTTTCAAAGCTGTGCCAACCGTACGCAAATCGGCACATCTTACGTGCGGCCCTGCTGTCACGGTGGCTGTGAGGTGCGCCCCCTCCTCTCTATGCGTCACCCGCGGCCTTCTGCCGATATCCTACAGTTAGAACGACGGAAAGCGCCAGGAGCAGCGGTCGTGACGACAAGAGCTGAAAAAGCCTAATGAGCTGCTTTTAGCAGATGTCAGCTAGGCAACTGATTACCTCTTCAGTGTGGATTTTACCCACATCTCAGTGCTACGCAAAGTTAAACAGCCATTCTTGCGGCGGTCTAACAGTTTCCATCTGCCAGAACATTGACTTCCTATTAAAGTCACATTACGGTAAGATACGGCACCTGAACGGAGGTTCTGGGAAGACCGTAAATGTGGCGTGGGCAGGGAATACGAAGTATGACAGAACGGAACTGACAGGGGCAATTTGTGTTTTTTTCTAAGGAGGGGGGTATAAGAGTGGTCAACCCCATCATTAGCCAATGATATATTTTGAATTGGTGAGTGACAGGAGAGGGGGCACCCCTGGGGCCAATCAGCTGGGGCCAGTGGTCCCACCCTCCTATATACGCCCCTTCCAATTGAAGAAGAGGAAAGAATCACTTTATGCAGAAACATGTTTTGTGTGTTTGACAGAACAGGGACGTGCCAATTTAATTTGATGACATTTAATGACATTTCAAGACTAGGCTGAGCTATTTTCACCGAGTAGGACCACAACACTGTGCATGGGAACCGTGACAGGAGTGTTAAGAGTAAGTGATACTGAATCGAGGCTCCCTGGTTCTCTGATGAGTTTTCCTGGTATTGGAGTTTAACCACGTGGGCCTGGGGGGTCAGGTCAATAAGAACAAACAAAATCCCTGAAACCCACGCCAGAATAGCAGAAGCCGAACAGTATCTCAGTGCTGCTCTTAGTCACTATAAATTAGGAAATAATTATTCCTCCAAAGCCAGGACACTGTGCTGGTCTAATAAATGAAACCTCAACGTCTGGGGATAGAGAAGCCCGAAATAAACATTTGGGTCGAGTTTAACCCCCCTGTTCTTCACCTCGAGGACTGGCAGAAGAGAGCACATTCAGGCTGCTCCATCCTATTTTTCCTGCGCAATTAGCAACAGCCTCTTGTGTCTCAACAATAATTAACGATGATTTAGTTTATTACCAGCTGTCTAATTCACTTGTGGGATTTCTGGAATCGCGATGCTCAGTGCAAACACACGCAGCACAGACACGCAAAGGCGGATACAGTTTGCTGATGCTCTTCACTAATACAAACCAGACGATTAGTTACATGCGTGTCACGTGTAAGTATGTAACACAAGTGCAGTGAGCACCCATCCAAAGAATTGTGCAGAGTTAACTTGCTGTTTACACGTCATGTTAGTTCCTATCCCTGCAGTGCCCTAATTAGCTCCAATATTTATTTTAGCTCTATGTGCTTGTTTCATAATGCATCCCTCTGCTACTCCTGCATTCATTACATAATCCGACTTGTAATACTCGTGTGATCACACACGTGTCGTGGCACACAACGCAACACATGGATGCTTGTAAATGGTGGTGAAATGCTTGGTGATTCTAATCGCCATTTTTGGGTTTAGGGGGGGGTACGGGTGTCTTACCCACTTCGGCCTCGATTCCCGGCCTCATCCTGAGTGTGCTGTGGGTTCCTGCCGTCACATCCAGCACCTGAGGCAAATGGACAATTTTAAACTAATGATAGCTAGCAGCTCTGTTATGCCTTTTGTGCTCTCTGGCTCTGATGTCATAACTAGCAGCTCAGTTAATCCCTTTGTGTCTCTGACTCTGATGTCATAACTAGCAGCTCTGTTAATCCCTTTGTGTCTCTGACTCTGTCATAACTAGCAGCTCAGTTAATCCCTTTGTGCTCTTTGAGTCTGAGGTCATAACTAGCAGCTCTGTTAATCCCGTTGTGTCTGAGAATCTGATGCCATAACTAGCAGCTGTGTTAATCCCTTTGTGTCTCTGACTCTGATGTCCCTAAATTTTCAAACCCAGAAAATGTTTGGGACTCTGGGACCCACCGTACCTTCAGATAACCTCAAATTCCTTGTGTGCATGTTGGGAGGAATGTTAGGGACTCTAATGTCATAACTAGCAGCTCAGTTAATCACTTTGTGATGTCTGACTCTGATGTCATAACTAGCAGCTCGGTTAATCCCTTTGTGATGTCTGACTCTGATGTCATAACTAGCAGCTCCGTTAATCCCTTTGTGCTCTCTGACTCTGATGGCATAACTAGCAGCTCAGTTAATCACTTTGTGATGTCTGACTCTGATGTCATAACTAGCAGCTCCGTTAAGCCCTTTCTGCTCTCTGGCTCTGAAGTCATAACTAGCAGCTCCGTTAAGCCCTTTCTGCTCTCTGGCTTTGATGTCATAACTAGCAGCTCCATTAAGCCCTTTCTGTTCTCTGGCTCTGATGTCATAACTAGCAGCTCCTTTAAGCCCTTTCTGCTCTCTGGCTCTGATGTCATAACTAGCAGCTCCGTTAAGCCCTTTCTGTTCTCTGGCTCTGATGTCATAACTAGCAGGTCCGTTAAGCCCTTTCTGCTCTCTGGCTCTGATGTCCTGGAATTTTCAAACCTAAGAAATGTGTGGGACTCTGGGACCCACCTTACCTTCAGATCACCTTTAATTCCTTGTGTGCATGTAGTTAGGAATGTTAATGATTCCCTGCTCGCCAGACTGACTGTTCCCGAAAGTCCTGTAAGTTATACTCATCGCGTTCATCCTCAAACTGGTCCTCTCCTCTCGGCATGCCGTGTAGCACTGGATCTCAGCCAGGCCTTGGTAATCAGACATATGACGATGATCAATATTTCAGGGAGGTGATGTGTGAGCAGTTCCAGCGAAACAAAGCCCTCCTGGGGGTTCTGACAGTCCATTAGGTCCAATGGTCATCAGTCCTCTCTCTTACGAAACACTGGCACTGAGTGTGAGCTAAATCAGTGTAGCTTCAAGACAGGCCATCGTCACACAAATGCTCGTTTCGGCAAACGAATCAACCCACAGATAAAACTGTCTAGGTAACCCAGAGGTGGAAAGTTCATGTTCAGAAACTACAAATCCAGTCCAAGACTTTGTTTAAACCAGCCAGTTGAGTATAATGAGTCAAAGTCACAGAGTACTTGACTGGTTAGTTGAAACAAAATTTTAAGGAAACCCCACTAAGTGCATCACTGAGGCTTGTTCATAACCAAACTACAAATGCATGAAAGCAATTGCCTCAAAAATGTCAACGTGAATGTTACTTAGTTACTCAGTAAGTCCTGGTGATCCCAGGCACCACATGTGATGGTCCCCCAATCTCTGAAACAGGAAGCAGATTCACTCAATGATGTAGGACTGAGTCGGCCAGACATTCATTGTGAACCAGTCCCCACCCTGACAGGAAGATCAACGTCTCTAATAATAATTCTCTAGATCAAAGAGTCCTCATTATCGCTGACGCGTTCACTGCTCTCATCTGAGGCAGTAATGAGTCCATTCCGATTTTTCTCCTTCTTATAGCGGCTCCTACGGCAATCAGTTGGTAATCAGTATAAATACAGCACTGATTAAATTCACGGGACGAGGAGAACAGCCCTGATGTTCTGTGTTTCCCAGACCTACGTAAGCGATGGGTGTCAAAGCCTTTATCAAGATGCCATGTCCAAGTGAACTTTGGCAACTGTTGGATAAACTCAGATCAGCAATGAGCTCACTGTGATTCACACAGACTTGCACTCTCTGGAAGGGCACCAGGGTTAATGACATGAATACAATGTGAATTCATGACGTGCTGCAGAGCAAAACGTCAACGACTGCATTCAAATCACACGATTCACAATAAGAGTGCTGGGCCGCAGGGCCTGTGTAAATATGGACATGTGGGAATATTGGCCAGGTGTGGTAAACATAAGCAGCATAGTCAAAGTAAATTTGAGGTCCTGAAGTTCACGCCTTTCCTACATGTTGGGTACCACAGGGCCTGATGATGACTTCTGACCTGTGAATGTGTCCAGTTTAACAGCGGCTCCCATCTTGGGGATGCAGGCAGATGGGAAAGGGTGTGTGGAGACACGCTCAAAGGAAAAACATTTGACCCTTGACTTCATTTGGCCCGATGGGATTTCAGCATTGCTGCCAGGAAGGTATTTTCATGTCCCCAGTGCACTGGGAATCCACCCTTAAAAGCATTAATATTGCAGAGGTGTGAAGTACAAGACCCCGGAAGTAAAGATGAGGCCCCTCAGTCCAATTTGGAGGTTTTTCAGCTCGATAGACGTCTTGGGAATAGTTGTTCAGCTGGTTATTCATAGCTGGGCTGTCTCCTGCTTTTCCTCAGCCAAGCTAACAGCCATCAGCTGACTGATTAGAGGCTGCCTTAGAGGGACCAGCCTGCCCCCTAATGGTGCAGGGAGCAGAGATGGTTGACGGTTGCGAACTGGAGATGTGCACTCAATGCATCCAAGAAAGAAACAATCCTTACATGCATTAAACATACTTAGAATTACAACACACTAGTCAACCCAGTCATCAAATGTTTGAGAATGAAAGAAGGTCTCAGAGATGGTCAGAACTGGTTCAAACCTGGACAGCGGTGTTCAGTTATCCAAAGGAAGTAGATAAATACGAGTCCCCCCCCCCAATCCGCGAAACCCATCTCAAGTGAGGAAGTCAATATCCAGCCAATTCCAATACCAAATTATACAGACTGTCTGGACCACAGTGTGAGAACGCCTAGCACAGACAGAAGGTCGCAGACGGCCATCGCGCGCCAGACGTACCTGTTGAATGGAATTCGCTCCGTGCATTTTCACTGGTATTATATGTCTTATTTCTGCCAAACTGATTTGGGACCAGAGACGCAATAGGAGGGGCTGGATCTGTATTCAATCCTTCTGTCCGCTATGCTTTTTTTTCTGCTCAAGGTCACCGGAGGAGCTGAATAAAATAAAGGAGATGAAGAATTTAAAAGAAGGAAAATGCTTTGCTGGCAGAGAACACTGAGGAGCGTCTAGGCATAAACTTTACTGAACATATACTTTCATTGACTGAATATACACACCCTGAATGCACAAAACAGGTAAAATCACCCCTTGACAGTCACGGTACCTCATTATGGGCTCAGATAATATGTCTTAATCCATATGGAGTTTGCTCAGCCGGATACTTCTTGAAGACAGGCTTTCCTTCCTACGATTCACAATGCAAACCTGGTCAATTCCCCAACCTGTGGCACAGATGCAGGATTCTTGACACTAGAAACCCAAAGGATTGAACTTTCTCTCTAATTTTCACTACAAAGAAAGGATTTTCCCACTAAGAAAATGGCGGATGATAGCGTTGTGAAAAATCTGACCTAGGCCCGTTCTCTCTTTAGTTTATGGTGTGATAACATGGGATAAGCAAGCTCTCGTTGTCAAGGATAAACATTTGCACGGAGCAGAGAGGCACTGTACTGTGAAAGCCGTGAATAAGAAAGATAATCCCCTAATCGTTCCCTCTTTATTTCAGCTTTCTGCGAATGCTCTCGCATTCTTCCTCATAGAATCCTGCACGCATTCACACAGACACCTGTACGTACTTCTGTTCCCGTGATTATAGCTCTGCAAGCTCCACGAAGGCTTGACAAAGGCCAGGATTAGATTACGTGTCACAGGGGTGGAGCAGATCCGACAGACAGAGCCTAATGTAGTTAAGGTAAGCAAACCAGACACTTTTCGAATCCCATTAGCAGCCATTTAGCCAACACTTCCTGGTCTGATCATCACTGGAGACCCTACAGTCAGGCAGTTTGGTGCTCTGTCATGCAGCATAACTCAAAATGGCTGCCGATTTTTTCTTAGACAGGCCAATACATTTTTGACCCACTGGCTAACTTATCACAACCTTGAGGTCGCAGACTTGCAAAAATCCTACCTGACATGAGAGGCACATCACAAAGAACCCATTTTGGATGATTCACGTCCGATTTTCTGAGCCGTCCCACTGAACTAATATGTAACTGAGAACTCGGAACGCATCAATAATCCTTCAGTACACAGCTCTTATATTTTATATCAGCCTGATGTCCTCCCTTCTGCTTGGTGGTTTGTACTTTAATGTGGCAGCATAAAGTGTGCCATCGCATCGAAATATGTGTTTTTGCCTGGCTCTCGCTGCAAACTCACATGATTTACTGCACGGCGAGTTCCCTCTAAGAGCTTCAATGTGCATCACAACACTCTAAAACACTGACAGCTTTGCATAAGTATAGGATAAAATTAACAGAAGCTCACTAGATATCGCTGGGATTACGCCATCAGGAGAAATTTACTGAACCTTACTATCGAACGGTGTTTTATGCGCTATGGTGCTTTACGCATTATGGATGTAAACAGTAGCAAATGTAAGTCAAACAGGTGGTGAATGTTTGTTTGTGTAGCTCACAGCAATAGTGAAGCAGGCCTGCAGGGGGGGGGGGGGTGGTATTTTTTTTGGCCATTAGTGACCTTGTCATCCTGAATGCATCCCATCAAGGTGGAAGCTGTGATGGATGCTGGCATAGTCTAGTTGCCAGTTCTACAGACATTATCCCACAAAGGAGCTTTTTTAACAAAATACAGCATGTCTGTAAGAAGAAGAAGCAGGAGAACCGACCATCTGTTACCTACTTGAGATTCTGAGTCACTTCCCAGGCATTCGTGCTGGAAACCCTCCCTGGTAAGTCTAAGCTTTCCATAACAGCTGTAACGCCTGTTGTCTGACATACTACCTTAACCAGTTCTTCTAACCATCATCAGAATTAGTCCTATTATGTTTAGGTCTAGCCAATTAGCTGGAGCCACTTCATCCAATCTATGTATTAACTGTGATATACTGTAGGGTCACATTTTGCCCCATGCAGATCCTAACCTGTGAATTACACAGTGTTGCTTGCTCTCAATCCCACAGCAAATGGATAATTGGCATGTCAAATTCGCACAGATCTGTGTTTTCCAGTTGTTTAGCATTATTCAGTGTCTGCTTAAGAGTCACTGACCAATTAGCCCCTATAAATCTTCTCCCTGGATCCCTCCTGGAGCCGGTGATCCATCTACATCACAAACTACAGACTTACACAATTTGTAATGATTGTTAATTGCATTAAGTGGGGACGCCTAAGAGTGAACAGCAACACGCAAGTGCAGAGGATTCTGGGAAAATGGGCGGAGCACAGCAGGGAGGCAGAGCCTTGATGAGTTCAATTCTGGGCCTGGAGGAGCCTTTGTCTTCTTAATGTCAGGACGGAGAGGGGAAAATGTCATCTGCAACGTAAACCCATTAAAAGTTTCTCAGCATTTAATTACAAAAGGTCATTGAAATACGCACATTCAACTCACATTTCTGTGACATAATTTCACCACACTGTAATACCTTAGCTTTACCTTTCCTACCCCTTGGGCTACAGTATCTTTATTTTCCTTTATATAATCAAACAAAATGCCAATGAAACAGTTCATGATACTAACGGGTCATCTGCGTGCTTAAATGCGATTCAATCGAGTGACAGCAAATTAAAAGAGTAGGTCGTTATTTTTAAATTCTATAGGCTTTCCCAGAAATATATTGCTGTGCAATTGAAAAGACAAATGCAGTGTGTTTTTTCTGAAGTAAAGGATCGATTAATAATAGTTTGGACACGCCATAATAATAAAAAAAAACAATACAAATACAAATAGAAAACAGGGAGCTCCACTGACGCAAGTCGCCCAGTGGGGGATCCATTACAGACCCATTAACTTTCCTATATATCTTGGCAAATAACCTGAAATCCACAGGAATAAAAAAAGAATTGATACAACAGACCAGCAAAAGCAACATAGCTGCAGATGAAGTCCTTTATTCTGGGCTACATCGCATCTATTGCTTCTTCTGTTGTTGCTTATCGATTCCCCGATAAGGGTGAGAACAGAAGACCACGGTCCAGCGCCAAACGGAGATCTCACTGTCAAAAGGCAGCGACACGCCCACACGGGCCATCCGCAAGTGCAAGCTTACCAGCTGACTGGCTAACTGACCAAGTTTAATCAACACAGCCAGAGCTAAGTCCATTATCAGTAAACCACCAACAACATCTGCTGCCTTATAATGGAAATCTTAATTACATACATTAATTATGCTGAAAGGAATGTAAATGAAATATCAGCCATTCTCATCAAGAACAATTGATCCGTGTTGCTGTCCCTAATGAAGTGCTCTGCTGAAGTATAGGAGAACTCTGTGGGAACGGCAAAGACTGGACTTCACAGGGAGGATTATGGTCTGACAGGCAGCGAGGACACTCATTACCAATCAGGCGCCTCTGCTGGGTGCAGCGTGTTCAGCACAGCTTGGCTTCTGTCAATGGCTCTATATTAGTCCATGGGGTTTACAGTGGGGGGGGGGGGGGTTAGGTTTGTTTAGCAGGCGCAGTTTTATAAAACCCCCCACACCGCCACTCAAGGTGACGTGCTGACCAAATACAAGAACCGGGGAATGCCACCTTCCCGCAGCTGCCTGGACTCCATCACCGCGTCGCCCGAACGCAGTGGAATCCTCGACAACGGCATCTGCCCAAAAACCCTGCACCTTGACGCTTTTTATACATATTTCCGAGGACAGCTGAACAGAATTCTGTCACCATCTCATACCTGCTGCCTCTCGTCGCGTTCTGTGACCCGTCACTATGGCACCATATTCGTGTCACAGTCCTTGTTGTTTACAGTGATCCGTTATTAGCGAGAAGGGAGTTTGCATCAATATTTCATGGCTGGGAACAGCGCAAGCATGCATAAGTCTGGAACAATGACAGTACGCCTATCATCATCTTCACCAATACAAAGGGCTTCTTCAGGCAAGTTGACTCCACAGTTACCTGCTCTTATACATCCTGGGGGTGTAAGTATCTGCTGGTAGATATTTATTGACTCAACAGTAAAACCTAGAGGGGATGAAAAAACAAACCAAAACAAGCTGGGAAAGTCTTTATAAAAAACATCTACCATCTGGAAGGAGCAGAGTGACAATAAAGGCAGGACAGCACACCCGTCCTGCCTGGGAGACAAAGACCTGCTCCGAGGACACATATGCTTGTGTGTCTCCATCAACTGAGTCAGGAAGCACCTCCACTTCCTGCTCCTTCTCGGTTGTTAATTTGGCTCTTGGGGTTTGCTGGAGATCAGAGGCAACGGAGGTCTGGATGCGGGCGGGATGAACTTTAGGAAGTTACTAATGAGTGAACAAATTAACTCATATGCACCTATTAATGAGGCTGGTTAGGTAGCTGTGTGAGGCTGCTGTTTATTTACCATTTCTGCAGTGCTTAGGTCAGGTGACCAGATCATGTGATGTGGTATTCTCTCTCTCTCCTTTGTAGGAAACTTAGCTTATCCAAACTTTTGCCTGGTACTTTACATCAGGTTTTCAGAGGGATTTGCGTCACAAAGTCAATGGAGCGATATCATAATTTAAGAACATCAGTGTCCCACCCCCTCAGCCCTCCCCACCTTAGCATCTTTACCTAATGACTTTAATTTCCAAGCCGTGTACTTCTTGGACTTTCCAATTTATCAGTCTCGCCTAAATGGCACTATAGATATTTTATTTCCAGCAGTTCATAAATCACATTGTTATCCCAGTCCCTGTGTATCCAACAAAAGCCAATAATAGCCTACACAGCACACTCTGCTAACATACAAGCCTTGAGATAATGGCTTTGAGTATCCATCAGACTTCCAACAAATACTACGAGAAACTGATAAAGTTTCCAATTTTTCCCAGTCGGTCCTGTGGCTCTTATCTCCAAAAATATATTGCTTTGTCTATTTTTGAATAGACTAACAAAATCCATCACTGTTTTATGGAGGAAAATGGAATTTGAGGAGAAATACAAATTAGACATGGACAGGCATCCGTCATCTGCCCCGGTTTCCTCATAGCCAATAGAAGTTTATAGTGATGCCCACTGGCTTATCAGATGCTCCTTACACCAATCAGGACATTTTGGAGCTACTACATGGATCACAGGGTGGAGTGAGCAATTGCCCCGCACTCAGTGTCTGAGAACATATCCACTGTGGCAGTTTAAACTAAACTCTGAGAGACCTTTCTGACCAAAGGCCCGTGGTACCAACTGATGTGCTTTGAAGCGGATGTAAAGGTCACCGGCGGACATGTGTTCACACCACACTGCTACCCCTGCAAGCCCCCCTGCTTCCCAAGTATAAACCTCCTACTCCAAGTCGTGGGGAATTAATGAGCGTGAGCGCACAAAGGAGTGAGGAAATTCTCACAGGAACCCGTGTTACCCAATGACAATGGATGCGTTACCTTCTTGTTATCATCAGCATTTTCTGTCTTATTCAATATTTCCTTATATAATTAGAAAATAATGATGATGACATCACATCCATCTGGACATTAGTAACCAAGTTTTATGCTTTGTTTGATCCACACCTTTGTCCCACTTCTTAGCGAGAGTAGCGATTAGCTCTCAGCAGATCCTTCGCTGTGTTCCCGGCACTCTCCGAAATGTCAATGACCGCCAGAGATCAGCTGCTCCATCACCTTGCTGTTGGTTTACAAAATGATGAAGTGCAACCTTTGTGTTTGCCGTTGCCCAGAGGTGTTTCCTCTTTTCATACAGCTCACATACCCTGTCGACGTGATATTTTATCCAGCGCCTCAGTATCTTTGGTGGTTCTGCTGTAGACAGTCACCACCATAACCTTATGCTGCAAAGATATGAGTGAATATTTGAAACAGTTTTTTTCTGTAAGAATATTGTTTGGGCATTATATGTGAAAACAGTTAAATTTTGAAAATAAAAGTTCTAGAGTTTAGTATTTAGTAAGAATATTAACCTGACACACTCTTGCCATGACACTGACAACATATTCAAGTCAGGTTAGTGTTTTCCCATGAAAAAGCGTGAGTGTGCTTATGTCAAGCAGATATATAGCTATGACCTTTCTAGAACTTTCCTTAAACAAATGGATTGCACAGCACTGACTTAGGAAAACAGCATCCATAAATTCTCACCAGATACATCAACATGCTCACAGGCTTTGCCGAGGATTCATCCATTACAGACTCAGACTCAGCGCAGATTCACAGGACCCTGTGTTGAGTTGACAAAAAGGTCCAGACCGTGCTGACTAGACATGCAGCTTGTTACTTTAGTGTCAACTCTTGACTAAATGTATTTTGCAACTGAATCATATTAAACCTGAATCACACAAATCCATTAGTTCAGGATCATTTTAATACAGTATTAAGAATGCCGATAACTGAGAATAAGGTACCTCTGGACTAAGGTTTTCCTACATCTCCCTGGTATATTTTTATTATACTTTTATTAAATTTGTGCATGAATGAACTAGAATAGTATTCAGCCTAATTTTCATTAAGGTACTCTGCATACTTAACTGCTAAGATACTTTCATATTTGGATCACTATTATAGCTGAGTACTAACAGTGTTCCTAATATCAGGTGACAATAAAACATTAACAGGATCACTTTTGGGTGCTTAACATTCAAAACAACCGAAAATTGAGGCTGAATCTCTGATCTATCAGCTCAGCCCAGCATTATAAATTGAAATCAAATAATAAGTTGTTCGTTTAGACTGAAAACAACAATGTATTTTAGTGTACTGTATAATGATTTCAAACTAAGAACAAATCAATATTAGGATGGGGTAATTCTAATAGAATAATCCTTCATGCTGCCATTGAACAGTAAATAAAGCAACTGTTGAAGGTGGGATATCTTTTAAGTTATACAACAATAAAGAAAATTGCCTAAAGAAATTTTATTAAGTTCAGTATAGTACACAATCAGACATGAATCCGTATCACAGCCAATCACCAAAGTACACAATCAGACATGAATCCGTATTACAGCCAATCACCAAAGTACACAATCAGACATGAATCCGTATTACAGCCAATCACCAAAGCCCTTGAGGACCGTTTGCACTTAGAGTATTTGTTTGCATTAAGCTTGGACTCCAAAAATGGGAAATTTTATGGCAGTAATTAGACAGGCATTCATGTTGTCATACTGTTTATCAGTCACTGGCAGTGAAAGAATTAATTGTGCTAAACAGTCATCCATTAATGCCAATTAAGGGTTTCTACTGTAGGTTTTTAAGGCCATGGTCAGCCATAAAACGTTCATACATTAGTAACAAACAGGTAAATACTGTGGATATTTTCTTTTTTCTAGTAAAATACATAGATTTTGCTTCTGACCAAAATGCCAGCATGATGAAAATATGGATTGTCTGCTATTTAATTCATCTTGCCTAACTCGGCATTTTAATGAATGGTTGCAGAGTTGATAATACTATCTCCTGAATATTTACAGTCTTTATGGTGTTCACCAGTTACCATTTCCTGTTAAGCTGTATATTACATCACTGAGCATAATAAGCATTTACGTCATGATTTATTCCTCAACCAGGAATTTCCCAGTAAAAAAAAGCCGGCACGGTAGACATGAAGATATCAGTGTGCCTGAGCTGTGTAGAGGTGGCCCTCATGCGCTGGAAGATAACAGGCCACAGAGCAGCTACCAAGGATCGGGGCCAAGATCCATCTTACTGACACCGCGGCCCCAGGCAAAATTCACAGATTGATGGCCGGGGTTACCCCCTGCTGGAGGCACCGGTGCCAGATTTGCCCGGAGCGGGATAGTCGGGGATTTTGTGCATGTCATCTTGCTAAGCACAAAGCGGTGATTTGCTCACAGCTTGGGCTTCCGGTGTCCTCTCAGTTTGCCCGAAACTCAGCAGGCGAAAACCACGCCAAGAGCCGAACAGACTGCAGGTGAGTGGCTCCAGCCATCAGGGACAGCCAGGGTCACGGCTGAACCGAGTCTCAGCCCAGGAATGTTATACCACCGAATGGCTTCCAGGGGGTGCTGATAGGAGGATCATACGGGGAGGGGGGCGCAGGGC
>JAABNX020000042.1:5307780-5352160 GCA_015163995.2 Mormyrus lacerda | reverse complement strand
CCGGGGCGGGGGGCGCAGGGCAGCCGGGGGGGCGGGGGGGTATTGCCTTTCGTGGCCTTCATCATCAGCCCACAATCAAAGCAGCCCAACAGGAATTCTCCCGATTAGCGATTCCGGCGTTAGAGAAGGTGGGGGGGGGAGCGTACAGACCCAAGATCAAGCAGCTTCCTGTCAAGTGATTCACTGACTTTGTTGCTTTTGCCCCCCAGAAAAGACCCCACAACCCAACCCCCCCAAACCAACCTGCGTTAAGCGATCAAGAAGTACCACACGCAAACCAACCTGAAGACAGCATTCCTCCACCTTCACCCGCCGCCGCCGGATGGAGGGGCTTTCTAAGAGGACGAGTCCCTGTGCATTCTTCAGAACATCCGGGAGAATCTCTCACCCGGACGGCTGCTCCTCCTAGTCAATGTTTCCGAAGTGAGCCATGTCTCGGGACACGCTAACATTAACGCTAACGGCTGCTCCTTTTGTTTGCCACTCACGCATCCACTGGCATTTCAGAAAACCCTGTAAGACAGACCTCAGATCACCCCTTTTTAAAAGGGTCAGGCTGCCTTTATGTCTCTCATCATGCACTTTTCAGTCAACAATAGGTTTTTAATGGGGTCTTCGATCGAGGTTGATACGTGGCTTGATATAAGAGTAATATGTTAGCGATGTGAAATTATAGGCCAACATTTTTCACATGACGCCTTCAATAATTAAACACAGGCTGAAGATCTGTGGGCTGCATTAGGCATCATTAGGCCCCTCCCACACCTTCCTAACCCCCACCCGGCAAAGTAAGAAACACCCCTTCAGAAACCCGACACCACACGTGCATCACACAGGTACCTGGCTGAGGGAACAGGAGTGAACAGGAGTAAACGCGGCGTGACACTCGACTGCCCCGCATGCATTATGCAGGGAGCTGGCAAGATTCAGCTGGTTGCCTTTAACTCAGCAGGAGGCACTCTAACTTAAGCATTCTCCAGGGTCCCAGTGCACCCGCTCCCGGCTGGCCGGGCTGCAATGCTTGCACGGCCATGTACGTCCCCTGAAATCCTCTGGCCAGAAGCATTAGATCTAGACAGTAATTCTTGCCCTGCATTTTCCGCAAGAGTGACACAAGATGAATGTTTTTGGGGTTGTTTTGGACAGTGAGCCCTAGACAGTGCAAAAAAAATAAACCAAAATCCAACAGTCCCCCCTCCTGGCAATCTGCCTGTGTCCTGGTCCCCGTGTAATCGAGAGCGCTTCACCGCACCGACTCTATCCCCAGCAGGAGACCCCCCCATCTGCTTGCGTTACAGCCCCCTGCCTAGCTCTGCAAGTGCGCTCCGGCCCAGTGAACGGGCAGCGGGTTACAGCAGGGCAGTATGGGTAATCCAGTGCAGGCACTCAAGAAAAGCTCAAACACGCTGCCATTTACATCTCCTATGGCTTCATTAGCATCCCGGTGCAGTAGCGAGCTGCCCGTATTTCATATGCAGCATCAAGCGCCTGATGTCATCTGTTAACAATGGCCGCATAATCAACAGCTGTATCTCGCTCACATGAAAGGGATTATTTTAAAACCTCCTTTGATACTTTTCTGGTGTCGTTCTCTTGTGCGGTGAGCTCCTTGAACACTGGAAATAACCAGCAAATTATTCACAGTTCAGAGCTCCAGAGCTATGAGATGCCCCCCACCCCCCTCCCACCACCTCCGTATAACAGGAAGCTTAATAGATGGTTGAGAAAATCGCCTGGAAAAATGTGAACCAAATATACAGATGCCTGCGTGTGTCCGTGTATGCATGTGTGTGTGCGCGGGACGTAAAAACAGACAGAAACTGTTGCAGAAATTTGAGGTGTGAAGTCATCCAAGTGCAGGTGTCACTGGGGGTCACGTATCGACGTGCGTGGGTGTGCGTGCGGGCGAAGGACAGCTTGCGAGGCGCAGCGCGAAACGTGTCTGCAGGCGGGCGGATAAACCACCCAAGCATTCACACAGAAAATGAAGCCAGAAGCGTAAAAGGCTACTGGGGAAACGAGGGAGAGGGGGTGCCAGTGAGGAGATCAGACCGCCTGCTCTGGCGGGAGGAGGACCCTGGTGGAACATCTCCCCTTTGAGCCATCACACCTGGCCAGCATCCTTCCAGCTACTTCTCTCTGGGAAGCGTCAGGAGAGTTCCGGCCTCAATGCCCCCAAAAAGCACACGTGGCTCCTGGGACTTAATCAGCCATCTCTGCTCCTCCGAGATCCAGATGGTTCTGTAAATCACAGCCTCTTGTTCTCTGAACCCCGGGCCTTATAATCTGTGAGGAGTGCCACTCGCTTTCTGCATGGTTGAGAATCGCACCCCGTGCAATCACCTCTGGAAAGCTTTCTTTGTCAAGGGACCGCCGACCGTCCATCAGAAGCCCACGATCGTTAAAAACTTATGAGATACATCTTCAGTTCTGCTTCCTCGAGTGAGACCTGGGGATGGGCACTGGGGCAGGAGAAACAGCAATACAATTTAGGGTCGGAACCCAGACCAGGGCTCTGTGAACCCTTAGAGCAGCCAGGAATCAGAATTGGAACCCGATGAAAGTACGAAATGACTGGGAATCGCTGACAAAATGAAATTCTCCCAAAAGGGTGCAGAATGCTGGCACCCAGAAGCGGTTTAGATAGAGAAATAGACAGATAGAAGTGTCAGTTGGTGCTGTATGAAGGAATCCATGAGCTGAGCAGAGCTGAGAAGATGTGGAAGAGCTGTGTAGGAAGGTCGGCTGTATGGCGTGATGCCAGTCTTCTCGAGGTTCAGCACCGGATGTTTGTGTAGGTGGGTTGGCGCCTCGCTGTTCTGATCTACTCCCAGGCCCAGAGCGGGTTTTCACCCACCTCAGCTAGGGGTGGGGAAGGGCAGGGGGGGGGGGGGAGGAGAGAGGGTACAGGTGCAAGTTATTTCATTTTCCATCTCCGCCTCGTGGAGAAACCGGCAGGGAAACGATTGCGTGCGATTCCGCCGTTAAGCTCAGAGAGGAGCGAATGTGGATCCTCTCTTGTTCGGATGAGCGACGTGCGCCATGCGACCGGGCGCACATGGCAAGCCAAGCAGAACAGAGTATTGATCAGTTTAGAAACAGCATGGTAAATATTTAACAGGGATATATAGTGTAGAGGGAATGGGCTTCATCACCTCGCAACAGCAGATGATCACGGAGACAATGGACACCTGGCTTGGAGTCTCAGTGCTCCACATCATCGGCTGGAATGTGGGGGGGGGGGGGGGTTATGGAAAATGCCAGCATGCTTTGTGAGATTTCAGCCTCAAATGTCTGCAGACCTTCCTATTATTGTAAAGTACTGCCCTGGGTAATCCCATAATAATCCCATAATACACGCTCCTAAGCACCTGGATGGTGTTTATATTCAAAGCTGGCAGTTAGAGACAATAAATAGGCTGGTCACAAGCAATAACAATATAAAAATCATAATGGCAATTCTCCTGTAGTTTTACAAGATGACGTGAAACAGAATAATGGATATTTTATGATCCACTACAAGGAGGTGAGAGTCTTGCAAGGAGAAGGATTCATTGTTCCTCTACGTTGATGGATTGCGTTCCAGGCTGCATTGGTCATTTACAGTGCAATAATTGCAACCATAAATCTGCCATAAATGGCTGTACGACAGCTGTAAGAATGAATGGAGCAGCACTTTGGCAGGACCCAGCATGCTCAGTCACGTCTGTATTAGCCAGCAAGAAGGACCTGCGTGACAGATTCCCAGACATCCACTGTACCTGACAAATTGGGACGTTTTATTAATTTATCTGGCATTCTTATGCAAAGAAACTTACAGTACAGGGAAGGGTTACAATTCTCATGTCTTCCCTGGATTTTAACCCACAACCTTAGCAAGGTCTTTTCAGAACCAGTATATTGATGCATCAAAATATTCTGCCTAAATGCGACGCTGATCACCTACACCAGAGTTTCTCAAATGGCTCCACCTCAGGACCCACATTTATCTTTGGTCGTGACCCATAAAAGTTGTGGGGGTGGTGTAGGGTGTGTGGCGGGGGTCGTGGCAGCGGTTAAAGTTGTCAACCAAGAAGGCAGCAAGACAGCGGTAAGAGCACCGACCCATGATGCACTGAAAATGGGTCGCGACCCAGCAGTTCAGAATCACTAATATGCATGGCTTGGTATCAGCGTGAATGCCCCACCTCCTCCTCAGGTGTGCGACCCCTCACTGCATTTGACGGACACAGTCCACACGCCGATGCTGCATGTTGTACATCAGCCACGACTCGGGAGCGAGTGCGACAGCCAGTGGGAACTGTCACACCTCCTGCTTTACATTTCAAAGTGCACCAGAAGCTGCTTTTCCACTGACTTTGCTGTAGCCCCCATTCAACTGCAAAGTTACAGTTCATTCAAAGAGGCTATTCTCATATTTGGTGCCTGTCTGACAGCGGGAGGAAATTGTTTGCAAAATGAACATGGAAAATTTGGGGTGCGTGGGGCATTCTGACTGCAGAGTGCATCACTGGAGGTGCTGAGCAGTAGGTCAGAGCACTGCTCATGAAGAGAGGAGGATGATAAACAGAGCCAGCCGCTGAGAAAGCCCGCTGGGACTTCTCTGATGAACCAGCAGAGAGGTCAGAGCAAAGCCATTCGCTAATCAGTGTGGACATTTTACTTGCAAAGTTGCAAACAGCTTCGGCAGAAAACTTTAAAGATCAAATGGCTGCCCTCTGTGCTGCGTGGTGACGAGTGCATCTCACAACAAGCGCCTCGCTGCTCCGTTACATGTTCATTTGCAGTTAAATCTCCTGGCATGAAATGGGAAATATCCGTCTGTAACCGATTCTGCAAGGCAGGGTCACAGTCAGCATGGAGTTTTCCCACATCGCACAGGGTATTAGCCAGTGGACACTTCGGGCGGGATTCCAGTGTGATGCAGGGCACACAACCTTAGGCCCGCAGGCCCCTGGGCCCCGCCCTCTAGGGGCCCCGTCCAAAATGGAAACTCCCCTAAATAATCATAGGCTAAACAGTGACAACTTATTACATAATTTTATTTAGAATTCATTGCTTGTATTCAGCCATGTTTCATCTGAATATGTAATTTTGGCCAAATATACACTGGAAATACCATTAAGCTAGACCCTGTGTGGGACATGTGATCAACACAGTCTAGGCTAACAACCTGCCTGGCCACGTTACCGCTAGCCGCTAGCTAGCATGCTAGGAAGTCCAGATAGTTCACACTGTCAGCGATCGGTGAGTTATTATTCTTAGTTATAGTTGCATCTGTATTACAGTGACAGGCACAGTGATTCCCACTCTATGTCGGTCTCAGCTGGGACCCCAAATAAGTTGGCTCGCCCTGGGTCCTGCCCCTTCAAAGAGACAGGGCCTGCAAACATTAGAGACACCAGCTGATCCCACCTCTTCTGGATTGTGAGAGGTAGCTCACGCAAACACGGGAATAACACACAGATCCCACACGCACGGAGCAGAGGGCCGGAACTGAACGCCAGTCCTGGAAATGTGAGATGAGGGCGTTCGTCTCTGGGTCACGGTATCACCCTTAAAACAGGAACTATGCTCTACAAAAAATATCTAGTTAGTTTAATGGTGTTGTAGCACTTGGCAGACCCAGGCATCGCAGCAGCAAAGACTAGACCAAGCGAGACCGTTTTACGTGAGACAGCTCTTTTATTATCGAGCTTAAAAGGACTAACATAGACAAAAGGCACTAAACCAACACACGTAGCTCAGGGAGTTCTGACGTGAGATGCTAAGGTACCAGGGAGTTCTGATGCGAGATGCTAAGGTATCCACACGGTGGGTAGTTGCACAGTAGCTAGAGACACGCGAGGGCCGTACACGATTCTCACATGACACAGGTAAGGGCACATAAAACGACCAAAGTTTTACAATATCACAACAAGGGGCTATTTACAATGCTAATGCTAATTAGTGGAAGCCATCCGTCCGATACTTCTGGTCTTAGACAGAAAAATATATACAGTGTCACCATAGAGTAAAAAAAGATAATAAATGTACATTTGTACTCTGCGCTGCTAATCAACATCAATCACTACTGATAGCGATAAACTAAAATCCATATGTACACACACTGCATACATGTGACGGTGCTGCCATCTGAAGGCTGCCATTCTGCTTAGATAACTATCATCTGCTCATTCATATTATTTTTTTCTTGAAAAATCTACTGTATATCACAGTCCCTTTTTAAAATACCGTCTGTCTCTTTAATTAAAGTGTATACGCTCATAGAAGCTCTGTAGACCGATCTTAGACCACAGAGTGACCAACCCGTAACAGTCTGTTGTATGCTGAAGCATAACTGTAGGCCTGTGCAGTGACATGTTTACTGTGTCATACTGGTTTGCTAATTACCTACCTACAGACTGGGGTTTGGAAATATGACCAAGGCCGCAGAGCGGAATGCATTGTCCAAAGCATTCATCGTGGTTAAAAGCATAGAGAACTGTTAAGAAACCCATTATACCAATTACGGGAATCACAGTCATTTCTAAAACTCCATTTCCAGAGAAATACGCAGTTATGAGAATGGGACTATTCTGAAAGGGAAAGTTCACGAGAACTTCTGAGGAGAAGCTCCCGAAATGTCACAATATAAGTGTGCCTATTTGTAGGGTATTCAGGCATAAATATACCTATTATTAAGATTAATTTGCTGTGCGTATGCATTAAAGTGGCCACCAACCACAGATTACAGTGATTTTTACCAAAGCAGCTCACATTAAGATCCATGGACGTTGGTGCATCCGGCCTGCTCCGCAGCGCCTGCCGTACCTGTGGGCCGCACAGCCGCCAGCTGTCCTTTGTTTGCTTCCCGTGACGACGTGAATCCATGATATGATATGAATTATGGAAAATCCATCAGGCCCGGCTGCCTGTACGGGTCCCACTTTAATCTGACGCCGTGTTTGACTTCGTCCCACTCGTCACTCTTCTTGACGGCCACAATAACAATTTATCAGCGTCACTGTGGCGCCGCAGCCGCGATCGCCTTTCTGCTTTTTACAGAAAACATTTCCATAGTGTCATACGCTGATTTGCAATTTTCTTCACCTTTGCCTGGTTGCTATTTTAGACCTGTCCCATCTGGCGGAGGCACGTGGCAGTATTGGCCTGACGCTCTTTCCATTTGCTCTTTAGTTAAGTTGAAATGAGACTGGCCCCATCACAGGTGTGAGGCAGATCTAATTGACTCCTGTCTTCCTCTCTTCTCGCCACATACACCTGATGTCTCTCCGCCTGCTTTACCTGTTATATCATACCGCGGCGCACTTCTGCCCGCTCGGCGCTACGGTGGGTCGGCGCAGTTCATCTCCGCCACGCCGCGCATGAGCACCTTCCGTCTCCCGCCCCAGTGGCGGAAAGCTTTTGTCGACGAGGGGCCTCATGAATTATTCACGTGTTGATTCTTTATGCTGTTAAACGCGATTAATAAAAATGCATTCTCTGGGCGGCCGGCGGCCCAGCGCGGGACGCTTCTGCCAGAACTGGAGTGTCACTCTCATTTGCATGTAACCGCACGCTGAAAAGCAGTCTTGTTTGCTAAAGCCCCTCTATCTTGGAAGTAAAATGAATCTGTGCTGGATTCTAATTTGCTTGCCAACGGCTCGGAAATATAATGACCTACAAATGAGACAGGCGGGTTGGGGGGGATGTCACTTTCATTTTGTAACACTTATCTGTGCCGAGGTCCTCAAAACAAATAATTTTAGCTCATCTGCTATTTGACAGAGTGTAAATTGGGTTTAAAAACAACAAATAAATAAATAAAGGATTAATGCAGACATTCCTTGACTAAAAGTTGGGCCTTAACTACTGTGTTTCCTTCCAAACAACATAACAATGGCTGTAATTGTGTAAATATGAGGCCATTACTTCAGTTCGTAATTTTTTTTCCCCCCTGATTCTACCAGTAGACGTTTTCGGTGGAGGATCAGGTGGTAAAGAAGGAGACTTGGGTGGGGCAGGCAGAGAGTTCCATGTAAATGTGCCTCGGCTGTTGTTTCACAGTCCAATTAAACAAACAGGAAGTGAAATAGGTGTCCCCCACCTCCAGGGTCCACCTATGCAGAGTTTGTGTCCTCTTCCTCTGACATGTGCGTTTCATGTGGGTACTACAGTGTGTGTGTGTGTGTGTTTGTGTGTGCGCGCGCATGCCTGCACCCTGCATTCTGGTAATGGCACTGTAAGAACATGGTATATATAAGGTATAAAGCACAACAGCCCTTATGTGTATTGAGGCAGGTGCCTGTGCTTATGGTGTAATGCATATAAATGAATATGACATGATGATACTTCATTGATCCCCGAGGGGGGATTCCCTGTCTGCCTGCCCCAGCCTGCTCTCCATGACACACGAGGACAGTAAGCTTGGCCACCTGCAGCGGGGCCCCTGGAACTGGGGTTAGGGGCCTCACTGGAGGGCCTGCGGAGCCATGTGTCGCCCGCCACGGCCTATGATGTATGCATGTGATATAAGAATATTTTACAATTTATGCATAGAGATATTCTAACATGACATGGATTAACTGTCGATGTTTTTAACATTCTGTGGGTTACTATGTGCAAATGCCTCATTAAAAATGTTTAAAAAGAACAACTAAAAATTTGATCCTCTGCTCTGCATTTTTATTATCATGTTCTAGTTTTGATGTGAATTTCCAGATCAAGTAAACAAAGGGAACGGGAGTGGCTTGGACGTGCTTGCGAGTGAGCACTTACGCAGACCCATTTCCTGGCATGCTCAGGTAAACAAGAAGGAGGTCAACAGCATATATAAATTAACTATTATCACTATTTACTAGCAGTGAACAAAAAGTTAGAAGTCTCTCACTCTCTTTGCTCTCTCACTCGCTCTCTCTCTCTTTCTTGCTCTCTCACTCGCTCTCTCTCTCTTTCTTGCTCTCTCACTCGCTCTTGCTCACGTACTCTCTCGCTCTTTCTCTCACTCGCTCAGTCTTGCTCTTTCTGCCTCACACTCTCTCTCTCTCTCTCTCTCTCTCTCTCTCTCTCTCGCTCTCTCTTTCTCTCACTCTCTCTCTCTCCCTCCCGAGAGGCTTCTCTGGATCTCTGTAAAAGTGGAACTAATTAGCAGTTGCATAAAAACAGGCTTCCAAGCTGCAGGTCAGTGGTCAGGTTACCCAGAACAGCTAGTATCTGAGATGTTCGTCTGCTCTATTGGGGGCACAGGAAAGGACATGTCGGCTGAAACGAATACGCTAATTAAAACGGCAAAATCTGATAAGCCGCATCAGCTGCAGTGGCGGATTTAACAGGAGTACGAGCACTAAGCCGGGAAGGGAATAAGCTTCTGAAGAACAGGATGATGTGAAGCAGGAGTGAGATATTGTGTCTGCGGGTCTCCTGGGGAAGCTCTGACAGGTATCAGCACAGGCAGGAAACAGGAAGTCAAACATGCTCCATGTAGACAGGTATGACTCAGCAGCGGACAGCGACACAGGCAGCCTTCCTGCTCACCAAAAGGCACGTGCTTGACTATCACAGGCCTTGCTGACTATCACAGGCCTTGCTGACTATCACAAGCCTTGCTGACTATCACAGGCCTTGCTGACTATCAGAGGCCTTGCTGACTATCACAGGCCTTGTTGACTATCAGAGGCCTTGCTGACTATCACAGGCCTTGCTGACTATCACACTCAGGCCAGTCCAGTCTAAATCCTTATCTTCTAGATTCTCAGGTCCCAAACCCAGTGGAGGTATCCAGGGGCAGGGCCACAGGAACACAGTTAAACCTGATTGGCCCCTAGATTGCCACTCCCCTGTCACTCACCGATTAAAAACAAATCATTAGCTAGTGATAAAGTCCCCCCCTCTCCCCGTATGAATTATGGCCTCTCTTACTCCCCTTACTTTAAAATCCTAAAATCGGCCAAACCTGCTGCTGATACCCTTCTTGGTAGGTCAATAACAGGGTTAAACGTTTCTGAATGTAAAGTGGTGTTAACAAGGTCAGCACCATGCCCAGATCTTCATCGTCGTCATGTAGACCCAGATGAGTGGGAAACTGGCCTCACAGAGTCTAGTTGCTCGGGGATTACCTTCAGACTGGCATTTGCACAGCTCTGATCTCCGTGAGGCGCCGGCTAACCTATGTGGCAGATCAAAGGCAGTGCTGAGGGAGGATGAAAGAGTTCAAGCCAGCTTCTTCATCAGGCCATGGATGTAGAAACTTCATTGGTCAGGTAAGAGCACAGAGCACGCAGCTGCCAACACCCCACAATCAAATATAACCGTCTGCTTTTCCACTTGTTTGTTGGTTACTTTTGTCCCCTGACACATTGGAAACCATGACCATCAGCCTTGATACCTGAATGACAGAAGGAAAAGCTCCATGAAACACTGGCCCAGGAGGTGGTGGAGAAGGTCATGCCGTGAGGTCTGACCTCACGAGTGGATCAAGGGAACCTGAAGGACACTGAAGGACAGACCGAACTGAGCACAGCGGCCTAGCTGGTGTCCACATGTATGGAGTAGGAACGTCTCCTATGGTTAAACTAGCTGAGATGCTCCTGTTTTAATCAGCATTTTCATCAGATGCTCATAGGGCTAGATGGAGCCACTATACTTGCTGATGATAGAGATCAGAAATCATCACAGGTTAGATCTGGTGAACATCCTTCCTCAGGGCCTGGAAGGAAATTTCCAGAGGCATTATGCAAGGACGACATTTCTTCTACTGAGCTTCTCTGAACATCATTTCTGTGTGGACCTGACAGAGACGAGCAGCCTCCAGGTGCCCCTGGAACACCAGGGGCAACAGGACCCTTTGGTGTGGAGCCGGGCACCTGGAGGCCTTAAAATTGTCCACATGGTGGCGCTGGAGAAACCTGTCTCGTGATATAAGGAATCGGGCTCTGCCTTTTGAGGTGGGGGGGTCGACTTCTGTGCTCTCCACACGTTAAAGACACTGCAGCAAGTAATAGGTCTGTTCAAATGATATATACATTGTGTTTAGAAAGTGCATGTGATCCTGTTCTGGATAAGCAGTTCAAAGGAGGATGGATGGATGGATGGATGGATGGTTGGATGGATGGATGGATGAAAATGATAAAACATGAAACAGGTACAATTTACAAGTGCATGTTAATTCTGCACATAATTGGTTTAAAATCGAAGGAAGCGTGTGAATGATAGTATTTACAGAATGAGACAAATTACAGACGCAGTTTCACTATGGTAAATTTAGACCCCCAGGGGTCCTCTTAGTGAGCCCCCCCCGTCAGCATGACATTTATATATATATATAAATAAATCAACACGGTTTCCTATAGTGCAAATGCATTCATTTAATTTCTCCCCATAGGCTGATGCTTGAATACCTCAGGTAACCCTTTTTCTGTCGGAGTAGTACTTTGTGGGAATACTGGCTCTGTCCATTTGTCCCACTTACACACTACCGCACCCGGCATACAGGCACTTAACACAAGTATCCAAGGCTGTCCCGTTCCTCAAATAAGCCAAATGCAGTGCGCTTGTAGTGCACTTTATCCACACTTTGGCAAATACTACACGGAAGTGGTCTTCGGCTAAGTATATATACCACAATGCGCCACATCACTGAACACTAACGTTGGCATCAAACACCATGAAATCTGCCAACTAATCGGAGCCCAGCACGCCTCCAAAGAAGTTTCAATGTTAGTGCGCAAAACTGCAAACAGATGTTTGCATAACCTAGGCTGAAGGACAACCCCAAACGCAACCAACATAAATGACCACATAGTTGTCCACTGTGTGTCTTGTCTGCCTCTTCAGATATCAAGTGTGTCCCATTGGTTTTTAGACATCCCTACACACTTGGGCTCTTTACGTACATGCACACTTCGCATGGTACGTCAGAATACATCACTATGAGAAACTCTCTAAATTCTTATCCATGGAAGGATCCCCTCAGATCTATGAATTATCACCAGGGACCCCCGCCCCCACAAATCTACTGAGGGGGACCAACACCCCCTCAGCAAAAATTATAGATGGTTCCCAGACCCCACAAAATATTTTTCTGGCTACGGGCCAGCATCTGCCATCCATCTTTGTTTACCAACACGGCCCCACATAGTCCCGCACGAATCTGGGCATTTGACTGTTTTGTGATTGGAAGGAATCCACAAAGAAAGTGCCCTTACCAAGCATCAGCTATGTGAGAACAGGCCATGAAATCCTGCTTTTCCGGCATGCCGTCTGTCGAGAAAACACTTCAGGGCCCTCCGCTTGAACTCCACTCTTACGAAAGGGGTTTCTTGACAACACAAATATACCATAATAACATGGCAGCCAAAGTTGAAACATGGAAACTTAGGGATGATAGTTAGAGATGAACAGGAGGGTACCGTGCTTTGCTGGAGAGGTGGATGTCTGGAGAGAAGGTGGGGGCCTGATTCAGCGCCAAAAACCATCTAGAACAAAAGATGAAATGTATATGGGGTCAGTAAGGAAGGCCAAGGGGGAGTAACAGCTGGTCACGGAGCAAAAATCGTCCTGTCAGAACACAGCAGCTTTTAGTCAGGAAATTCCTGTCCTGTAAGCTCAACACGTTCACTGCCTTGGTGACATCAGAAGAAGCTGTGAGCTGCTGAACGATTTCAGCACTGTCATGACACCACTGATCGCCGTGTGGGAGCCAGACGTGGACAAAATGGCCACTGGCTTTAACCTCTTGGAGAAAATGGGGCTCACGGGTACACCGAATGAGGGCTCCTTGGCGGGGCGTGTGGCGAGGCCTCGGATGACGCCGCCTCAACGTGCGTCTCCATGATTGCCTCCTGCTCTCAGGTGAATGGTGGCAGTCAAGGCGCCCTTTCACCCCCTCAGCGAAGGAGCGCCAATTCAGAAGTCCATAAATATGCAGATTTACATGGATAATTAAAAAGAAACTCATGCATGTCAACATTCACAAGCCTCGTGAATTTTGACGAGCGCCGTACCGTATGAATGATCTATTCAACTAGGGTGAAACGTATTAACAAGCACAAGCATAAAATAATCCCGCATCACAATCAGTCTGAAATCCCATGATAAGATAAAATAAGATTATTCTGATTCATGCAGTACTATGCAAGTTTGCTTTGGAAAAGCCGGGCCAGATCCAGGCAAAAAATGCACACACGTATATACACACATGTAGTAGAGATCCATCCATTTTCTGTACTCGCTTGACTTATGTGGGGTAAAGAGACTACAGGCACGAGGCGGGGAACATCCCCAGATGAGATTGCAGGTCACACTCACACATCATTCACTCCAATTAACCTCAGCACGTTTTTGGACTGCGGTGGGGGACTGGAGTACCCGGAAGAAATCCCACAATGACACAGCAAGAACATGCAAACTCCACCCACAAGGAACTCGAACCCTGGTCCCAGTGGTGTGAGGCAACAGCGCTAACCACTACAGCACCATGCTGTCCACATACCCAGTACATATACAAATTGGGCCGATCGATCAACAACCTTGCCCGGAAACGGAATTTATAAATTTTCCCTACAGCCCACGCCCAGTACCGACGGTCTCATGCTGATTAGCAGATCATTGATACATTATTTTTAATTCTCTCTCATTTCTCTTCTGGCTCCAAAAATAAGCTCAGATGGCTCGTTCGGTCACGCCGTGTCAGCATAAGGTCCCCAGAGAAATTTAACCGTCCCTGTCAAAGACGACGTGCTCCCTCGTAAAACTGCCTCATGAAACATAAAAGTCAATGTGTGAGCATGCTGATTAGTGGTAGGGATGCCACCAGATTTTTTTTGGTTTGTGACACTGAATGTCCCTGAATTGTATATATGCATGAATAACATCCTCATAGTCAAGCAGAGCTATAGGCCATTAATAAACAGAGATTATACTGTGTCTGTATAGGTAATGAAATACCACGCATTTCACAACAGAACCACACCTAGACCCTGTACATTGGTGTGATGTCATACATTCCTGCATCATTTATACAAAATACTTCAAAAATAAAGGTAAAGAAAGAAGGGAATGGAAGATAGGAACCAAAGACTCAAATAGGGAGAAAAAACTTCGGGAATCCAAGGTTACCTGGCTGCTATTATTACATAATATTGGAGATCACATTACCATTTAGCAATCAAACAAATCCAAACTAACCTTTGGAGTGGTTTAATACTTTTGGTCAATGACTGGGTGTCCAGGAATTTTACAGGTGACACCCCTAAATAATGGGAGGCTCGCAGGCATCATAACAGGCATGGGATCTCCCGTGGAGACACGCTAAGGTAAATGAAACAAACAGACCAAGTGTGAGAACGTAATGAAAAACAGAGGCTACACTGTTTCGGGGTCATAAAGAACTTCAGACGCGACGCCAGGCAGCAGAAGTCGATCAGATGAGACACCTCAACATTCTGGGAAGCTGTGCTAGCAAGCGCCTGGACGTCGGCTGGCGAGCAGATTAGGACATGCTGCACAAGGCCAGTACACAGGACATATGCAGGCTGCACAGGGCCAGTACGCAGGACATACGCAGGCTGCACAGGGCCGGTACACAGGACATACGCAGGCTGCACGAGGCCAGTACACAGGACATACGCAGGCTGCACAGGGCCAGTACACAGGACATACGCAGGCTGCACAGGTCCAGTACACAGGACATACGCAGGCTGCACAGGGCCAGTACACAGGACATACGCAGGCTGCACAGGGCCAGTACACAGGACATACGCAGGCTGCACAAGGCCAGTACACAGGACATACGCAGGCTGCACAAGGCCAGTACACAGGACATACGCAGGACGCACAAGGCCAGTACACAGGACATACGCAGGACGCACAAGGCCAGTACACAGGACGCACACAGGCCACATGCAGGACGCACACAGGCCACATGCAGGACGCACACAGGCCACATGCAGGATGCACACAGGACACACACAGGCCACATGCAGGACGCACACAGGATGCACACAAGATGCACACAGGACGCACACAGGCCACATGCAGGATGCACACATGACGCACACAGGCCACTTGCAGGCCACTTGCAGCCCGCACACAGGACGCACACAGGCCACATGCAGGATGCACACAGGCCACATGCAGGACACACACAGGACGCACACAGGCCACATGCAGGATGCACACAGGACACACACAGGCCACATGCAGCCCGCACACAGGACGCACACAGGCCACATGCAGGATGCACACATGACGCACACAGGCCACATGCAGGACGCACACAGGATGCACACAAGATGCACACAGGACGCACACAGGATGCACACAGGCCACATGCAAAATGCACACATGACGCACACAGGCCACTTGCAGGCCACTTGCAGCCCGCACACAGGACGTACACAGGCCACATGCAGGATGCACACAGGCCACATGCAGGACGCATACAGGCCACATGCAGGATGCACACAGGACACACACAGGGCACATGCAGCCCGCACACAGGACGCACACAGGCCACATGCAGGCCACTTGCAGCCCGCACACAAGACGCACACAGGCCACATGCAGGATGCACACAGGCCACATGCAGGACGCACACAGGACGCACACAGGCCACATGCAGGATGCACACAGGACACACACAGGCCACATGCAGGATGCACACATGACGCACACAGGCCACTTGCAGCCTGCACACAGGACGCACACAGGCCACATGCAGGATGCACACATGACGCACACAGGCCACTTGCAAGCCACTTGCAGCCCGCACACAGGACGCACACAGGACACGCCGCTTTCTCTGCTTACACAAGCATAGCTTGAACATTTTACAGAGTGGCCTCCATAATAATGCCTTTAAGTGGTAAATCAGCTCCAAGAGAGACCTTTTCATCCCACTGCGATCCCAGTCGAATTCACTCCTCCACGTAAGATTCATAAGTTCTTCGAAATCAACCAAAGAAATGACAGAATGAAGGGTTTAGCAAGGAATTTGCAGACTTCGTGATACAGTATGAAAAAAAGGACGACTAATCCTCCCGCAAGCGGCCTCCACAGAATTACCTCAGGTTTGGGATCCCGTTGAGCAGGCGGAGGCGCTGTATGTAGGCGTGCCCTCTCCAGGGTTGCATGCATCTTTACGACCGGCCCGGCTTCAAATCACAGCATCCGCGCTGCCCACGAAAGAACGACCAATCAGCTGCTGAGCCCCTTCCCTCCCACCCCACGACGCGGGGACGCCCAAGTGCCACCCCCGACATCCCTTCAATCCGCTCTCCACCTCCTCGCCGTTCAGGAAAGCCTCGAACCCGAGAAGATCCGCGATGGCCCTGTTCTGAAGTCGTATGCCGCCAAACCTACCTCGCACCTCTCTGCTCGACCAACGCTGGAGCCCAGCAGGAAGAGACACCCATGCTCTGGATCACTGATCCGAAAAAGGACAAAAGAACCACTCGCGTACCTGGCTGCGGGATTGAGAGGCACCCCTGAGCTGGGATTTAAGCTCTACACTGACTGAGAAAAAAACATAAATGTAGAGTAATCGATACTACCATGGCCTTCCTGCTGAAACTAAAACTGCCAAATATTATTCACAGAGGGTTATGGGCCTGGGGGTGGGGGGAGATGCCCCAAACGTCCCCAAAATGAGCTACAAATACAGAATGAGGAATTGGTTAGAAATCAGGTAGATTGCAGCATCGTCCCACCGCAGGAGTCAGGCCAAATCCTGTAATCCTACCAAACTGTAACGCCTTCACTTCTGTGCGTGTGTATATGTGTGTGTGTGTGTGTGTGTTTCCCACAGACATTTAGCTATCCTTCCGCCAACACACAGTATGAATTACGTAACCAAGGTGTTTACAGAAAACCACCATCCTCCTTTTTTTGGACTCCAACTTCTTCCGACAAACACGAGAGGGAGCAGCTCCCAAGCCTCCCGCGGCCCCTGCACTCCCACAGGGGCCCGAGGGGCCCGCAGCCTCAGATGGCAGCTCCCTCCCTCTCCTTTCCTCCTCCTCTGACCTCCGGGTACCTGTCCGCAAATGAGCAGGAGATGAAGGCAGATAATCCACACTAATCCACACTAATTGCATTTTCAGTGGGGACCGTCGCCGTTCTGCAGAGCCGGACCTTTGACCTTCATAAATCACACATATTAAATCGCATTTTCCACTTAATGTGATTTGCAGTTCACCCACGTGCTCCGACACTTCCCCTGGGGCGGTTGGCGTCACCAGCATCCCCCCCCCCCCCCCCCCGTCCCCCGTGTGCGGAGGTCACGGCCTCACACCAGCTGGAGAAGGGGCACGCAGTATAGGGTCTGTGACCAGACAGGAAAACGGTCCATGTGAAAGAGCAGGAGCAGGACGCTCACTGACAGGTGGTTGGGAGGGGGCACAGGCCCAGACACAGGCACAGGCCCCCTGCCCTCCAACGACGTGCCCCATTCCCACACAGCTAACGGCATGACTTGTACACAGGATGAGAATCACGTGTGTTCATTAGAGGCTGGGAAGACTCACTCAGTGCAGTGATTCCCAGTCCGGTCCTCAGGGACCCTCAGAGAGTCCACATTTTTGCTCCCTCCCTGCAGTGACTGGTTGGAAGTTGGGAGGGAGCAAAAATGTGGACTGTCGGTGGATCCTCGAGGCCGGATTGAGAAACACTTATTGCAATAATGATCTTATTAATAGGTATAATATACAGGGGAAGCCGCACCTCTGATTATATAAACACACTGTGGCCCATAAAGGTGGGGCTCTTACCCCCGTGCTGCTAGTATGACTGTGGTGTAGAGACACCTTTAGATGTCGCAAAAATCACCCAGCCAGCCCCTAAAGAACCCCTTTGCATTTCCTTTGGCGCTTTTTTCAGCACCAATTACAGGGGGACGTTGAAGGTCGAAGGGGACTATTTGGACACATGCACGCAACCACATGACACCCCACCCCCAGCCTGTCTCTAAGTCTATTCCGAGGCGTGGGGGTGTTTGAGAGGGGGGTCGGCAACTACCCCCTGACAGCAGCGGAGCGAGTGTTCCTGCAGATTCCGGACCAAAGATAGTCTATCGGAGGAAGAATTCCCACACACACGATCGCCTGCGGAGCCACTCAAAAAGGTTCCTTCCTACTGTAATCCCGGTCCTTTCGCATGCTGTCCTGGTTGCACATCACATCACACATTTCAACGGAGCGGGCGTCTTCCTGGAATGCCGGGACGCAGCAGGACACCAGGAAGAGGCGGCCTCTCACAACGAACCGCGCCGTCATTCCTCGCGGAACGAGAAAATGGTGCAAAGTGGATTTCGGCAATGCTGAGCAGATGGGGCGAGCGAGAGCTCACCATTTAAGATGCTCTCTCTGTGTGGCCCTCACTGCTCTCATCACACCTCTGCTCTTTCCACATTAGCCGGCCCGGCAAAGCGTGGCAGTGTCTCTGGGCACCTCTGGCGGGGTGGCATCAGCATGAACAGCCACCCAGCTCAGGCCCACACGCCGACCCGGCGAGTACCGGCGCCAAGCAAGGTAGCCATCGCTAACAGAATGTCTGCCCCCGGTGGTGGAGTAGCTCTCTGCGGGCGGTCTCTCATTTCCACCCACCCTGGAAACGTGGGTCTCCCTTACAGCTCTGCGCCCCTATTAAAGGCCTCCCAGGAGAATGGGAAGCCTGTCTCCTCAGCCTCCCATGGGTCTTATTATATTTTTATGGCCCTTCGCCAGCTGCCGTTTGCCCACTGTGTGACCCTGTGGGAGAGGGTCGGGCGAGGCGTCCGTCTGTTAGCGGCAGAGACTCACGGCGAAACACGCAGCCTGATAAAACCCATGCACGACCACGATGTGGGCACAGATACCTATCACCCCCGACTATTATGGTCTGTTTAGTGCAAGAACGTAAACATTAGCATGTAACTGGAGCCAGAATAGCAGGATAGCATTTCCTCTCCCAATTTTTGCTTTCCGTTCTCTGCAGCATTCCCAGGATTAATGAACAGAGCACGTTCGCGCGGCGGCAGTGACATGGGAAGACCATCTGAAATTCTGCGATATGACACGAGGCGTCCAGCATAACGGGAGTAAAAACTACATCCAGAGACAGAAATTCAAGGGCAATTTTGAATGAGATGGCGGACTCGGCGCGAGATTCCCAAGTGTGAAATGAATCCTGTACTCCTGGTCTCCATAAATTTTATGCTTTCAAAAACATTCATTTTTCTGGGATCTGCCAGGCAGTTCGGAGCCCAGAAACGATTCCTGCTCTTTTCACAAGCAGAAGATCAGTGTATTTCGCATTTATTTCAGTCTCTCTGAGCCTTAAGTGGAGAAGCAATCGGATCTGAGCCGGGGGTTTCTATACCGTAATTCACTGTGACGTTCCGAATACCAGAACCCCACTAATAGCAAAGGTAGCCCTGCTTTGGGGGAGATTTTTTTTTACTGTCAATTTACTGGCGCATAAGTCCTAGAACAAAATGTTTTCTGTATATCCCGGTGACGCCAGATAGCCTGCAAAGTGTCCGGATTGGCTCTGATGAAGACCAAGCAGCAAAGGAGAAATGCTTCTCCGAGAATTACCTTCAGTCAGGTCCTCCTTCATCAACAAACGGAGACGAAACATCCGCGAAGGAATGCAAGGAACGGTACGCCTTTGACCACAGTGCCAGCAGACATGTGGGACTCGCTGACGCTGCTTGACCACATCGTCATAGGGCCAAGGATGTAGTCCTCAGCTGCCGTTCGCATTCGCACATAACTCCGGAACACAGCAATAAAGCACAGGAGGACACAATGGCACGCGTTCAGTGTGGAATTGGGCACCTTGGTTTCTCAGTCTCACCACCTGTGACGTTCTGGCATAAGAACATTGTGTCAAAATTACTTAGGAATCTACTGCGTGTTCTGCATCAGCAGTAGTTAGACGATTATTAAACACTTTAAAGTTTCCTCTTATGAATAAAGACACACCACAAGTTATCAACGTTAAGGAACACGCCCGAGTATAGAGCGGTCTGTTTCATCGTCTCCCTGCTGGTCCCAGATGGGTGCCCGGATTGGGCCAGAAGGTCACACGAGGATTCCCCCGGTCAATGTCACACTTTAATTGAAGGACAAGTGTGAAAATCAACAGGACAAGGCTGGCAGAGGGGTGTGATCACAGACCTGTCACAGCCCACAATCCAAAACCATTAACGCCGAGGTGTTTCCGTGCTGCTCCGTGAAACTGCATTCCGTGCCTGATTCTACATCCTAACACTTTTAAAAGAAACACTCGATTCGAGATTTTTTATTTGTGACACGTGCTGTTGTGCAGTACAACGGCAGTGAGATGTTATTGTGGCAAACGGCTCAGTCAGTGTGCAGACACATTTATACATCTATAAGGCAAAATAAATAATAAGAGAGAGAGAGAAAAGAAAACTATTACAAAAGGCAATAAAATTGAGTGTAAATGAAGTGTGCAATGTCAGATGCAAAATCCACAGCATTGCTGTAAAGTGCAAATGTAGTACTAATACAGTCAACTTACAGCAGAGGATTTCAAAAATATGATTGCAGACATCCATTTGGAAAAAAAAAAAAGAAAAAAGCAGATGTTATGCATTTGAAACATGGCAAACACGACTATAAAGACTGTAACCTGTAACGGTAGTCATAGCGATCCTGGCTTCAGAGCTGGTGAAGATTTCAGCAGTAAGATGACAGAAATGCTAACCCAGTATCCAGTCCTCACCAGCCCTGCCCTGCTGCTTCACCTGCCCCATTGGCTTTGCTTCAGCGCCATTAAAATACCAGTGTGACTTCATTGTTTATTAGCAAGTTCACGCCACTCGAGTTTCGCCCAGGTGCCAAAAGGAGGTGACAAGGATGGGACGGTGTCCTGGGGGAACGGCAGACGTGAATGAAAACAGGCCTGAAAAGCTTGTTACCTATCGCAAGTTCCCGCTCAGCCTCCCTGCGAGGGGATCACTCAGGTCCCCCACCCCGTGAAGTACTTTCCTCAAACTCCCAGAGGCGCCCACAGGGACCCTCCCCCCCACAGAGAGACCCCAGACTCCATTCACTCCATGGGTCCCTCACCTTGCCGTCCCATTGTCTGCTAATAAGAATCTGTCATGAAAGAAGACAGAGAACAGCTGGAGTCCTCTGGAAACTCTGGGTATATTTATTTAGTCTTCCCTGAGAGAGGAAGACGCCCCAGCGACATGGAGCATCCGGGCTGAACACAGTGGGAAGACAGATACAGAACCGCCAACGCAGAACCAGAACCGCGAGCACGGGTTCTTACAGCCCACAGTCCAAACCCAGCCCTGTAACTTCAGGAGTGCAAATTAGGAAGAGACACGCAACATAAAAGGCTAAGAGGTCCTTGGGTCTCCCCAATGAAGAATAAAAATCTACCCCACCCCTGAAGAAAGGCAGTTCCATGTCACCTTCATGAACAGGGAAATAGCACAGAAAAGAAAATTCCGGAAGGGCCGACCTCCAGTGAACCTTTCTTGGGTGCCGCACCAAACGCTGAGAGCCCCTGGGATTATCCTGGAGGTTCACGCTGCTGGGAGGCGGTATGTCGCTCATCTGCACTGCAGCTTGCTTCGTTTAACGGGATACTTAGCACTCGTTTCAAAACTGACAATTTCGTTTACTCAGCTGAAAAAGTGATACTTCAGTTTGGCCCATTTGTGTGCGTGAGGCTTGCTGTGTTTTAGCTCTGTTTATGTGTTTATGCGAGTGCAGCAAATGGTGCAGTATTGCAGCTCTGAACTGCAAATTGTGTAACATTTCACTTGCGTAATGAACCGTCATGGAAAGCGCTGGGGCAGAGATTGTACTTTCCTACTTCAAATTGACAGACAACAATGGAGTGAAATGGCAGTTACATTTCGTACCCGCAATACTCAGATTTCATAACTGTTTTACATAAATATCCCTTTGCATAACACATGCTACACATAAGAGGTATTGCCCCACAGGGGAGTCTGTGAGCTCCTCTGAACCACTACGTCACCAGTGTTGCCAACTTAGCGATTTTGTCGCTATATTTAGTGAGTTTTTAGACCCCTCTAGCGACTCGTTTTCAAAAAAGCAAATAGAAACAAATCTAGACTTTTTCTGGTGTTACTGGAGACTTTTGGAGACGCTGACCTGAAAGCACGTACCTGTATCGTGCTTTCCTCACCGAGCAGCGGATGCTGCTATGGGCTTCTCTTCCATCCCAAAGCGCTCACAGGCAGCCAGTCGTCACGCAGCTGCCCCGCTCAGCTGCAGTCAGAGCAGGAGACGTTCATCCCTCTGCGTCCAGACCATTAATGAATAGCGCATGAATTGCTGGCTGATCCTGTCCTGGCTTAGGGTGGGATGTAAATGGAATTTTTTCTTTGTCTAAAATAAATGACTGCACTAAAATAAATCACCAATAAATCAGCCTCAGTCATTTACTCACCTCGTCCACTGTGTGTGCGCCTCTCTGTGACATACGCTAAACATTCATCAGTCGAAACTGTACTCTCAGAAATACAGAGAGGAGTGGGAATCAAACCCTGAATTCAAAGGCTGGTTGAAGCCGTATATTGGAGACGCTACACGGGCTTACTGCCTGTATTGTAAGGCTGATTTCTATGCCAAAGTTAGTGATGCAAAAAACACATGACAACTCAAAAACATACTCAAAAGGAAAAACCTTATAATAGTTCAAATCCAAAGCACACTGCCGTCAATGGTTGAAAAATTGATTCTGCACGAAATGCAGAGGCCAGCATGGCATTAGCTATGTAGTGCTTCTATCCACTTCAAAATGCACAGGACAAAGTGTACGAAAACTTCATTTGTAGTTCATAACGTATTTAGGGTGTTTTTTTAACGCTTTTTGTCCCCCACAACATCATTCCTCTCTCCTAATTACATGTGCGTTATGCGAATGTAGTGATGGCGTCATTTAGCGACTTTTGGGACAGCAAACAGCTACTTTAATTGCTGAGGAGCTGGCAACAGTGTACATCACTCACTCACTCACTCCTTCACTCACTCACTCACTCACTCACTCACTCACTCCCTCCTTCATTCACTCACTCACTCCCTCACTCACTCCTTCACTCACTCACTCACTCACTCACACCCCCATTCACTACCTCATTCTGTCATCATTCACTCACCATCATCATCCCATCACTCACTCACTCACACCCTTTCACTCCTTCATTCACTACTTTACTCACTCATTAACTCTCTCACTCACCCCTTCCCTCACTCCTGCACTCCGCCCTTCACTCGTTCCTTCTTCATTTGCTCCTTCACCCTTTCACTCATTCCACCTCACTCTTCCTCACTCCCTCTCTCACTTGCCCCTCCTTCACTCACTCACTCACTCCTTCACTCACCCACTCCCACCTGCTTCTTCTCTCCTCTGTTCATTCCCTCATTTCATGGCGTGTACGCTGTTCTTCGTTTAGGCTGCATGTGTGTTGACATCTGCAAACAGATTTGAGATTTATCAAGCTCCCCCTTTTTCACACCAACCCCATCGTCTTGTCCTCTGGCTGTATCATAAGACCAAAAAGAGACGGAAAGTCGTTTGGTAAAACTTTACATTAACTAAACCTCCTCAATGCATTTATAACACATTCATAGACCATTCACTAGAAACATGCATATATATCTTATATATATCCAATCTTACATATATATGTATATCTGATTTTTACGAATACAACACAAAGATTACAGGCCTTACTACGGAGAGTGTACACCTTAATGGAGCTACAAAAGACAGAATTATGTGCAGAGGATGTGGCGAGGTGCACAGAATACCACAGCAAACAGACTGCACACAGCTGACCTGGGGGATTCTGTGTAGAATACAACATATTTAAATTAATGTTTACTCTGCACTGGTACGGTCACTGTCAATAAAAGAATCATGCAATAACTCAGCCTGAGGGAACAAACTATCAGATCATCAGGTACATATCATGTCATTTAAGACTGCGTCAACCTCTTAAAGTCAAAGTCAGCTTTATTTAATATTGTTAAAGAAGACTAGAGGTGTCCATCTGTCTTGTACAATACTGTGGCAAAATGAAGTCCACTCTGGTATCATAAAAAACAGTGGAAATAAATGTGGAAATCCATAGCAGCTAAATGTGTGTGGTGACTCTCGGCAGTGAAGAGCTGCAGTGGGGAAAAAAACTAATTAACTGCCAGTGAGAGACAGAGTTAAATTTCAGGATGAAAGAGAGTGTGTCTGCTGACTGCAGAAGAGACACAAACGGCATGGTAAACCCTCAGATTGAGAGGGCCTCTTGTGAAGCATACCTTGAGCTTAATGAGAGACCCGTATCTGCCTTATCCCAGACCGATAAAAGGAATGTGTCTGTCTCTCTGTCTGTCTGTGTCTCTGTCTGTCTGTCTGTCTATCTGTTTGTCTGTGTCTCACTGTCTGTCTGTGTCTCTCTGTCTGTCTGTCTGTCTCTCTGTCTGTCTATATGTCTGTGTCTCACTGTCTGTCTGTGTCTCTCTCTCTGTCTCTCTGTCTGTCTGTCTGTCTGTTTGTGTCTCTGTCTGTCTGTCTGTCTACCTACCTACCATGCTTCAGTGTCCCCGCCCCATGTGGGACTGCCCCCCCATCCGGGATGCCCCCCCGCGCCCTGTGTGCGACCGCCACCTCATCCAGGGTGTCCCCCGCTCTGCGAGGCCGCAGACGTACCGTGACTCTGAACTGTAGATAAGTGGTTATAGAAGATGAAATTCTGAAATAATATTTTCTTCTGATAACAATAGCTGCTAATGCGCTAAGCCTGTTGAGCAGAGTGAATAAAACCATCACCAGGAACACCATGAAATACCACGATAATCTCGACACGCCTGTGAACACAAGTGAGTGGGAGGCGCTCTGCCTGGCTCCCATTTGTATCTCAAATCACCGTAATGGTGTGCAAATTGAACCACGGCCTGGCCTGATGAGATTACTATCCTTCAGGGCTACATCGGAATTATCACAGGAAACCAAGGTTATGAATTTGGAGGAAGGGGTGCTGGACAGCACTGGAAAAAACAACTAAAAGCCCCAGATGGAAAGTGACCTTTGCCGTCACGCGCCGTGGAGGGGTGAGTCTGTGCTCCCCAGCCGCCCAGCTGCCATTTACCGTCCCCTCCCACGTGACATGGGACTCATGTGCACTTAAATCACATTTGGAGCCTGTCACTTCCAGGCGGGGCCCAGGCGGGGCCTCGTGCCCTGTGCCTTGCAGATTAGCAGTGGCACAGTGGTGGTAATTATGTACTCTTCTGCGCCACGTGAGAGACAGAGCAGAGAGCAGAGGAACGACGGCAGAGCGCGAGGCCACAGCTGACGGCAAACAAGCAAATTGCTGATAAAAGCCGGAAGATGCTGGCGGATTTTCAGGCACCGATTGGCTGCCTCCTCGCTCTTGGGTTTTATAATCCTGGCCTGCGATGCTCTAATCCCCTCGTTATTTTTCTGAGCGAAACTCTCACTGCATCAAGACAGTCCTGACAACCGGTTGTGAATGCAGAGCAGCTACACGACTGGAGGATTTTCCTTTCAATCACATAAAACCGCCCAATGAGGAGACTGGAAAGGAAGCTTTGTGGACCGAGCAGCTCGATGTTTAAGAGGCCGTAACTGCATTTGTTTATCGATCAGCAAAGATGAACATTTCCCAAAGTATGGCAAGTGAAAGTTGGGAATTTGACATTATGATGTTTGTAGAGGTCTTGCAACTCAAAAAAACAGCTGTAAGCAAAAACGTTAGGCAATAAAATGCATTTAGGGCCTAATATGTGATGGAGCACATGCCTGCCCAAAACATAATGAGAGTCTTCACTGTGACTACAGTGTCTGCCTCACAGCCAAGGGCTCCTCGCCGTGCTGCATAGGGCACAGATGTCATATCTCTGTGAGCAGTGCAGTGTAGGCCGCGCTGACTCGAGCCTGTCAGCCTCATCCTCAGTGCTGGGGAGAAAAAACTGTGCAAAGGGTCGTGTCAGGGGACACAGAGCCCTGCCCCTTCAGGACAAAATTTCAGGGAAGCATAATATGCAGCTTCCACAGCCCTGACCAGGATAAGCAGATAGTGGATGGATGGATGGATGGATCATCAAGCTGTATGATGGGTAAAACAGAGTAGGGGACACAACTGTTAAGTGATAATATGATTTTTTTTTATGAATATTAAATTACTAAACATTTTTCTCGTATGGTGATAATTTCCCTTAAAAAAATACATGCATGCATTCTCAGACCAAGCAAAAAAACTGTTAAAAAAACAAATACAAAGGAAACCAGTGTTTTAATTTCTGGGTCTGCTTACACATTCACAGACGAGCCAGGAAGTGAGCAGGCCTCAAACGGCACACGGCACCATTCTTCACATATGGACCTGACGCTTGTTCCTACTTAAACTCCTCTGAGTTAAGCTATAATTTGAATTGGCTGTCATTTATTGCACGTTGTACGGAACGCATCCGTCCAAGTTGAATGTGTCAGATTGCTGCTTGAAGGGAATGGGGGGGGGGTTAACTAACAGCTCTGGCCGAACAGAGAGAAAGTGCAAAGTGGGGCTTGATCCCCATTGTCTGCCATTTTCACGGACCGACATGAAGGATGCATAAAGGTCGAGTTTAATTAGCCCATCATTGTGGAGTAATGCTGTAATTATGTATCATTAAGAAACCCTTAAAGGGATAGATAATGGTTAATTAATGGAACCCAAAAACTTCCTCACATACCATTTTGGACACGTGGGTATTATTTATTTATTTATTAATTTTTTTACACAGCCTGGTTCAGCAGCTCCCTTGAAGATACCATAAACTCACCCCTCAGGGCGTTCAATCTGCAGCTTGAGATCCTCAAATTAAAATGACGAAGCCCAGGCTGAACTTATAAACGCCAGAATGCGCTCAAACGGACTCTCCTTTCTCTTAGGGATGCTAGACAAATACATGGTCATTTATATTTGCCAAATTAATGATACTATATGGAAATTCCCACAGGAGATACAGCCTCACATGTAAGATACTACGCATTCTTCTTCTTTAAAGGAAGTATAATATTGCATCCATTATTCCGTTAGGAATTACAATGGAACATCTACTACCCAGAATTCCGAGGGGATTGAGTCGGGTCAGGTGTTGATGAGGTAGGAGAGCGAGGGATAGGTGGAGAGGGTCAGACTGAGAGCTGCTCCTTTGAGCTCTAATGACAGAGGCACACTTGTGACAAACCTAATTAGCAGGAGAGCCCGTGATGGACAGCGCCCCCCTCAGGATCGGCTGGGGCTTGACTTTGTCCCACTGAAGCAGGAGGCGTACTGCGCTAATGACATCCTAACGCAGGTCAACCCAGTGTGCAGCACCTGTGACCTCTGGGGTCACCACGTATGCCTAGACCTGCCACTGGGGACGTCCCCTTCTTAAAGGTACGTATTAAATACCACCTGTGACATGTCAACGAGCTCTTCGTGATGACAACACAACCACAGACGGCCTCTTCAAATTCCAAGAGACACTGCGATGAGTAATCTACTATATACATGCACTATGCGAGGCGAGCTATTATACATAAATCATGGAGTGTTGAGTGTCTAATGACAGTCTGTCACAGGCTGGTGAGCTCTGGAAGGCCATGACAGGGTAGGTCACGATAACGGCCGCTGTAATTACCCTGTATGCAGGAGGACTGAAACAAAGTCCTGGCTTCATTATGTTAGCAAACAACACAACAGGCACTTGGAGGGTAAGCGCAACCAGAGCCTCACGGCCATTACGCTTATACAAGAAAAAGACAATCTTCTGATCTAGCTCCCATTTTAGCCATTAGCTTATTTTGAGCAGCTTGAATGTGCTGAACGTACCGGCTGCGTCCAGTGTCTGCGCGAGAGGCTTGAGCTCTCTCTACATTCTCCGCCTTTCTTTGCTGTGCATCTGAGAGCGCTCACTTTTCCGGCACCAGCGTTATGGGGGAGGGTCCCCCTCGGTCCACTTTGTGTTGTTGTTGTTATAGCCCCCTCCACCAGAGGGCGCACAGATCCATTAACACTCAGTGAGAGTGCTGTTTGGAGTCTGAGAGGTTACTGAATTGTCACACAAGAGCTCAACAGTGCCACCCCCTCATCTCCCATTCCGAGCACGTAGTGTCGCAGACCAAGCGACGGGTCGCCAGGACGAGTGCCAATTACTACACGCCAGGAAGGAAAGCCCCCACCCCCCCACACCGGTTACGTATTCTTAGTGACACTACAGACACACAGGGGTTAGGAAGGACACAGGGCAGAAAATGTTCTAATGTCACCCGATCCTTTTTATTTTTGAACTGCTTTTGGATGAGAGGTATGTCATCATTATAGCACACTCCACCAGAGGGCGCACAGATCCATTAACGATCGGAGAGGGAGCTCTATCAGAAGGTACTTTATGTTGATGTTGCTATAGCCCCTAACACTCGCAGAGAAAGCACTCTACCTCATGATGCTTTCGAACTCCGGTGGTACAAAAACAGCACTCCAGGTCATCATACGAGACTTCTGTAAATAGACACTTCCATGTGTGTGTGTGGGGGGGGGGGGTACTGTCAAAGACTCCTCTGCTACTTCACAGACACCAACCTCTTTGCCCCGTCTGAGACCCCTCCCTCTGCGGAGTGTCTTCAGGGATGTCACAACACTGACCTCTAGTGGATAGTTAGCACACGGCATTTTCCCTATATTTTAAGCCCATTTCCCAAATCGATGGGTATGACTGCATTCTGTTAAGAGAGTTTGTGGGAGTAGTGGCCATTCCTTGTTTAACCCTACAAACTGAAAAACAGAAAATCCTGCTTGTATCTGAGAAGGTGTTTTCGAAGCGCATCTTCTAAAGGCTGCCACGGATGAGGCATGCTGGGATTTGCACTGCAGTCTCGAGCAGCGCTAGGCACAACCTGGAGCTCAGACCTCGGTTTCAGTTAGAATCGCGTCCGGCGGGGACTGTGGCCAGCAGATCTGCACAGGCTGAACATAATTGGAGCTATGCAGCCGCGAAAGACCAGGGATGTCTGCCGGTGCTTCTGTAAGTGGCCCCCTAGCAACCCTGGGGGCTGTCAGCAGAGACGCCGCTAGAGCTTGATGAGGTCACGTGACCCACGCTATGTAAAGACCGTCATCTCTCGCTCGCTAAACAAGTCTTTGGGTGCAATTATCTAACTGTCAGTCAGTGGCTAGTTTAACTTGACTCCCGGGCAGCATTGCTAGTTCTTCTTGGGTTATGCTAGGCAGAGATGGGTAACGCATGCCAGTCCCGGCCGCAACGGCTTACCATACATCTCCTTCGACATTACGGGAGGAACGGTGGCGGAGACCAGGCAGCAAAAGGAGAATGTGAACTGGACAGACGTCGGAGACCGAAACAATCACTACTGAGCGGAAACTCCGGAAAGAAGGCGACCCACACAAGGCTCCGGAGGTGTCCTCCATGCGTTCACCCGACCCACACGCATCCAACCTTGGCAGACCCCCTTCTAGAAGCCAGCACCTCCCATTACCACAGTGTGACCTGCTATGCCAGCACAGAGGACAGAGTCTCTGACCATCTCCCTGCGACAAGCTTGAAGCAGGCCTTTCGCCTGGAGGATGCAGGGCCTTCATCGTGGGTATAAGCACAACATAAACAGATAAAGAAACAAGGGATCCAGAGCAAGACTGAATGAGGAGCAGGGGAAATCTCAGGCCCGTGTGTACCGTGTAAAGATCGGCAGATAGGTGGACACTCAGATAAAACTGGAAGGGCTTTGCAGGAGGGGCACTGAGATGTCAGCCAGGAGTTTGCCGTGGGGGATGCCTCACTGCGACGTCATTGCCGTGCTCACTTTTCTGGTCGGAATATGCGTCAACAGTCAGCCATAACTCCCTAAGGCAGGCAGCCCAAATCAGGGTGCAGAGGATTTATCTGTGGTCGCCCGACCCACATGCAGCCAACCTTGGCAGACCCCCTTCTAGAAGCCGGCACCCCCAGCTCCCGGATTGAGCTGCACGTCTGATAGTCCCGCTTCCCCCAGCTGAGGGCCCATCCCCTTTCGATGACGCAAGAAAGCAGCAGATGCCCAAACATGTACAGAGAGCATCTTCAGACGTCCAGTCACGTTCTCAGGCATAGTCAGCGGAAGGTGATTAATCCCACCGTTACAAAGGAAGCAAACGCAGCAGCGGCAACGTAGGCGTGTAGAAATAAACGGGTCGACGCTGCTTCTATAACACAGCTTGTTCCTTGGGGTTCACTCGGTAAGTGCGTACTCTGAGCCAGATAACAAGCCCCCCCTCCTTGTTTGGAACCCCCCCTAGACATTAATGGTCCTGTTTAGCTATGCAGACCCCAGCAGTCAGAACTCCCTTTCCTAGGATGTGTGTCACGTTCACAGACAGCAGGAGGGCTTAACCCTCACCTGTGGCAACAGCAGGCATCTCTGCTAAAAATCGCCAACGATCTCGCTACTGTTTGCTGGTCTTCACCTTGAATTTTTTACCTCCAACTTATAAGGGTCTATTTGTTCCATAATCTGTCTTAAAATAAAATTATGATGCAGTGTATGTTTGCTTTCTGCTTTTTACAGGGTTTTATTTATTCATGCTCCAAACTGTGCCCATCCCATAATATTACATCAACCAGAAGCTTTCACTGAACTGCTAGATATACAGGTGCAGTGGTTGAGTGAATTCAGCTCATACAACAGACCCATGACATCATTGTTAGGCAGAGAAGCCATGGACTCACCACTCTGTGCTCGTTTAGCTATGCCTGACAATCAGTATTGGGGAAGTTACTCACAAAAAACCATTAAAGACTGAGGTGGATTGTTCAGACTGGCATTCGATGCACAGCTTGCGTAGGGAGAGAAATTACAGTGGGCTTCATTTTATAAGGATCCCGCAGAATATCAGGCTGTCTGACGCTCTGTGAGAGACCCAGAGACTCGGCCTGTGAAATTGGCAGGGAAAACAAGGGTATAGCGCTGGTTTCAGAAAGCAGAAAATTAAAACCCATAGAAAGATGAGGACTGGAGTGAAATCAGAGATAAAATGGATGAGAAATGCAGTATTTCACAGCCAAAGCACACAATGAAAATTAGAATAAAGATCACAGAGGCGGTTTATAAGGAACAAGAAGGACGCTAACCTCTTAACTTTATATAGGACCAAATTCAGAGATTAATACACTCTTCTGCACAAAGTGCCTATTACAGAGTAAGTGAATGTCAATCTTCTGTGAATTAAATGCCAGATTTCTTCATTAATTCGCAGTATGATATGTATTCGGCATTGAAATCCAAGCCTGATCCTGGACACAAAGCAAAGGCCGACTTTCAGCTTTCGTTATCTTTAGATATTACTGTTCTTTCAGGGAAAGTAAATAAGGAACGAAAGAAAAGCAAGGGGTCAGAGCAGCCCCGCACACTGCGGTCACGGTGACCGGGAACAGCGAGAGCACCCCCCCCCACACACCCCCCCGGGCAGAACAGAGCGTGAAACTCGTCATCTATTTATCAGGACTAAGGTGCATGAAATTGGCTCTTAACCTCACAGTTAGGAGGTTTAATTGGAAATCACGGCTTTACAGAGTCGGGGGAGGGGGGATGTTACCCAAACAGCATGATGAATGAGGGAGGGGCCCAGCAGGATCCCCCGACCAGCCGATGTGAGAACATGGATGGTGGCTGAATTTATAGCTGGGGAGGGTCGGCAGATAGGCGGCGGCTCACAGGAAACAGGCAGTTCCCCCACCCCCATCTCTTGACGTTCTATGGCACCCCATTGCGATCTGCCACCAACTGGAGGGACAGAAACAGAGCAGCTCTGGGCACAGACAGGCCCAGCAAATTGGGGGGGGGGCATCTGATCAATGGATACGGATGGGAGGGGCACCCGAATGAGGCGGCGGGGTGGGAGGGGCACCCGAATGAGGCTGCGGGGTGGGAGGGGCACCTGAATGAGGCAGCAGGGTGGAAGGGGCCCCTGAATGAGGCAGCGGGGTGGAAGGGGCCACTATTTCAAATGCTATTTATTTCAAATGCTGCTCAAATCTCAAATGTTCTGCATCCAATAAATGGAAACATGAAGGCGATACATTCTCTGATAAAGAAGCTGAGGGAGATCCTGGCTCTCCGTGGCATTCACACTAAAAGCTGACGGACAGGCCCCCTGTGCACTCAAGAGACACATCTGGAAATGACTGATCCACCATATTGTTGTTGACATAGAGGACACAGCCTTCAATCACTTACAATGCAACCCTGAGGGGTTGCTATAAGCAACAGGAAGACCTCGGGGATGGGCAGGCCTGTGATTTTGATATAAATATCTGACCTTTTGTATCTGTCAGCTCTCTAATTACATTAGGATTAATTGGGCCGAGTCTGAGGGACTGATGTAAAGGGAATTGCAATATTAATGTGCGGCCCTGTTGCAGGAACACTCTGGGGCTCTCTCATACTGCCCCGTTAATTAGGCCTTTATTTAAAAGCAATAAACAAGAGTAGTAGGCCATTAACACACGTGTGCATTAGAGGGCGCTGTTTCCATCCCAAGCAGTGCAGTGTCCCTTTATTGCTACTATACAAATTTGTTATTGTTTTTATGTGAAAATCTGCTCCAGTGGCAGTCCGAAGAGATACGCAGCAGGGTACGGAAAAAGCAGCCGCATCCTTGATGAGCAGATGATGACGGCGGTCTCCGGCAGGCATCGCCATGAACACAGCCCCGTAACTGCAACACTGTGCTCTCCGTACTGCAGCATTAGCCAGATATCTCTGTAATCACAGCAGCCGGGCCTAAGATATCGGCCCCCGTGGATCTGTTTTCTGCAGAGTGCCGCCGGACCGCCCTTTCCTTTATTAATCTGGGTGTGACAAAAACGCCGGAGGGGCTGGGCGTGCTGCGTTCGATTTGTCCTTTATTGGAGCAGTGGGTCTGTCTGTTAGGATAACAGCAGCCCGGGAAGCGGCGATGGGCAGCGATTTGCCCGGCACGGTAAACAAGTCACGTAATCTGAGACTGAGGAGGAAGAAGAGGCAAGTGGCAGTGGGAGGAAGGGCATCCAGAATGCGCCTGGCAGAGTCCTTGCTAATGCACCGGCCCTTAAATCACTTGCATTCAAAGCAGTAAATGGTCTCGGGCCTAAATACATTTCTGATTCATTTGAATGTTATCGCACATCCAGACCCCGGAGGTCATCTGGCGAAGGTTTCTCCGTGTTCCGAGAATCCAGACCATGCAAAGTGAAGCAGTGTTTAGTTTGCATGATCCCCGTCTGTGCAGGGCTGCCACCATCTATCCAGTATTATACAGGATACAGCATGTCTCAGTATGGAATCCTCCCATAGCGTAAGGGACATGTGGCAACCCTGCGTCAGTGGAACAAGCTTTGTGAAGACCTGAGGTCTGCTGAAACTGTCAGCTCATTTACATCAGGGCTTAAAACATTACTGTTTGCTGCACATTTTCAATAAATAAAGTCATTTTAGTCAAAAGCTGTCAACAATATAACATTTTAACTATTCGATTGGGTCGATCGATTTGGCTTTTAGGCTTTTTTGTCTTTTAAATGTGATATTAATGTCTTATTTTATGTATCCTTGTATCTTTGTAAAGTACATTGCTTTGCATCTGACTTGTGCTATATAAATAAACTTGATTTGCCTTGCAAACTCACAGCATGAGCAGCGACTCTGCCAGTGCCTTCAGGGATGTGGTGGACCTCAGGTCAGTGCCTTCAGGGATGTGGTGGACCTCAGGTCCGTGCCTTCAGGGATGTGGTGGACCTCAGGTTCGCATCCCCACACCTATCCATACAGCTTTACCTTTAACTCCTCTAGTCTTCATCTTTAATACTGAGAGATACTATGAGGTTCTGCCATAAGATACCATGACTCTGGTGTTCTGACCACGTCGTATTTATCCATTTTACTCCAGCATTAATGTGAGTACTGGGTGACATGAACCTGTGATATTTATACAACTGATCTTTATCCCAGGTTGAGGTCGACAGTGAAAACCATTGTGGTCATACAGGCAGGGTGGTGTAAATATATACAATAGAGAAGCATTTCTGCTTTCAGACCATGACCAACAATATTAAAAAAGAAAACTTGTCAAGTAAAAAATCAAAAACAGAATCACCCTTTTTGGTGGAATTCAGATTCACCTCATCAGTCTAAAGCAGATTACTTGTGAGGTCTGATTCTTGGCTGGTATTCGACAGAAGAGTGAGCAATTTTTAACAGAGGATATTCTAGAGACTCTCGGGGCCCCTAGGCAGGGGAAAAAAAACTCCACGGGGGCCTTCGAATCACCTTCCCACGACATAGTAAAATTTATTAGCATTACTTTAACGTGAATTCTAAATTAATATCAACAAAGAATTTAATAAACAGTAGTCCTTTGTTTTAACTTTGATGAACAACAGAATACATAATTAAAGCAGATTTGTTGCTGTGGTGTGCTGTGTAATCCCCACACAGCAATGTTCATTTTCACAGCATATTTTGCTTCAGTTTTAGTCTTAAGCCCTTTGACGAAAATGCAACTTAGTTCTAGTCATAGACATTCGATTTTTTATTTTTTTTTGGTTTAGTCTTTTTTTATTTTTTATTTTAGTTTTACAGGATATTTAGTCTACTAAACCTACTTTATATTTAGTCAACTAAATCTACAGCCCGTGCAGTAAAATGAAACTGACAGGTTTAGCTGTAGTCTAATACATACATGTACATAGCTCACGCACAATTCGGTCTATGTCTATCCACTCTAGTTTCCTAGTTTAAGGATATAGGTTTAACTGTTGAATTGTAACTCTTTGCAATTTTAAACTGGCTTTATATAAACTTCATTTATCATTAAATGAGGTGTAATTAAAACCAAAATTTTGTCTCAAACAAAATTACATTAACACATCTTCATAAATATTATATTTAAAAAAAACTCGTGTCCTCTCTCAAAAACATTATCAAGTATTGGACTGTCATGCAATAAGGGATGAAGGGTGTCGGAGCAGGAGATGGGGCAAACAAACGGGGTTTTATTCAAGTAAAAGACCAAAACATAAAGGAACAGGATCACGGGTTGCCAACTCTGGTCAGTTGGCTGATGTGCATTGCAAGAGCTACCTTGTAAATAAGCTGTGGGGTTTGCAAACTACCCCAATGCTTTAGATACAGGTAATTTGAGGTTTATAATGGAATAATATAGATTTGCCATAATATTTCTTGTGAGAGAGTCAGAAAGCACGAGTGTCACGCCAGATGCGTGAGGGTTGGCAGCCCTGGATCATGAGAGACCAAAACCAGGAGCATGGAACCCTATAAACGGGCTGGGCCACACACAGGATCGACCTTAATGCCAGGACTGGGGAGCCCATTAATACAAGGACTAATGAGGGAGCAAAACGAGAGGCAGCCGGAGTGAATCACACAAGGGCAGGAACAAGTGATAAGACAAACGCAAAACAGTCAGAACAGAGTAAGATTCTGCCTGACTTGATTTCCTGACGTGTTAAAACTAGTGTTATCCATTTACAAGCATGCATACAACTCTATATTTGTATTTGTATATTTGCCGTACTGTGTCATGTGCAATAGAAATATGCACAGAGCATCACATCGCTCATTGTCCAGTTTCTTTTTCATCAGCAATGATTTTAAAAACATTCATCTTACTTTTTGTCATTAAAGGCACATTTTTTTAGTTTTTGTTCCATTTTCATTACAGAAAAAAATGCTGTTGGTATTTTTCGTCTTAGTTTTTATCAGCAACCAGCTCAGGGGTCCAAGGAAATTGCCTGCCTTGCCTGTTCTGCTGCTGTTCCTATGACTCTGAAGCTAAGAGGAGGGTATTTCATACCATAAGGGACCTGCTGCGAGGAGCCTGTACGGCCAGATTGACTGCCTGTTGAGTTTACACCCCATTTACACATTATATGAGCACTTCACGGCATCTAAACCCAGCCTTTTGCTTTCAACGTCGTCTGGAGGACAAAGAGCATCGCGATGGTGCCTCTCAGCACGATTCCGAATCATTTCCTGCTAAGAGAACCTCTCAGCGAGCACGCCCCCCCCCCCCCAAAAGCCGCAACCTGTCCAACTATGTGATGCTCTTTACCAGCACATCACACCGGGAAATGCTCTGTTATAGTGAGGAATACATTATATATAAAAAATAAAAAAAACATCACATAGCATAACAGAAATTATTCACCATCAAGATGTATTACTGGCTGAAATTAGTTATTAGGGTACTTTCTTTTGCTGCACTTATAAATTCCAAAGAGATACTGCGTAACATTAAATTAGGGACTGGGACTGGGATGCTAACAGAGGTCAGAACAGAGAGCGGGAAAACCTGTACAGGAAACTGACACCAGGGCAAGACGGCCCTCAGCGGGACAACGGTCCAAAGCACCCAGCTGGGACAGTGAAGATCCCAGAAAGGGATGGTCAAAGGCCAGAGTCTGCAGGAGGAGGTGACAAAAAGCAGGCCGGGAATCTGCCGCCAAGTGCTCCCAATCCTGAGGTCCCCCGATGCTCGACGCGTGCCTGGTCTGCGGTGCCATCCAAACAACGCTGGGCCTCTTGGTTATCAGCAGCCATCTTTGTCTAGATCAACAGGGAGGTTTAGGGGTAGGGTTGTGCAGAAACACAAGGGCAGAGTCCACACAGAGTCCACACAGAGTCCACAGTCTTGCAGTGCTGGGAATGTATCCATGGAAATGGGCCAACGAAGAGTGTGAAGAGCGAGGGGGAGTCCGGCTGAATCTAGCCCCCGCTACTGAGCACATCTTCCCACTGTCTGGCCTTTAATTTAACGACCGGCGGGGCACAGCCAAATAACGAAAAAAAGTTCAGCTGAATTACGATGGCGTTATCTTCCAAAAAGGGTGGATCTCGGCTCTGTGGGAACATTTGATGGAACCAGATAAGAATGAATATGGAAATCCTGGAAAATGGGTCTGGCAAATAGCTCCATCAGAATCATAACTGCAATCACCGCATTTTCTTCATTTTCTTTTTAAAAGGAATCTACAAAAGTCACAAGCCTCTGTGGTACAGGAGAATGCGGCAGCCCTCTTCAGGAGTGAAGGGCAGAAAAGTCGAGGGGCCGTCTGCTCTCAGCCACACACACACACACGCACACGCACACACACGCACACATGTACATGCAAGGGACGTGCATGGATGCGAAATCGTCTCTGATGAAAACAGCACTTTCCCTGAACCCGTCCTGAATTATTCATCAGTGCGGATAATGTTGGTAAATTATTCTTATATTGCAGGAAAAGATTCATCTCTTGAGCGAGCCTTGGTAGGAGGCGGCCGGTAATATATTTATTATGCTAAAATAATGGCTGGAAATGGAGGGCAAGGCGGCCGTTTGCTGTGTGTTTGTAATTTAAATCTCCCTGGAGGGAGCGGCGAACGAGCCGGGGGGGACGGCGTCTAGTGACTCGCCGGATCCCAGAAGCTGATAAATGGGGGCCATCTACCTGAAGAGGAAATTGGGCAGCCCCTCCCCCAGCGGCGAGGGAAGGTGTATCCCCATGCCTAAACATGTTTCCCAGGTCCACAGACCAGGCGTGACTCCCCAGGACTGATTTCTTTAAGCTAAAGGACGGTGTCAGAAGCTGGAATTAGCGCCCCCCACCCCCCAGAGCGCAGGTTGATTTACAGGCTGCCACGATTCACACTCAGCCCTGGCTTCTGCATACATTGAATTAGCGGAGTGGGTCTCTGAGGTCTGTCAATCTCAGTCAGCGTTATCCAATCTAGAACCCCCCCCCCAGCCAGCCAGCCAGCCAGCGTTTCAGCTCTGTGGCTGACTGGCCGATGGCCCTCATTGAAAACTCGGCTGAAAGGACGTGCTAACGGGCGGTATCAGGCTAATTTGAAAAGGATCCACTTATTCAGTCTTAAATTCCTAAGTTGTGGCACCTTGAACAAGCCGTAGGGAAGCCCAGCCTCTGCAGGAGAACAGCGCCCCGTGTGAAATGAGAAAGGACCCGCGCTGCACACTTCGGTTCACTACGAATTACAGCGTTTTTTTCCACAATTCTACCAGTATGACGGTCTCTCCCCTGAAGCATCTCCTTCACGGTTATTATTTGTGCTGATTTTTAGTGTAAAATACTGCAGCTTTAGGTTACTGATTAAGATAAATTTACTACTATTTTTATGGTTTTAAAGGTCAGAAAAAGCCAGTCCATGGTAAACAAGACTCAGAAAGTAAGCAGCCTGAGTACACCTATAACACACACCTATACCACACACTGAAAATCGGTACAGCTCAACACCATTAGCACAGCTAGAGTTCAAACTATATGGACAGCACTGTTCAAGCTGGAATCTGATGGAGTCAGGACATCCATGACCGTCCAGAAACTTCCAACAATACATGTTGAATTCCACACACAGTGTGTCAGTGCCCCTCATGTCTTCACACACACAGCCCCATCTAATCAATCAGAACTCCTTCAACCCATTTCCTTCTGTGGTCTAGTTAGTTGATGTTACATTTATATATCACTTTTCACGACACCCAAAGCACTTTACAAAACCAACAGAGAGCCACTTCAACCACCACTGTGTAGCGCCAGCACACTCAACTACACAGTGGCAAAGGTGGTGAAGGGGCAGGAGAGAATTCAGCAGTTAGATAGAGGGGATGATTAGGAGGCCGCGTTTGACAGGGTCACAGTGGGTAGCTTTAGCCGGGACATCAGGATACCACCCCTACTGGGAAAGAGGCCCAGGGATCTTTTATGAGCTCAGAGAGTCAGGTCCTCGGGAACTTTTACATGTCATCCGAAGGACGGCACCATTTTTACAGCACAGTGTCCCCGTCACTGCTCTGGGGCATTGGGATCCACACAGACCACAGGATGGGCTCCTCCTGTTGGCCACACCAACACCTCTTCCAGCAGCAACCCAGCTTTCCTAGTTGGTCTCCCATACAAGGCCAAAACCTGCATAGCTTCATATAGGCTACATTCACACTGCAGGCCTTAATGCTTTTAAAACGAAGACGCATGATGCTCATGCGCAAATCTGCCCGCTTATGATATGAGCCTTCCAATTTTGCCTGAACAGATTTATCTCCCCAAATACTTATTAAATCCAGCACCTCACTGTCCTTCCACTGGACAACTTCTGTGCTCTCCTCCATGCTTGGCACTCTGATGGAGACATATGGTGACTTCCACCTGCGCAGAATTGTGACGAACATCGTTTGACGGTGACGTAAAAGCCACATGAATTTCGATTTCGCTGTTCAGACTGAGGTCGCATTGCAAAAAATCAGACCTGTATCCGATTTATGACCACATAGCGAAGTGGCCCAAATCGGAATTGAAAAAATCGGATTTCGTGTGACTTGTGCCGTTCACATTGTCATGAAAAGATGCGATCCAAGTCACATATGAGCAAAAAATTGGATTTGGGCCACATTTGTCCTGCAGTTTGAACGCAGCCATAGATTATCCAGTCTGAACTGCAGGCGGTACGGCTGCTGGTGAGACGATTCGATGAGTAGCACAGTTCAGCATCCCTGACTACCATCTGGGAATAACCAGGGATGCCACATCACATTCCCACAGCGGCCAAAGTTATCGCCGCCTCCATCATGTTTCCGTGTGTGAGTGCGCATGGCGGACAGCATCCCCCCCCCCCCCCCCACCATGCCCCACATTTACCACTTACATTGTTTATCTGCCGCTCTGAGCCGGCATTTCCCAATCCGGACTTTGGGGACCCCAGACAGTCCAAATCTTTGCTCCTGCTAAGTCCACAAAAAAACATGGACTCTCTGTGGGTCACCAAGGATCGGGTTGGGAAACACTGCTGTGATCTAAAGACTGAAGCCTACAGTCTTTGGGACAAACATGCCTAGTCGTGATCCTTTTACCTGCTGTATTAAACATGTGGAGGGGGATGGTGGTGGGCAATAAAAAAAAAAATGTGGAGGGCCAAAGGGGCACTGGCCCCAGCTTAAAATTGGCCCCCAGAGTGGCCCTTCGCCATCACACACTGACTGAAACTTGATCATTGACTAATAAGACTGGCCTTTCTGTATGAATTAGATCATAGACCAAGGCTATTCAAATTATGGTCCTGAGCACTGCTGGTTTTCCAGGCTTTCAGTCAGGTGTGAAGCCTCTGACCAATCAGAATCAGTAATTATTAACCTAACTGTCTGGGAGAACTGAAAACAAGGCCTGGATTTGGAATCGAGGGCCAGATTTGAATATCCCTGTATTAAAACTTAGCAAGTGTTAACTCAATTCTAAGAAAAGACAGGAACCTTAAATCAGAACCGTAACTCGGCTGATAACAGTGACCGAGTCCCTTGGGCCTCCAGCTGCTCACATTGAAGCTTGTTCCATAAAATGCCGCTTTGAAATCATTTATGGAGAATTAATGCCAGGTTGTGCTGGCGACCTGAAACATGGCTAATATAAGGAGACGGCAGGATGCTTTTTACGGGCCATTCCAGACATTGGAGTGCATTCCCAGCCACATCTGATCCAACATTTCGTACTTCCACATTTTAAAATATCTCACAGCTGTCAGAAGTTCCGTCTCACGGACAGGGATAGCGTACGCAGCGAGACGGCTATAACCCTTAAGTGAGCGCGCAGCTTGGGCGCCCCGCTTGATATCCTCCGACATTTTTCTTATGGACATATTTCTCACAAAATATTTGCATATATATTGATATTTTATCCACACCTAAGCAAGCAGAAGTAACGGAATAGGCACAAGCTCAATTTACTGCGGAGGAGTGGGACACTGTATCTGGGGGAGGGGTCTTTCGTCGGCTGGAATAACAAGACGTAGCATGGCCTCGAAATGGCAGATCAAATTACTCCAGTGGGGCGAGGGATCGGGGGATCAGAGGAGCAGGATGAGAGTGGAGGAAGATCCAGAGCCCCACGCCACCAGCCACGTCCACCTGGCTTAAAAACACCAGCTTAAAAACATTCTTATACATTCATAACGGTGAGTTTCTGAAGCAGAGACCAGATCATTAGGCGCCTCGCCCCCTGCTGTCTGAGCAGACACATCACAGCCAAAATTGGGTGTCTAATAGAAAGGGACTGCGGCTGCTGCTCCTAGTAACTGAATGGCAGTGTCTGAGCCAGAGGAAGGCCTATGTTCAGATGTGCTAATGCTGATTAATGTTGACGCGAAATAAAGGCAATTTCCCTCCATGTAATTAGAGTTTGGGTCACGTTCCCACTTTTATATAAACCCTTTCATTGCTCAACAAACATAGCATTGTAATTAGATTGTATTTTTTTCCAAATGGATCCACAGCGTAATACAGAATAGGGGAGGGGAGGGGTAGCCAGGATCGTTACCCCTGGCTCCTTCACAGGACCAGCCCTGTAGAACACAGCACACTGCCCTGGAAGTTAGGTACAATGCAGCGGACCACGTCTCCAAGCAGACGGGGAGCTGAAGAGAGGACGCCGCTGTACTCCGAGGAGTAACAGGGTCTGAGAGGCTGTCGGAGGTCCGCGAGCACTGTACGCTCCACGATCGGCAAACTGGCTAATTTAGACAGAGTCAAACAGGGCTTTTCCACTGGCATACAGGAACCAGGCTGTGCCCGACCAGTACCACGAAGACTAGTTACAGCGCGGCTCCATGCTTGTTTTGGTTCTCCACTGCAGGAGGGTCGGCTCGGTGGAGTTACGTAAAACTGAAGAGACATTTAATTGCTGTTCATACGTTGTACAATCGGTACATCACAATTTACTATGTACAATTATTATTATTTTTTTACAGTGTGCTAATTTCCGCCAGTATGTCTGTGAGAATTGCTTTCTTATTTTAGCATCAAACGCTAGAGGAATTAGCATCCGTTTGCGTAAATTTGCTTTACGATTGCACTCTATTCAGCTGTTCTATAGTACTTTAAGTAGAAGGTTGTTATGTACAAGATCCATGTTATTGGAAATGCATCAATACATTGCGACGTGTGATACTATTAACGATGAATAATCTATAAAACATACGCTTTATGCTACAGATAATCCATGCGCAGTACACCAGTATTTCAGCGCATTTTGTCCAATCAGATGACGGTGACGCAAACAGCTCAGTTCGGTCAAGCTTTCGGCCCAGCTCAGTGCTAGTATGGCTCGAGTACGGAAAACCGCCAATTTGCAGTAGGGCTCAGTTCTCAATGGCAGTGGAAAAGCACCGAAAGGAATAGATATCCTCAGCCCTAAAAAAAAAAAAAAGCCTAGCTGACGTGTAGGATCCATGTTGAATGTTCCTGAAAGGCTGACCAGCTCTTAAAGACACAGGACAGGAATAAGGAGAGTGTCAGTCCTCCCCTGCAGTTGGCACACTGCAAAACGAAGCAGAGAGCTTTTAAAACTGCCAGTCCTACTGTGGTAGATGGCGTCACCTGGCAGTTTCCCGGGATACACCAGGGCACCCCTTAGCAGAGCCGTTGCAGGTGCTCGAGGGACGCGGGAAGAGGAGAGTCAGCGGGCAGCCGTGTGAAGTCACCACACACACACACACTCCCACACACACACTGGAGAGCCAACGGTCCGAAGGAGAATTTGCTAAAAATAAGACGATGCCTTAATCAAACCTCCCTGCACTAAGAAAGCAGAAAACCAAAGAAATCAAAGTATCAGCAGTTCTCCTAAAACAAACACACGTGCACACGCACTTACAGACACACATACAGACGCACACGGACACACGCACGCACTTCTGCATGCGCGCACACACACACAGCTATGAGGAAGAAGCTGTGCTGCACGACTTTCACCCTTCCAGAAGCTCAGCTTGGGATACCAAGTTTGGTGTTATTTGGAAACGGATTGAGTAGTATTGCCTTCCTGCAAGAGATCTACACTCAACCCAAACCCCACCCTCCCAGCTGAATTAATTTCTGCCGCTCAGCTGACAGACGATCAAACTCGGTACAGACACGCAGAGAAGCTGCATTTCCGGCTCCGTCCTTAAAGCGCTAGGTTCCCCGGCCTCTCTGTGCACTCCCCGCTCCTGCTCCCCCCACCGTGAACTCCTGTCTCCCTCCCTCAGGACTGACTCCATATGCTCCCATCCACCCGGTCCTCCAATACCCTCACATCCTACCCAAAAACTCCCCGGACTATTGATGTTTCATAGCCATCTCGGTGACCGTCGTCCCCATTGATAGCCAGGAGATTGCATGTTTCCAACTGGCTCCAGAATGATTCATGTTTCCTGATGGGGGCGCTCTGGAGCATTCTTCCTGATGCAATGACGTGACTTTGCCACCCTCCCCGTCTCACCAATGGTGCCATCGACTCGGACGTGGCAAGGTTGCCCCGCCCCTGGCACCCATCACGCAAAAAGCCGCACCTCCACGTGACACGTGTGTTATGGGCCGCTGTTCACATCTGAGAGCGGTGTTTGTCACGTGAAGTGGCCTCCCGTCCTGCCCCCTCACAGCATTACCCTGGGCCCCCTTGAGACTTTCCTCGCCTCCAGAGGTTTAAAAAAAACAGCGCGCTCATGTGACGTACGAGGAATACAACACAGAAATGCGCAGCACAGGTGGGATGTTCCCATACACTTCAAACCAGTGCGGCATGTTTAACGGAACACACCTTTTCCTTAAACATCACCACCGCCCCTTCCCATAAGTACCTATCAACCGATTATGCCCAGTTGATCAGAGGAAGGCCGAAGGAGGGGTGAATTATGGACAACCCCCGCCCCCCCAGCACTGACTCATCACTTGGTCAGCCGAGAGAGCCTTTCTCCAAAATACAGTAAACAGAGCACTGCTGCCACCTAGTGGACAGAAGTGTTACCTGCTGGCTGCGGGAGTGATTTCTATAGCAGAGAGAATCCACTCAGCCCTGACAATGCAGATGAATGACGGAGGAAGTCCAGCAGGATAAAGCCCATTCGAGGGATGTGATGATGACAGTGCCAGAGGTGGGACTCAAACCCGCGATCTCTTTGGTCCAGAGGCAAGCAACCTAGGGTTTTAGCTTCCGCTACACTAGAAGGAAGACTATGCCATACTCCAACTACACTCTATGTAAAGATGTGCTTCCTCAAATTTATTTTAAAATGTTCGCCAATTTCCACTTATGGCCACGAGTTCTAGTATTAAAACTAATATTGAAATAGCCATTTGGCTGAACAGCATCCAGACCTGTTAGAATGTTATATACATGGATCATGCCCCCCTTAGGCTAAACCGATTCAGCTCAGCTAACCTCTCCTCATAAGACATTCCTCTAAGACCAGGAATCATTCTCATAGCCCTTAAGTGTTGCACCTTTTCCAAGGCAGCAATGTCCTCCTTAAGGTATGGTGACCAAACCTGCACACAATATTCTAGGTGGGG
>JAABNX020000042.1:5297510-5307680 GCA_015163995.2 Mormyrus lacerda | reverse complement strand
CCTTTATTTCAGTGGAACCCATAAAATATCTGTACTTTATATTTCTGCTCCCTGCATGGAGCACCTTACATTTATCTTTGTTCATTTTCATCTGCCAAGTATCAGCCCAGTCGGTAATTAAATCAAGATCCCATTGTAGCCTCTATGCTGCTAGATCAGTATCTGCTACACCACCCACCTTGGTGTCATCTGCAAATTTAACCAGTTTACTGAATGTACTGGTGTCAATATCATTAATGTAAATTAGGAACAATAGTAGTCCTAAAATTGAACCTTGCGGTACCCCACTATGAACGCAGGCCCTGCAGCTTCGATCTTAAGCAAGAGCTGTTTGTGGTGGACAACATTAAAGGCCTTCTGGACTTCTAAGTCGATCACATCATTGGCCTTTGTGTGATCAATGTCTCTTGTAGATTCCTCAAAGGACTCAAGTAAATTAGTTAAACAGGATCCACCTCTCCTAAATCCATGTTGGCTATCCCTCAGAATGTTATTTGACTCCAGGTAATCTACCATTTTCACTTGGATTATAGCTTCCATTATTTTTCCAGTAATGCTAGTTAAACTGATTGGCTTATAGTTTGCTGGATTTCTTCTATCCCCTTTTTTGAATATGGGTGTTATATTATCATGCTTCCAATCAGAAGGTACCGCACCCGCAGATAACGATTTCTGGAATATTACAGTTAAAGGTTGGCTAATAATTTCCCTCATCTCTTTTAAAGCTATAGGTAAGATGCCATCAGGGCCCTGCGATTTATTTTGAGTTTAGCTAGGCTTAGTACCGCATCAGCCTCAGTTATACATATATTGGTCATAGACGACGCTGTATTTGTAATAAATGGTGGTAAGTTACTCATGTTCTCTACTGTGAACACCCGTGTAAAATAATCATTAAACTTATTTACTATATCAATTTCATTTTCAATTATAAGGCCCTTACTATCCTGCAAATTAGTGATTTCTGCTTTTAAAGCTCTTTTGGAGTTAAAATATTGGAAGAAACTTCTAATGTCATCGTTAGCCTCCAATGTAATCATCATATCTACATTCCTCTTGGCGAGTCTAATGTTATTTTTTAACTCAACCTGTAGACTTAGATACTCCTGTTTTATTCTGAAATCATGTTATTTTCCCCAGGCAATTTCAATGCAAACCTGAAATGTAGAAGAAAAATCACATACTAATGGCAGTTTGTGGTACGTAGCTGCAGCTCCAGGGCAGCGATGCCTGGTACAGACAATGAAACACACATGAAGGTCCTGAGCTTCTTCATCTGAAGCAGTGGAAAATATTTACACAGCTGGATCCCCTACTGAAGGGGTTGAGGTTAAGATCTTCACCCAAGAGTACAACAGCATAGTTCGGCGCGGGATTCAAACGGGCGTCTCGAAAAGTTACACGTCCATACTCTCAACCGTCATGTGACCTGCTTCCAGAAACAAGCAAACGAAGTCATTTCTGTACATGTCCGATGCATATTGTCACCTTCCCCCTCTGCGTGTAGGCAGGAAATGCAATAATCAGGAGTCCTGAAACAGAAGTGGTTTTCTAAAGATTGGATTTGATTTCAGAGTCATGCAATGATACTGAATCACAAACACAGTCCTAAGTACGTAGAGAAGCATGATGCACATATAGCCTGCAGAGCCGGGGCGGGGGGGGGAGGGGGAGTTCAGATCTGAGGAGCACAGAATTGACACAAACACATGAAGGCCCCCGGCCGCACCGCCCCCTCAACACTGCCAGACCCATAACAGCAGGAACCTCACCACACCTGACTCGAGACACAGATGCCGCACAGATGCCTGCAGGTTCAGGGGATCCAGTTTGCTATTCACTTTGGCAATTTGAAACGCGTCTTGCACACTGCAGAAAATGACTTTTTCTCCCAATCGATATCAGCTCTCGGCGCTGGAGAAGATCATAGCAGGGGCCGTCAGCAGAGCCTGGCAACACGGCCGTCTTTGGGACGCAGAGAAGAAGCTTCCCTGCTGAAAGTATTGACGGGCAGCCTTCGCGTCCGGCAAGGTCAGCTGTTCAGACCCATCCTGAGGACCCACCAGCCACAGGGGGCAGCGGAACAGTCACCACAGGGAGGGGGGATAGTACAGCTGTCTATGTGTGAGGTACATATAACATTGTAGGGACCAAATATTCCCACAATATGGTAAAATCTGTTACTTTTTAGCTTGTAGGGACATCTTGAGGTCCCCACAGTATACACCTCAATTTTATGCAATCAAAAAACTAAAAATGTCTAAAATCGCGTTTTTTGGTTACTTATGGTTAGGGTTAGGTAGGGGTTAAGATCATGAAGCTTCTCGCCAATCAGCTGCTCCAATCCATTTGCACGCTGTCACTGCATCCCCACGGTCCAGCCGTATCACCTGCTCACCCACATCTATTTCACCGGAGCGTGATTTCCGTGCACCATCACCACCCTTCGGCACAGAGACCCGGACCGACGCCCCCTTAAGGCCCGATCTGGCATCCAGGGGGAAGAAAAATCAGACAAGCAGCCAGTCATTCAGAAAGTACCGTTTGCAGCGTCTATATGGAGCCTCATTGCAATGCATTAATTTTAAACGTGTTACACATAATAATTCATGAACTGCAGTCTGCTATTCGTAAAGATATTTTGGACAATTTCAATTAATCCCTCGTGCTCTGAAGGAAACATACAGGATTAGTGTAAAGGAACAGGCTGAAGCTGAACCGCAAATTGAGCTTTTGTTAAATGAAGCCATTTCTATAAAAAAAAATAAAATGACACAACTAAGATTGTATAAATGGAGCTGAATTACAAAAATAAAAAAAACATTCACTCAGTGTCTGTCTGATTATCTTATTTGTTCTGGATAATCAAAATTCATTAGTATCTCCGATACACTTAAAATTCAGACGTTTCTGGACCTCCTTAAAATACTTCTTAATAATCACAATGATAATCTTTTAATGGAATCATGCTTCAGGGAAACCCCAGTTAACTTCACTGTTCTGACGTTCCCACATAATCCATAGTGCTGGAGGCGAGATGGAGATCACAGCTCTTCAGAAATGCAAGGTGCTCAGCAAATGGCCCTTCCAGAACTCCACTTAAAGCGTACCGTCCCCCAAACACAGAGCTCTATCCGTCTTCAGGCATCTCTTAAACTTTCTGGACATGTGAGGTTATCGAGAAAAATCGCACTGACGGGTTATAGCAAATCTTTAAATCCTTTATTAAAAATGACAGAAGTCGAGCGGCTCGAATTAAATGTATTAACTCACCAAAATGGCTGATTAAAGCCGTCAGAGGCGGGCAGCCCCGGGAGGAACGGGCTGGGGGTCCCGCCCCACGATTCTGTTTGGCAGAAGCTCACAATGCCATTACCAAGGTCACAAAGAAGAGCCCCAAGGAGATGGAAGGCCTCAATGAAGGACTTCCGGAGAGCCTGTCACCATAGCGATCCAGCAGCTGCAGAGCCACGCCATTGGTCCATCCAAAACCCAGCTGCAGGAGACCGAGAGGCAGGTAAGGACCTCCACAGACCCACGGCAGCACACACAAAATGGGAATGGAATGAACCTTCACATTACTTACAGGTGCAACCAGACAGTCCACATTTTTGCTCCCTCCCAGCTCATGGTAAGGAGCAAAAATGTGGACTGTCTGGGGGTCCTCGTAGACCAGGTTGGGAAATGCTGGCATACTGTAGTGAGAAATGGAGCAGAAGCAGCACCTACCTGGACCTCGTACTCTCCTCCACCCCCTGGCTGGCCATCTCCATCGACATCGTACTACAGGACACATTTACAAGCAGCTGTTCAGCCAAACAAACCTACCAGAATGCAGGTGGCAGTGATACAGGGTCACTACCTTTATCAAAGGTACAAAAATCCATCCCAGGAACGGACAGCTGTCAGGCCATGACCTCGATCACTGCGCCCCCTGCTGTTCAGCGAGAACCAAATACGCACAAATAGCAGAAATATCATCTAACCCCCTGCCCCCACTCACCTTCTCAAACATGGCTTCATACTTCTTGTACACCACCCAGTTAGTCTTTATCCATCTCTGTGCCAGATCAAATGCCAACTCCTGAGCCTTGGATATGTTCATGTTTGACAGCCCTGACATCACAGAAGGGGAGGAAAAAAAAAAGATGGGAATGGGGAGGAGAGCCGTCCACATCAGCCCCGCCGAACCGCCCAAGCACCACCAGCATGCAGTGGTTACACGGCGTAAGGCCCTACCCTCAATGAGCATGTGCTGTAGCGGGGGCCAAGCGTTAGGAAGGTCCCATTGCTGCCCGCTGTCCACCAGGGACGTCGGAACGCCATTTTGGAAGAGAAGTGCTCCGCTGTCCTGGTGAGATGGGGAGAGGACAGAAAATGACAGGGAACCCTGCTGGAATGGAGGAAGACCTCCCCCTGGTGGCGAGGTGGCAGAATGGCCAGTTTTCTACAAACCATCACAAGAGGAATGAAACCAGAGTCCATAGTTAATTATCAGGAGTTATCAGGGGCCAAAAGTCGAGTGACTGAGTCAGATAAGGCGCCGATAGCAGCGAAACAGGCAGATCAGGGACAAGTGAATGCAGCCGAGCGCGATTTGGGGCTGGCCAACTGCGCGTCAGAGACAACGGCACACCAACCTCCAAATAGCGGAGCGCCTTCTCCGGCATGTCGGGCCTGGAGTAGCACCCAGCCCAGATGGGAGCCAAGCCGCTGGGGTAGAATGCGGGACGACGGGCGCCGTTTGGCAGCTCGTAGTCAAACCAGCTACCCCTCTGCGGGTCCCACAACACCGTCTCCATGGCCCCCAGGCGATGATCTCGGGCCTTGTTATAATAGCTCGCCGACACCTCATTGCCTGTGCCAAGCACACACATACCCCTCACCTCCTAACTCCGCCCCCAGCCCATCCCGCATCCCCCCCCCCCCAGCCCATCCCGCCCCTCACCCACGACCCGGTGGAAGTTCGCCAGGAGCCCCTCGACGCGGCATAGCACGGAGTTCAGGTCCACGGGGATGATGCGGCTGGTGCCGATGTCCCTCAGGGAGGTCTGTCCAGGGCCAGCCAGGTACCAGCGGGACGAGAAGTCCCAACCAGACTCTGCACCCGAGTTCAGCTCCATGTACAGCTGCTGCTGTGCACCTGTGTGTGGAGGAGATGCAGATGATGGGGGCAGGCAGACACACACACACACACACACACACACACAGGTTGCAGATACACACACATACACAGGTATAGGTTGCAGACACATCCTTGGTTCACCTTGGTTCCTACTAGAACACAATTCAGGACCTTTACGACCATTAAAAGCTGAGGGATTTGTCGTCCTCTTAACCACTTTCAGATATTAATGCTTTACCTGCAGATAAGCCTTTGGCCAGTTCTGCGTCATCCGAGTAGGACTCTGGCCTGCAGGAGAGAGATCTCCATCATTTTAACACACTATAGCAGAGTCTTAAAGCACTTACGCAAGTCACTCTGGCTAAGGGCATCTGCCAAATGCTGTAAATGTAAACACACAGAGCGTGCAGAGTGTGTTTCAGAAGGGGGTGGGGAGAGGGTTAATGCTTTGTACCTGGGCTGGCCCACCGGCACAGCGTAACGATTCAGGGTGTTCAGGCGTCCTCCTTTAACCACGTCGAATGACCGGTTACTCATCCAGAACTCGTACTCACGCTCCAGAACTGGCAGAGCGTTCCTACGTGGATTGACACCCCAATTACCATCACGCGGTGGCCTTGGCTGAGGTCCCCCACACACCCGCAGCGGTCGACATACCTGAGCAGTTCTTCATCGCCCGTGGCCTGATAGTAGCTCTCTACCATGAGTGCGAGGAGAGGCGGCTGGCTACGCCGCTCGTAGTACCGCCGGCCACCGTTTGGGATGAAGCCGTACCTGATGGAGAAGAGAGGAAGCTGCCCTGATCCAGGTGCCGGACCTCACACGTTATCCAGAAAGAGTTTGTGGGATGAGCACGAGGACTGAAGTTGAGAAAAAAACACCCGCGAGAGGTGCTTGGTGGTCTTACCGATCAACCAGGTACAGAAAGTTCTGGATCATCCCTTTAGCCGTGTCCTGCATCTCAGAGAGAAGCAGCCCATTGAGAACCCAGTAGGAGTCCCTGAGAGACACAGTCGCATGTGAAGTTTTCATGATTGAGGATGAGGGGGGGTGGACGACGGACAGGCAGTTTGGGGCACTGCTCACCAGTAGTATATTTCTCGGAAGCGCCCCCCAGGCACGATGAAGGGGTGGGGAGTGTAGATCAGGGAGTACAGCTCGGGGTGGTCCCTCACGTCCAAACGGATCTGCACGCACACACAGAGAAGAGACAGTTCGCCCACCTCCACAGCAAACCCCATCCATCAGAACCAGGAGGGGTGTTTAAGCAGAAGCCGAGGGATTACCACGGTAAGAGTGAAGTAATACCAGACCCGTGGACAGATATGGCCTGTGATGAGAGGGGCCAGGCCAGTAGGGGGCAGGAGCATCTCACCTTCCGGCCCAGAGACTTCCACAGTTGGTGCAGCTTCCCCGCCCAGCTGCGCAGCTCTGCGTCCGCTATCTTAGAGAGGAACTGCGGCCTGCAAAGCAGGAAGAACCCAGGCGAAGAGCTCCGGCATCAACACGGAGTGGCCACCCCCAGGGTCCCATCCGCTCTATGAGGCTCATTTGTAGGTCGGCCAGCTGAGTCTAGTCATCAGCAGCATTACCAATATGCTATGCTGGGATGGGATGGACACCAGTGTTCAAATTGCACCAAAGTTAGATAAGGGCATAACTTTGGGTTGAGCATTTGGGGATCCAGAAGGTTGTATTGGCTGGTTTTGATTATTTGGCAGGGGGGGGGGTTGCATATCACCATTCCCCCATAATTTACGTCCCAGCTGATAGGAAAACAGCAGCTCAGATGATGATTTTATATATGAGAACTTAGATACAAACTAATCACCTTAATCAAAGTCACATGGAGGCAGATCGCCATGCCAGTTTACGCAGTTATCTATGGACAGCTTTATACTTACCCGTCGTGCCAGTCAGTCGGAGTCCATGGTTCGAACTCCTGGCCTGGAGGCTCAAAGTACTCGATAATAAAATCCCGCAGAACGGCAGGATGAACAGACCCACCCCGCGACACGGACGTCAGATTGCGGAAGGCATCCAGAACCTCACCTGGAGGAGACGGCAGAAATGCAGCTGCAGGACGCGCCCCAGTACAGCGGAGCCCTCAGGAGCCCCGGACGACCTACCAGGATCCTTCTGCAGCTTCATGTCCACAAAGTGCTTGTCGTCCTCAAACAGTCTGGTCATTTGCACCTGCTTCAGGATTTCCCCGGTGCAGTATATCTCACTAGATAACAGAAAAATCACTAGAAAGCATTTATTTTATTACAGAAAAACATCCCTCAGAAACATGTAAAAAGTAGGTAAATTTGGAAAACAATCTATTCTACATATCTATCAATATATAAGGACTTTTTGTATTATTTCTACCAACAATGTATGCATGGCATAAATTTGATGTTTTTTTTATTGAAAAGCTTCGTTCTCCCTAATGTCTAAGAAGAAAGGAAACAAACAGTTGATGCTTGTCCCACTTTTGCAAATATAGGAGCTGCATAAACAATCGTTTTCGCATCATTACCTTGTGTTTCTCCGAATACATGTCGCAAAATAGTTCCTGAAAATAACCGATTTGATGCAAAATAACTTTTGCGCTAGGATCTCCTGTATACTTCACAAGTGGTGGAACTTGTGCTCTGTTGGTTCAGAAACTTAAGGAGCGAATAACGTAAAATTTAAAACTAAAAAGCAGCGCAGTTTCGGGTTTTTTTTTTTTTTTGACGTATTGGAAGTGCAAAGCATGTGATGTCTACCTTGCTACTAGTTTATTATACAACCCCTGCTAACCCTAACCCGCTATACGCAAGTCCTGAAGTCTGTTACTATTACGTATATTTCCTTAAATCAAAACAGAACCATCAGTACACCAGGGAGCACTGACGGCCGCGCCAAACCCTACCTGTCACAGGAGCCGTAAAATTCACAGCTGACCGTAGGTATGAATAGGAATAAGCAGCTCCAGAGTAGCGCCATGACATCCGACCCCACACATGTAGAGCAGCACAGCAGGAATGGGCAGAGGTCCTTTTTATAGCCAGGAAATCATGGCGAGAGCCGCCAAGCTCCACCCACCAGCTATCTAGGCCCCCGCCATCCAGGCCTGTCCTTGTTTAACACATGAGCTGACAAAAACTTATTTCCGCATTTGTATCACTTTAAAAACTAAACCCTGATTCCTGCCCCGTCAGACCATGCCGATGGCTGCTTTCATGCACTGCTTCCTTACCGCTGAAACCAGCCAGGGAGAAGAGTCTTGCAGCTGGATTCTGAGCGGCTCCATGGCAGAGGCCTCAGTACCTACCATGGACCTACCAGCAGCAGCACATTGCTCAGTCGTCTAAAGCAGATCTTTGTGGTTTGTAGTCTTACCAAGAGCTGCAGTACTGCATGTAACCAAGGGTCCAGCCACTACACGAAAACACTGTTTAAAGGCAAAGAGCAATGATTGTTCGAGTCCCGCCACGCAGAATCCGAGAAAGTACTCTCTGCATGTGCAGCGCTGATAGATGGTGTCACCCAGAGCAACATCCGCTCCGTGGTTTCCTTCAAGGTTCTGAGAGCAGATCAACGAAAGTCATCGCACTGATCACGAACACCAGGCATTATTTTGTGCGGCCATCACAATAACAGCAGCAGACAGAATTTCAGTGAGCTTTTATTTTCTTTCAAAACACAAAACTTCGTCACTTCAGATGAACCAAATACCACTTTGTCCACAGTACTACTTTGACGCATCACTGACAAAAATCGCCAATTCAAAAGAAAGCGAATCTCAAAATGAAACTGGTCACGTTTTTCCCATGTTAATTCGGGTCCAAATTAAGAAATCTGTTAACGGGCAAAATTTTACTAATTTAGGTTTCATACCTTCCTTAAGATTGAAGGAACTGACTTAGAGGGGGGAAAAAAAAAAGTAACATCCTCTAGAAACCTGTTTCCTAGCATACCCCCCTCCCCCAAAAAAAAAAACCAACCCGAAAATGAAACCAGTGCTTCTATACCAGGAGCTCCCCCAACGATCACAAAGTCAGACCACAGCCACGGGAATTACCATCACCTCAGTCCAGAGGAGTGTCCCGGTATAGCAGCACAAAGGCAGCGTGTTCCCAACCCCAAAAAAAAAAGCCTTTCGAAGAACGAGATGATCAGTGGGTGAAAGCCTGATGTCCAGCACAAGCCAATTTTAAGACTGATCAAGGTAAGATGCTCCTCACCTCATTCTTCAAAAAGGAACCCCCCCCCCACCCCCCACCGGCATGTCAGAGCAACCCACCAGAGCACAGGAGAAGCCAAATGGCACGTAGTGACACCAGTTTCTCCGATACACAGAGAGTTGCTCATCCCACCCCGTGGCTTAAAAAACAGTCAGGCAGCTGCCAGAGTACCTGCAACTTAACCCAATTCCCCCAAGACTAAGGAACACAACACTCCAGTATTAACCCCCCCACCCCTCCCAAAACGTGTCATTTCAATAGGAGTGTTTACATGTACCTGGACCAAGAGACAAGGAGGAACAGGGTCAGGTTTGTCCACTGAGGGCTGCCGTCGCATTTCGGGGAAAAATCCCCCCATGGCAATACCCCCCCCATCTTTTTAGTCTCACTGAATGAAATCCAACACACCAGCCCTGGGGGTTAGAAGATGCGTGCAGCATTGCCTCAGTGAACAGACCGGACAGAAGGAGCATCTTACATGTACGTCAAACATGGGGACTCCCTGCAGAACCAAGAGCAGCCATTTAGACACTACAGAAGTGGGTAAACAGACACTGGCACAGGGAGCAGTTACATAACATACTTTACAGGACGACCCCCCCCCCCCCCATTTGAAATCCATTCCAAACTTAATGGCAGCAGAGATGTCAAAAGGGCCATGAAAACCACACTGTGTTCACACCAATTACTACAATTATCCTACAGCAACATGTGCAGAAGATCCCCTCTACCCTCCTTAAGAGATCAGGCAAACTCAGACACCTCTGCTGCTCTGGTAAAGGGAAAGTCACCATCTTATTCATTGCGGGGGGGGGGGGGGGGGGGGGG
>JAABNX020000042.1:5275420-5295892 GCA_015163995.2 Mormyrus lacerda | reverse complement strand
GTAAATAAAATTTTTAAAAAAAAAAAAAAAAAAAAAAAAAAAAAGGAAAAAAAAAAAACTGACAAGTGCTGGCTGAGGATAGATAGCCATACTGCAGGGAAGAGGCCAGGTGTTGGGTGTCTGCTTTGAGAAGAGCCTCCCTTGGTCCCCTCTGCTCTTTAGGAAGCGGTAGTGCACTTATAACGTCCTGTCGATGGAAAAGGCGGCCAATTCGTCCCAACGTTTGTTTGCAACTCTCATTCCTTTTCATTTGGTGGCACAAAAAGAAATAAATTAAAAAAGGAAGGTTTGGAAGATGGAAGGTTTATGCATTTCAAAATATATAAATCCTCCCAAAAATATATGGGGTGGGGGGAGGAGGGGGGGGGGCCTGTGGAGAGAGGAGAAAAGATCAAAGTCTAGAACCGCAAGTGGCTACCAATGGCATGAATTCAATGCAAAAAAATATGAATCAGTCTTCAGCTTGAGCCGGACTCCAAAGTGCTCGGCACATTCAGCCGAGCGACGGGACACAAGACCTTCAGGTGCTCACCTGTCCTCAGAGCTTCAGCTCCTCCCCGCTCTCGCTGTGATATTCCGCCACGTACAGGCTCTTGTCGATGCTGCCTGGAATGGGCTTGATCTCTGTACCCAACTGTTCCTCGATGCCCTTCAGGTTGAAGCGGTCGTCGTACGTGATCAGGTTGATGGCCAGGCCCAGATGTCCAAAGCGTCCTGTTAGGGAATAGAAGCCGGAGTGAGTTTCACACGCAGCACATGGACCCCCGTGCCCCTCTGCAGATAAATGACACTGCTGCGGCATAGGGCATCCCCAGGTCCCAGGAAGAACATCACGTACCAGATCGGCCAATGCGATGCAGGTACGTTTCTCCCAGCTTGGGAAAATCGAAGTTGATCACCACATTCACAGCTTGAATGTCAATTCCTCTGGTGAAGAGGTCTAAAAATGACAGAAGGCAGATAAGACCAGGGAGGGCAAACAACTTCAAAGCAACAATCTCCAAAAATACCCCCCCCCCCAGTTAACCTGCACCTTAACTTTGCGAGGTCTGATTAGTCATTTTTAACCTTTCTGTTACATCAGTGGGTTTGTCTGAAGACAAAGGATTCCTTCAACCCACAGTGTGTTGGCCTGGCCAGTCATCTTGTGGGAGTCATTAGATTCAATGACAAGCACACCCTACGGAGCAAACACTGCTCCCACGTGCTGTACATATATTCTAAGGGGGCTTTTCCACTGCACCAGGTACCGTACTTTTGGTACTTCAGTAAAGTCTAGCATTTATGTTAGTTTTCCACTGCTACTGCCACTGCCACTGAATAATCAATGCAAGATGGGGTATTTTGCGGTAACACACATTACAGGAGTAATGTAGGCAACACGTGATACTGATAGTATCGCATTTTATGCGGATGTAGTTCTACACTACATGGACCGCTAGGTAGAGATTAGGCTTTTTCATACCTGCATATACAGATATTATAGCATGGGGGAGGGGGGGGGGCTTATGTTTCAAGTCCCAAAGTACCTAAAACATACCCAAGCTGGTGTGATACTTTTTTTGTACTTGTACTCGACCGGAAATTAATGGCAAAGGGACCGTACCAAAAGTACTGTGTCAAAAGTACGGTTCCTGGTGCAGTGGAAGAGCCCCGTTAGATAACAGAACCACACACACACACACACACACACACAACTGACCCGAGAGCAATTTCATCCTGAGGTTCATGAAACCAAAACACTTTCCTTTACCTACCGAATCACAAACCTGAACCTCGCTTTGCTACACATCAACCCTAATGCTCTCCAAGGTCAGAGCACATCCCGCGATGGAGCTACGGCCCAGGCACTGGGCTGCCTGCCAAAGCCACGCGTTCACACATCACCTACCAGTGCAGACGAGATTCCGACAGAGGCCGTTTCTGAAGTCGTGGAACACGCGGTTACGGTGCTCCTAGAAGACAAAACATCACAGGTTGAGCGACGCGAGCAGGAATAACGGCTGCCTGCATATCGGAGCGGCAGCTCGGGTCACACCTGTCTCATCTTGGCGTGAATATAGAAGCAGGAGTAGCCCAGCTGGGAGATCTTCTTGGCCAGCAACTCAACACGTTGGGATGAGTTGCAGAAGATTATAGACTGATTAATCTGGAGCTGGAAAAAAAAAAAAAAAAAAAAGGAAAGAGTCAGCCAGGCACGTTGACAGTACACAACAGCACGTGCAGGGGGCATCTTACAAGTGCTCACCCGGGAGAAAAGTGTATTAAGGCAGTGGACTTTCTGTCTCTCAGTCACATAGGCGTAATACTGGGTCACTCCTTTTAGAGTCAGCTCCTCCATCAGGTTAATCTCATACGGCTTCTGCAGATGGGAGCCCTGCAGGGGAGGGAGTACAACATCATCCAAGGACACTGGAGTGCCAGCACTGCAGCTGGGGGGCTTTGCAAGAGCCCCAGAGCACTGAAACAGCCCTCTTTCACCTCAAATTAGTGTGGCGTGTCATGCCTGCCATTCTGTTGTTTTTTTAATTACAAGACAGTTCAATTACCCTTCCAGTAAGAAAAGAACTCCCTGTAGGCAAACACCAAACAGGCAAAATCGGAGCTGCACAACATAAACAGCATCATCTTAACTAAACCATTATTGCCAGCAGACTGCCAACTGATGTTTCTGACATTGCATTGGAGGTAACGATACCATCCTGTCTCACCTGACCATTCACCACTGACCCTTAAAGTATCAAAACTGAGTAATCGACTACTAACCAAGTAACAAGATAAATGAACAAACGTCTTGCAGCTCTTGGCTCTGTACAACTTACCATGAATTTCTGCACGCTAAGTGGAAACGTGGCTGAATACAGCAAGATCTGCCTCTGTTTCGACAAGAAACTCAGAATCTCCTCCATCATCTGCACAAAGTCCTGGGACAGGAGCTTGTCCGCCTGTTCAGACATACGAGACGTTTAGAGGGGGATGCGTGTACTCGCCAGCATCTTCATCACCAGCCGAAGCTCACACACACACACCAAGGACTCACCTCATCCAACACGATCATCTGCACCTGATCGACTTTGGCCACTCCCTTTTTGATGAGATCCAGAATCCTTCCGGGGGTAGCGATGACAACATGCACTGTGTGCACAGAGACACATTCAGTTCACTCCTCCTGTGCCCATCTACCCCGACGCACGTCTCCAGCGCCAACTCACCAGTCTCGTCGAGCCTCATGATGTCATCGCGAAGGTTGGTGCCCCCCGTGGTGGCCATGACTTTGACCCCACCCATGTGTTTGCTGACCTGGATGCAGATCTGACTCACCTGCAGAGCCAGTTCTCTGGTGGGCACAATGACCAGGGCTGCAGGCAAGAGACAAGAACATTTACCCCCCACACAAAAACCACCGATCACACTGGCTCCAGAGACCACCACAGAGGCACATACTACTCGGCGACTGATTTATAAGAGCTGTGTTACGATAAGCTAGTCAGCCACTGGCAAATCTAGCCACCATAAATACACAGCTGAAGTCCCGAGGCAGGTGCTTCCCCCCCCATACCCTGTATGCAGTCCTTCTTCAGGTCAATGCGTTCAAGTAAGGGAATGAGGTAGGCGCCGCTTTTGCCAGTGCCGTTCTTGGCTCTGGCCAGGATATCCCTCCCAGACAACGCAATGGGAATGCTTTCCTCCTGGAAAGTGATACAGATGCACATTGACTTAAGTGTCCACAGGCCCAGATACACAACTGGTTCCCAGAGCAAATAGCGGCCACATACCTGAATGGGCGACGGTTTCTCCCAACCCATCTCAAAGATGCCCATCAGGAGCTCCCTCTTCAGGCAATAATCTTCAAACTCATTGCCTTTTGTGGCCGTCACATCCTGCAAGGTCCCAAAGCAAAAATCGACTCACAAATTACTCTAATAAACAGCAAAGCGATAACGTCAATGATGGCAGATATACCACATGACAAACTAACGCAGGCAAAAAGGAGTATCAGCATGCGTTTGTGATCTGCTGGAATAGAAACATTACAGGCACCCACGTAGAACAGGACACACAACCAAACTGATGGCATTACTGATTTTCAGAGTCATTTGTTCATGTCAATCTATGCTTCTTACCGAAGTTCTCATTCTCAGATCTTTAGGAGGAAGTTTTAGATTCTTCTTCCAGTCATCTCCAGGCCTGTCAAAGGGAGAATTACTTCATTTAATCATCAGAAACCAAGTTCATTTTAGGAATGGGACAAAAGGAGCCAATTACCCAGCTACTTTGCATGGAAACTGAAGACTTTGATATCTGAAGAATAAAATTACACAGAACAATGTTTATTTCAAAGAACTTGCAGAATAACCAAGAGCAGTCAGTAATAAAAAAAAAAAAAAAAAAAAAAAAAAGCATCCCAACAAAATCTGTCCCCCCTCACCAAGTCACTAAGGAGAAGGGAAGAATAAAAAGAAATCAAAATCAATTTCGGAGAAACTCCAGACGACATCGGTTGTTGAGGGTATGAACGGAACCAGCAGCACGACAGAACACCACGAGCCCATGGCTCTGGGTGCAGATCTGAAGTCGGCCGGAGTATTTACACTCAGACTCGACGGCTCTACAGGGGGGACTTACTTGATGACGGTGTTGGCTGTGGGCATGGGCTGGGAGCTGCCGTTGTTGATTGTGCTGGATGACTTCACCTGACTGGTCGGCTGCAGTTGGGCCCCACCCCCGCCGCCACTGGGGCCCCCTGCTGGCTTCACTGATCCTCGTAGCTGACCATTCTGACTGGACAATCCCAGGATCACTGGGTTCTCTGTTCTAGCGGTGCTCATGGCTACTCAGTTCAACAAATATTTCAAATCAATCCGAGTCTTAATATAGAGAATAGTCTCTTCTCAAATGTTCGAGAGAATCTGAAAAATCCCGGACTCAGTCTCTGGTTAATGGAAAGAGCTTCTTCCTTGAATCAGTCTTGTTCATCGATATTTTAATCCTTCGTTTAATGTTTTTATGTCTTGCTCAGTAAATGAGTCAATATTGCAAAGCATGAGACACTGGCACAGTGCTGCCACACCCCACCTCTGTGGTTCAGGTCTCCCCTAAGACAATCCAATGGTCAACAAGCCAGTGTCAGTCATTTTATTACTGTGATTTTCTTCTCTTTTTTTTTTTTTTAAATCCACTCTTGCTCCAATTTATCTTCAATACGTTTACTTCATTTCCTCAGGTGCTTCCTGTGGCACAAATAAGAGGCGTATAAGAAACTGTTCAGTTTAAGAGTGCTTGAGAGATTAAACAGGCATCAGCGTGGACGCAGAACGTGGACAGACCTTCATGAGCTAGTGGCAGGAGGCCCAGAGTAACGCTGTGTACAGCAGTAATACACGTTATAATATTAAGTAACCAATAATCTGCCACAAAATGAGCCTCTATATTTGAGAAGATCAACAGCAACAGTTTAACTCGGGCAAAGTGAAAGTCTCTACCGTCCGAGCCGGTTATGTGGCATTTCAACCAGCCCAGCTGGGGAAGAAAGCGGGCGGCTGGCCAAAGGCCCGGACAAATCCAACCTTCGTAAGAACACTTCACATCTAACTGGTTAACAATAGGACTGGATCAAACATTTTACAGCTGGCTCTACTAAGCCGGACTTTACTAACCTGGCACGGGGGCTGATAACCGCGGCTAGTTAATCGACTGCGGCCCAAACCCCACTCAGTAGCTCTTAACTTCTAACTAGTTCCCTAGACGGTCACTAACCAGGGGTAAAGTTAGTTATGTCGTTAAACCGTGATAAAACAGCCAGGTGGAGAGCCTCTGGGCCGGACACGTATGCTAACGATTACCAGTCGGCCAGTAGGTTAACTTGGACTGTTGAACCGAAACCGAATATCCCGAAGGCCGTCACCTCGACATCTAACCAAAACCATAACCGGTTAACCCCAGACGGACTGGACTTTTAGTGACGTTAGCGACGAAACGTCCACACATTCGACTGCAAGCTAAGCTGCTAACTAGCACCCTGTGGCTAACAAGCTAGGTGCACAGGGCAAAAGCGTAGATATTTGAAATAATTAACTGGCATTAAATATACCAAAACAGTTCATTTGCAATAACCGCCCAGGCTACGTCGAAAGTAACTTAATTTCTTAACGAGTTAAATGTGACAGAAAGTCTCAGTCGTTAAAAACGTCACAAGCATAAACAAAAAATAATAACCATAAACCAACAAATTATCGAAGGAGACTTTGAAATACTAGCCTGTTAACGGAAAAGGACAAAGCAGAAGTTCGCAAGCAGTGAAGCCGAGGCGTATTTACCGCGGATGGCGGAGATTACCGCTACGCTTTTGGCTGTATATCTTATTTGGTCTGCTGTAGCTCGTCGGCTTTACTCTCTTTAAGCAGAAGCTCTAAGATGGCTTCCCTTCTTCTTAAACCCTGCCCATCTCGTCAGCTGACGGAGACCGACAATTAACGAATTCGGTCGGACACACTCGTAAACGTTCGAGTATATGCGGAACTGTTCGGACTCACTCGGGCAAGCTCGGAAATATTCGTACATACTCGTTCTTCCTCGGGTTCATGTTTTCGCGTGAGTGGGTTGCCGCATATTATCGTGAGGAGGATTGCCTGTTCTGAAGTCGCTTCGGGACGAATCTCGGTCAAGATGGCTTCTCCCCCCCTTTTTTTAGTGATCTAACCAATGGCTTGTTCTCTGATGATTCGTGTTTGTCAAATTTATATGCACATTTCATTAATATTGTAATAAGGTATATCTAGTACTAGCTTATTTGAGCCGAGTGCCGATATCGTCGCTTTCATTGTGCTTGTTTTTAAATGTCATCTCAGAGGTGTGACTTTTCATAAGAACTTTTCCTCTGATGTTCAGACTGCCTTTTGTTTTATCTTTGTAGACATCTGTTCAATTTTAAAGTCACTAACCGTTTGTTCAAATCTCTTCATCATCACCTTCATCATCTCTCCTCCTTCTCCTTCAAAAAAATCAAGATGGTTACAAATATTTGAGGGGAAAAAAGTGATCAAAATGTTCGACATGGTCCAAAAGGTGTCACGTTATGCAATGATGCATGAAATTCTGTATGTGGTTATAGAATATAATTAGCCTGACAGTCGTGGTAGCATGTATTTCATACATGTTAATCGACCTGAACCATGCTTCAGTGCAAGGGAACAGGAATCATAGGAGGGCATTTCTGAACGTGCTTGCTTTGAGGATTAACCTGACAGGACTGTCGACATTTCCGGGTCATTAAAAGACTCAATATACGGAAAGGAAGGTGTTACCAGATGTGTAAAGTCTACACCAGGACATAGCTCATCAGTGGTAGTGAAACGTAACCACTGTTTGCTGTAAGGTGTATTCATGTGACACTGGGCAGGCTGTTTTGTCATAAATCACTCTCCTGCCACAGGGCGCACACGCACGCACGCACACACACACACACACACACACACAAACTCACACGGCGTCAATGAGCAGAAGACAAAAACTGCTTTAACAGCCTTTTCTCCCCCCTCCCCAGATTTTTAGGCTTCTATTAAAACACAGTTATACAGAACAGTTGCAAACAACCACAAATTGCATCATATTTACAGCACCGATATATATATTTATGTATTCTCATTCACAACAGTTTGGTAGCCAGAGGAAAAAAATCCAAATAAAGTGAAAATAGATAAAAATTACTATCTGCAGCCCTCTCCTAACTAGCTTCCCCACCAAATTTACTGATCTGTGAAATGTACATATTTTACAGGTATAAAAATGGCTTCACAATGATCTGATTTATTGTTTAGTACCATGTCTTAGATATTACAAATTTTTTTCCTTTTTAAACTTTTTTTTTTTTTTTTTTTTTTTTTAAGATGACCCATTTAAGATGAACCATTTTTTTCAGTTTTTATCCAAATTAAAAGAGCATTTAAGGACAGCAATACTAATGACACAAGTTGCCATAGTAACATTGATAATACCATAAGGACATAATAGAGAGCAGTTTTTACAGATTGGGGGAGGCGATTCAGAAGGGCATGTTGGCCATGCCGCCGTGCCCGTAGCCCAAGGGACTGTCCAGGGACATGCCGCGCTGTCTCAGGGGCTGGGGGCCCATCATCACGGGGCCCTGGGGGGACATCAGCAGCCCCTGGGGTCCATAAGGGTCTCCGGGGACGGACAAGGCTCGCTGCTTGGCCTGCATCATCATGAGGCTCTGCTGATGTTGCTGGGGCGACATCACGCCAGGGTGGGGATGCGGGGCTTGGTGTAGGATGCTGTCAGCCATCATGGCCTGCTGCTGATGGTGGTGATGGTGCTGTTGTGGCTGGGGCATCATGGCTGTCCTGCCCATGCCGTGCCCTGGATGACAGGCAGGGCCCATGCCCGGCCCTGGCGCCAGGCCCCGCGGTCCACCGGGGGGCATGCCCATGCCCATGCGCATGCCTGGGTGCGACGGGTGGGGCGGCTGCAATTGCTGCTCCGCCATCATATTCTGCAGGCTGGCGATGTGGGGGTTGGACGAGGGGGCACCAGCCAGCACGGGGCCGCCCGGGGGGTGCGGCTTCAGGAGCTGGGGGCCTGGGACTGGCCCCTGGTGTGACTGGGCCTCACTCTTGGGGAAGTACTGCAGGGTGCTGCTGGGCTTGTCGGCCGGGATGATGCGCGACAGGTCGAACTCGGGGATCCCTGTGGGAGTCGGGCGGATGACGTCGCTCAGGTCAGGGCTGTCCCCCGTTGGCACGGGGTGGAAGGCATCCACGGGGTGCGGGGGCCTCTGCTGGGGCAGTCCCTTGCCCAGCATCTGAAGCTGGTGGTGGGGCAGCACCTCGTCCGGTGGCTGAGGGTACTGCTGAGGCATGCCGGGCCCGGGGGAGTGCAGTGGCCCCTGGGGGGGCGGCTGCATGCGTGAGAAGCCCCCCATGAGGTTCTGCTGGAGCATTGGTGAGACGCTGCAGGGCTCCATCCCATCTGGGGGGCCCCCCATCATGCCCGGGGTCATGCCAGGCATGCCCATGGAGCCCGGCGAGTGAAGCAGCGCCCCCGGGGGCTCGTGGGACAGTGGGGGCTGTCCCTGCAGCACCATCCCCATGGGACTCTGGGCACCACTGGAGGGGCCCATGGAGCTCTGGGAGGCGAGCATCATCTGGGAGGACTGGTGGCTTCCCATGCTTCCTGGGGGGAGGGGGGTGCAGAAGAGCTAAGGGTTGGTGGTTTGAATGCACTGAGCAGCCATCTACTCACAGCCAACTATTACAGTGTTTCAGGGGAGGACAACACAGCCTTATAATAAAACACTTCATATTTATAATCCTCTTTTCTGCTGTGGAGTGTGGAAAAATGCGTGATCGGTATACCTGTCATGTTGACGCCAGGCAGTAGGGGGCGATCCGGGAGCATCTCGTCATCGGAGGTGGCGATGGTCTTGATGGCGTCATGGTAAAGTGGCGTGGAGCTGGGCATCGCATACTTAGACATCTGGGACATGAGGGACAGGGGATTTTGGGAAGTGGGCACCCCGTCAGGGGAAGAGGTGAACGGCATGCTGGGATTCATGGAGCCGGGCTGACTGATGGGCGTGGAGCTGGTGCTTCTGGGAGGTAGGGAAGGCCCTGCGAGACGGGAGGACGCACAGAGTCAGAAACGGCAGCGGTATCTCACACGAGATGGTGCCCGGTCGCATCTGACCCCCACAGGGACCTTACCAGTCTCGGTCGAGCTGCTTCCTCCATTTCCAATGCCCTTGCCGCTGGGTGGCCCCCCTGGACTGGGCATCGTCGTCTTGGGGGAGGCCACCCAAGCGGGGGAGGCCACAGGCATGGCTGGTGATTTCAGACGGCCGGGGGAGCCGGTGGGGGAGCGCAGGCCCAAGGAGGAGGGGCCCATCACCTGGGGTGACTTCATGGAAGAAGACGGGGTTCCCACTCCACTCGTAGCTGGCAGCGGTGGAGGAGGGGGTCCTGCGGCAGACATCTGAGGGGGGGAAGACTTCAGACTGGGGGCAGAGGGGGAGGGCATGAGAGGAGAGGCCTCCTGGCTGAGGGAGGGCGATTTCAGCTGATGGGGCAACGGAGTGGCCGGGGAGCCCATGGGATTGGCGCCGATCGACAGGTCCGAGGGGTGGCGTTGGCCGAGCTCAGGGCCCCGGGGGCCTGAATTCATGGGCATGTGGCTGAGCCTGGAGCCCCCCATGAGGGGCGGACCCTGGTGCTCGGACCCAAACATGTCTGGACCGGCTTCCTGGTGGAGGTATCCACCTGCCCCTGGGCCACCGGGGAAGGGCCCCTGATTGGGGTACTGAAGGGGCCCCCCTCTCCCAGGGGCCATGCCTTTGTTACTCTGCATGCCGCTGCCCAGCTCCCGGCCGTTCTGTGATGCTCTGATTCGGCAGATTTCCTCCGAGCTCAGCATCTCCCCCAGGGTACTGGGACCAGGTCCGGGACCAGCCCGCAGCTTCTGCGCCAGGATCATCTGCTGCATCTGGGGGTTCATGTTCACACTGCCCATCGGTGCATCCACCAAGTCTCTGAGAGGGGGGCCCCCTCCGGCACCTGCACCTCCACCCCCCAAGGGAGAGCCCAACATTGCCCTTGAGCTCACAAAGTCCATGGGGTCGCCTCGAGGGGCCGGACCCCCACCCATGCCAGGACCCGGGAAGCCCCCCCCACCCATGCCATCCAGTATTCTGGGCCCCCCCAGGCCTACCTGCTGCTTGCCCAGCCTCTCCAACTCCATCCTATGCAGCCCTTGCAGCTGCCTCTTCTCCAGCATGCGAAACATCTCCTCCCGGGTCAAGAACCGCTCCGAATTGGCCTGGAGGTGGGGCGGAGGCCCACTGAGGCCCCCGGGGGGGTAACACCCTGGGAAACGGCCCCCAGCTCCCACGTTGGGGGGCATGTCTTCGGTCCAGCCCATGGCTGGCCTGGAAGGCCTCTGGTGCCCCATTGCCTCGATAGACAGCACTCCTCCAGCACCGCCTGGGTAGACACCACCACCCCCACCACCAGGTGGCGCTCTATGCATCTGCCCCAGGAAGTGCGGTGCCCTTGGCCCTTCCTGGTGCATGTCCATCATGCGGCCGCCGCCTCCCGGCCCCATCCCGCCTCCCATCATGGCCGCCGGTGGCCACTGCTGTTCCCCCGGCTTGCTGTGATAGGGCGGCGGGGGTCCTCGCATCATGGGCCCCCCCATGCCCGCTTCAGGCATCATCCTGTAGTGGTGGGGGTGCATCTCCTGCTGCCTCCGCTTCTCCTGATAGTACTCCTCTTGCAGCTTCCTCCAGGCCACCTGCTCGGGGGTGAGGCCGTCAGGGCACAGCAGGCCGCCTACGTCCATGCCAGTGGGCGAGGGGGCCTGGTGATGCAGGGACAGCAGGCCGGCGTGGGGTCCCATGGGCGGCTCATCCAGGCCAGAGGGCTCCAGGCTCTGCGTCTGCGAGATGATGGACTGCAGGGGCTCCTCATACTTGCGCAGGGGCCCTAGAGGGGGCAGGCCGCCGTTATTGCTGCTGCAGTTAGCGGGGTTGTTAGCGCCATCGTTGGGCCCACCGGGGGCGTCGCCGGTGTTTCCATCCGGCCCCGAGGGCTCCCCCGGCCCAGCCCCACTGCGCAGGAGCAGCCGCTCGATGTCGCGCAGCGTCTGCAGTGACCGCTCGCGATGCTCCAGCTGCTCTTTGGAGAGCCTGTCAGCGCCACCAGGCACCGCCACCGGGCCCGGCTCCCGCTGCAGGAGGGACGCCACCGGACTGGGCGAAGGGGAGACGCCAGTGGCAGCGTGGGGCAGCAGGGCTGGTCCTTCGGGGTCCCCGGGCCTAGGGGTAGCAGCGGCACCCGGCCCTGGCTGGTGTGTCCCCGGGCCACCGTAGACCCCGGCAGGCCGGCCCTGAGGGAGGTCCTCCTCAGCATTGCCGGAGGAGGTGGGGGTGCTCCCTGACAGCAGGTGACCCCCCGCTCCCCCTCCCACGGAGGCCGGTCGGGGTGTGCCACTCTGCGATTTGGGCGTGCCGGTCGGGGGGGTGCTGGAGTTCATCTGCTCCGAAAGGGTGGGCAGCTTCACAGGTGGGGGACACTGAGAGAGAGTGAAAAAGAGAAAAAGGAGGGAGGGACAGAGAAAGTGTGGGGGAGGGAGGAAGGGAGAGAGAGAGTGAGGGTATGGTCAGTGTGTTCATGCATGCGTGATTACCATGTACCTGCTCCTTAGTGGGACTTACCTTGTCCAGTTTGGCGTGCGGGACGTTCTGCTGGTGAAACGTAACGATGGAGTCGACGTGGCCGTGCATGACGGCATCCGCCGCACTGAGGGACACAGAGCCACACGGTGACCACAGGACACAGCGGCAGGTGTCGGCTCTTCCTGAGAGAACGTTCTTACCTGTTAGCCAGGCTGGTGGTGAAAACATACACCACCTGCTGGGCGGGGGCGGGTCCCGTCCCCAGTCCTCGCCCCAAAGCAGAGCACCCGGATTCGCTGATGGAGCCCATTGGAGGGGGTCCAGTCATGGAATGGGTGGGGCCTGCCACTGAAGGGTCTCCTGGGAAAAAAAGTTTTAAAGTAAATATATTTATATTTTACATTTACATCTATTCATGTAGCAGATGTTTTACCCAAAGCAGGCACAGTCATCACTCAAAGGTCCAACAGCACAGCACTCTACATGTACTACACTTTCAGTAAAGCACAAGCTTCATGACATCACTTTTCCTCTCAACACAGACTGCATTCAATATCTCATATTTTAATTTGCTATACAAACCAGCTTTTAATTCTGAGTCTTTTTGATAGCTCAATGTTCAGCTTGATTCATGGCTTTGACTACGCATTTCCCTAACTCGGCACTAGATGGAGACAAAACCCATAAAAGTCGACAATTTCTATTTGATCCATTTTGACTAATGAAAAGGGGGCTAGTTAATGAGAATTAACAGCCCAAACTCTGTTTACACTGCCATGGATAATCCCATCATTAACCTCGCGGTTATATCCGCTGGTTCCCTCCGCAGGGGCTCCCTACAGCTGAATTGCAAGGGAAGCCCCCCGTGAGATTTGAGAGCTGAATGGCGAGAATCCACTCTGCTGTCATCTCTGTCACACTGTCACCGAGTCTGGCAGCTTCACATATTGCGAGTGTGTTGCGATTGGCTGGCTGCTATAATCATGTGACCGTGGCATCCATGCAGAGGATTGAGGATACAACACCATGGCTAACACTAAGCACAGAAACACAGCCGTCTGGCACGACCGATAGGGAAATGCCGCTGTGCAGAGCCCTCTGGGACTCGCCACAGCATAGGCTTTGGGCACCGTACAGCAGCTCAGCCCCAGAAAGCCAGCACTCACTGTGAGCACCGACGAGCGCCTTGTCCTCGTCATCCTCTGTGTCGGGCCCGGAGCACCACTCGTCTCCGCTGTATGGCTGTTTCTTCACCAGGACGCACCGCCGCTTGCTGCGCATGGCGCCCTCTACTGGACAGGTTGTGAATGGACAGATATGGCACAAGGTTCATTTACAGATTACAGACACGGTATACTGTAATTTCTCCCTTTTTAACAAACTGAAGAAGACAGGTGTGACGTTCCAATTTAAAGTAGCTGACAGCAAGTAAGCGAGGTCCGACTAAAGCATTTACAAATAAGCCAAAGCGTGACATCATATCACCCTGGACTGAGATCCATTCCATTGATTTCATCTTGTAATATTTCGTTCTTAAGCTGCACAGAAAAAACATGAGTATCCCATTCCCAACATCCTAGACCTTCAGATCGAAGGGTGGGACACCATACAGAACAGGAGGCCATACCTGAGAAGGCTGACCAGCAGGCAAGAAGCAGAGCGATCAGAAGGCATATAACACGTATATAATCACATGTGTGAGGTATATATCAGGTATACAATCACATAAGTGTGAGGTATATATCAGGTATACAATCACATAAGTGTGAGGTATATATCAGGTATACAATCACATATGTGTGAGGTATATATCAGGTATACAATCACATATGTGTGAGGTATATCAGGTATACAATCACATATGTGAGGTGTATATAATCATGTATGTGTGAGGTATATATCAGGTACATAATCATGTATGTGTGAGGTATATATCAGGTATATAATCACATACGTGCAAGGTCTATATCGGGTATATATGAGGTATACATCAGGCATGTGCAAGGTATAGCATGAGGTATGTCCGACGTATATATCAAGTATATTACACATACATGAGGCATATATCTGATAGCCATATACATCACATAAACAAAAGAGTTCAATTACTGAATTCAGGTGCTTCATTCAGACCCATTGTCACAGGTGTATAATATCAAGCCCCTAGTCGTGCACTCAGGTTTACAAGCATTTCTGAAAGAATGGGTCATTCTGAAGAGCTCAGTGAATTCAGGCGTGGTGCTGTGATACGATGCCACTTTTTCAATAAGCGAGTTCAATTTCTTCCTTGCTAGATATTCCATGGTCCAACTGTAAGTGGTTTTATTGCAAAGTGGAAGTGTTTAGGAATAACCACGAGGTGGTAGACCATTTAAAGTAACACTGCGGGGTCGCTGAGTGCTGAGGCACATAGTGCGTAAAAGTCGCCAACACTCTGTTGACTCAATAACTGCAGAGTTCCAAACTTCCTCTGGCATTAACTCCAGCACAAAACTGTGTGCTGGGAACCTCATGGAATGAGATTCCTTAGCTGAGCAGCTGCAGGCAAGCCTCACATCACCAAGCTCAATGCCAAGCGTCGGATGGAGTGGGGTGAAGCACGCCGCCACTGGACTCTGGCAGCCTGATGGACTTTACCTGCCTGACTGCACTGTGCCCACTGGGAAATGGGGTAGGGAGTGTTGGGCATCTCAGATCCAGTTGCTCAACTAGTTGGTAGAAACAATATCCTGGTCTGGATTTGTAGCTTCTGGACCTGAAATGCCCAACACTGGCTGTGTGGTTGTTCTTCAGGGGTTAAGCTAAGCCCCTTAGTTCCAGTGAAGGCAGCTCTTAATGCTTCAGCATACCAAGTCATTTTGGACAATTGCTTTGAACTTTGTGGGAACAGTTTGAGGAAGGCCCCTTCTCTGTTCTAGAATGGCTGTGCCCCAGTGCTCAAAGCAGGGTCCATAAAGATAAGGTTGGGTGAGTTTGGTGTGAAAGAACTTGACTGGCAACTGAGAGCCCTGACCTCAACCCCATCAAACACCTTTGGGATGAATTATAGTGGAGATTGTGAGCCAGGTCCAAAATCGGTGCCTGACCTCACAAATGCTCTTCTGGATGAATGGGCAAAAATCTTGTAGAAAGCCTCCCCAAAAGAGTGGTAGCTGTTATGCCTGCAAAGGGGGAACCAACTCCATACTGATGCCTATGAATTTACAACGTCATAAAAGTCCCTGTACGTGCAATGAGCAGATGTCCAATGTATAATGTATGCATGAAGGTATATACCAGAGAGGTCTGCTCCAGACTTCTCTCTCAAGTTGCTTTTTCCTCTCTCCATTTGTGAGGTGGTGTTAATCTGGGGGGGGGGCTGTTTTTCATCTTGGTGTGTGCAACCCATCAATACAGATGATTTAGGGGAAAACGCGATTTTCGCTCTCAGTGAATACATAAACACCATGCTTCTGTCTATCTGTCCATCTGTAACGGGAAGGCCTGTGCGCCTTCTTCAGACGTCCTGTGTGTTTGCGCGTGTAGGCAGCAGAAACTGGGTGGCAGTGAGGGGCGGGGCTACAGGAAACCCATGATGAGTCAGGTTCACCGTACTCACGATGTCCGCCAGTGGTGCTTGGGGGCGGGCAGCAGCGACAACGCGCGCGATTCCAGCCACCCCACACGCGCACATCAAGTCTCTCGGCAAAAACCCCGTTTATGATTTGACACCCCCTCGTCAGCGAGGAGCCACAGGCGCGGAGTGGCACGGAACGGCCGCCTACCTTTGGCGTCAGGTTCCAGGATGGGTGTCAGGCCGTCTCTCTGCTCCCTCGTGTCCACAGACAAACTTCTGTCACGTTTAGCTTTGCCCTTTGTGGCCCCCCCTGCACCGGCACTCTTCAGCCCAGAATTCCCCGGGGAGATCTGATTGGCCTTGGCTCCATGGCCCCCCGCCGCCATGCCCTTTGACCCCAGGGCCCCAGCAGGCCCCTGCTGCTGCTGCTGCTGCTGCTGCTGCTGATTTACATTGGGGATCAGGGGCTGGGCACTGCTGTTCACCTGCTTGCCATGATTGGTCAACTTATTGTCGGGGTGCATCTGATTGGCCGGGACCAAGAGTCAAGCCGGTGGCTGCAGGGGATGTCGAGGGCTGAGCCCCGCTGTGTGGCCTTTTCTGCTTAGGGACGCAGCTGAGAAAGCAAACACAGGGCAGAGGGAGTTACAGGGGGGGCTGCCACACTGCAGTATGTCCGTCTGCTATAGCACAGACCTCATCTTTCTTTCCCTTCGGCGATGAGAAAATCTTCGGGAAAAACGCCACTTGACCAGTCGCCATGAGATGCATATAAACACGGGTAGCAAGGACGGCTCACTATGCTTCCTCTCTCGTGAGCAACCGCGCAGTGTGGCCTGTCCCCGCCCCCACCCCCCAGCCTCAGCAAAAGGTCAAAGGTTATGGCTATTAATACAATCCCCCAGACAGGGAGGCAGATGACAGTGGTGACATTTCCAGCAGAAAGTCCCACAGTAGACATCTTCCCCTTTCTGAGTCTCGTCAGAAGGCCGGGCAGAACGTCTCCACGATTAAAAGTAAACTTTATTAGCTAATTATTGATTAAAGCTTCAGTTCTTCTTCTTTATTAAATGTCACTCAAACAGAAAAAGTTAAGTATATCAAAATATGGAGGCATAATGAAGTTTCTCCAAGACTCCTTTTTACCTGTAAATAAGTCGGCACTGCTTCGGTCACAGCCTTATTCAAGGAGTCTCACCTCAGTCAGACGCCTCGCTGACACAGAGCCAGGGAGACAGCGGACATGCTGTCCATGGAGTCTTCATGTAACATGGGCCTTCCTGTGTGGCAGGAGGAGGAGCCGTCAGGGGGGAGACACGGTCAGCAGGAGCACCATCACGGGGGAGGCACAGTCAGGGGGGAGACGTGGCCAATAGGAGCACCATCGGGGGGGGGGTGCAGTCAGGGGGGAGACATGGTCAGGGGGGAGAGGTGGTCAACAGGAGCATCACCTGGGAGGTGAGGCACAGTCAGGGGGGAGGGGTGATCAACAGAAGCATCATTAGGATGAGAGACACAGTTGAGAGAGAGGCACAGTTGAGGGGGAGGCATAGCCTGAAGACAGCCATGGTCGGGGAGAGAGGCACGGTCGGGGAGAGAGGCACGGTCGGGGAGAGAGATAACAACACAGAGTGAATGCAAAGTGTACTAGACATGATCAAAATTGCAAAATGAGAAGAGCTCTCTCTTTCCACATGGTAAAGCACTGAGGAGCATGACATCTATTACCAATACTAAAAACAAAAAAAATCAAAACGTCGTGGGATGGAGGCCCCATGATCGGTGATCCAAGAAGTACAGAAAGACCCATCCCACGGAGGCCTTCATCAGCGCTCCGTTTTAACCACAGCGGGCAGCATTTCGGCCGCATGGGGTGGTGGTGCCATGGGGAGGGTGGGCGCATCCATCCAGGCATGCGAGGAAAACAGTCCAACGTTTAATATTCTAACGCGGAGACAACAAAGAATAAACTGCAAAAGTGCAAAGTGACTTCAATACAAGCGACGCAGGCAAAACCAGGTAAGTCGTAAACGCAGGGACCCACTACCCAGCAGCGCTGTGAAGGCGTCGACGGACGGACACCCTCCCTGCTTATGAGTTTCAACACGACACAGAGACAAAGCATGACATGTGAAACTCCAGCAATGACACAATCAGCAAGCCGCCAGTTCAAACAGGCCCCCCTTCCAGCACGGGCTGGAAATTCCTCTGGTATTAAACGGCACCTCTTGCAAAATCGAACAGACCCCGAAGCGATTTTTATCTTGCACGGTGACGCACAGGCTGAGAAACGCCCCCGCTGCCCGTCTCATCTGCGACGAAACCGACTGGGCCGCTCACCTCACTGAGTGATAACGAGTGAACAGCTATCAGTCATTAACCTGGGCTGTACAGCTCTCTGCCTGCTTCCTGCATAATCACTCACTTAAAGGGGAGAGAGAGAGAAAGAGAGACAGAAAGACTGGAAGAAACAGAGAGGAAGAGTGCAAAAGCATCAAAGAGATGGTGCTCGTGCATCTCACAAAGCCAGCCGCCGGGTGAGTGGGCCGTGGCCTTCACAAATGAAACACATGAAACGTGTGCTGCCAGGCCTTGTGGTTGCCAGAAAACAAATGGTCCATTTCTGACCAAAACAAGAAGATAAAGAAATAGCAAAGTCATTGGAATAAACTCAACACACAGTGACCAACGTCTGCCAAAACCCGGCAGGATCCTTCACAGAAAAAGAAGAAAGGGGATCATATCATTGCCAGATGGACCAACCAGAATCATTCACACAAAAACCAGAAAGAAGATCACATCATTACCACAGAGATAAAAACCAGAATCATCAACGGAAAAAAAGAGAAAAGGATCACATTATTACCATGGTGACAAAAAGCAAAATCCTTCACAGGAAAACCGGATAAAAGACTGCATCATTGCACAGAGACTAAAATCGGAATCATTCACACAAAAAACAGAAATACGATCACATCGTTACCATAGGGACCACAAGCAGAATCATTCACACAAAACCCAGAAATAGTATCATAGCATCACAGGGACCAAAACTGGAATCCTTCACACAAAAAGCAAAAAGAGGATTACAATATTACCACGAGAAACAAAAGCAGGATCCTTCACAGAAAAAAAGAGGATCATATTACCACAGGGACCAAAAGCAGAATCATTCACACAAAAACCAGAAAGAGGATCACATTGCTACCATAGGGACCAAAACCTCAATTTAAACATTTGAATAAATAAAACTACCACTGCATTATATGTATGTTGTTAATTTTATATGGATCTTTTTTTTGTTCTTTTTTTGTTCTTGCCCTGTGTCTCTGTGTGTCCGGCTGTAGTAACATGAGCAATTTCCTCTGGGATCAATAAAGTTTTTCTGATTCTGATTCTGATAATGCTAACTAGTCAAGTAGTTTATGTCCACATGTTCGCATGCGCGTTTCAAAAGCAGCTTCCTCGTATGACCTGCTCTTACAGCTGGAAATTTTGTTTAAGCCCCATAGATGCCCGCACCACATCCTTCACTACAATACCAGGTTAAACTGCTAGCTCAAGGGCAGCACAGTGGAGTTCCTCCTGGGATCTGAGCCAGCAACCTTGAGGCCCACGTCCTTCACACTACACACTACCAGCTTCCTACAGAAACTAAACGCTAACAAAGCAGGAGCCTCGTAACAGGACTCACTTTCCACCTCACTTTCCACCTCGCTTTCAGTCTGTAATCTGTTTCTTCTGCCCGCTTTCCTTTTCTGTCATGGATAAAGTGATCAAAAGGTCACTACGGGTGAGCCTGCCTCTTTTGGTTGGCCAGACCGTGAGCCAGCAGGAGGTGTAGATGTGCAAAATCTAAATGAAACTGCAAATGAAGGCATCACAGGGTACGCACACCGGGATGCCCAGGTGCATCTATTCGAGTCGTGCTCCCCGCAACAACTCTTTAAATTTTTTAATAAGATGAGCATATGACACACACACAGGTATTTCTCTGCTAATAGTAAAATCGTGAACAGTGTGCATTACTGCCATCTGTCCTCATGGTGGCACCATGAAGCATAAGGCTCGCAGCCTGTCAATTGGTGGAGACAGATGTGGGGGGGGGGGGGGGACTCACAAGTTTCTGAGCAAATAGAAACAGAGGGTCAGGGGCCTGTGAATAGCAGAAAAGCTGGGGGGGGGCTGCGGAGAAAATGAAGAAGCAGGATAAACAGTCACGTTATGGGAGCACAGAAGCAGAACTGTGGCCGTCTGCGTCACGGACCAACACTGGGGCAGAAAATGAGATATATCTGCACGTTCTAGGGGGTGTACAGAGTGGGAGGGGGGGCTAGGGAGACCAGCTTAAGGGGAGCGAAAAAGAACAGTGCACGGAGAGGAAAGGGCAACCAGCCAGGACAGAGACAAAGCGAAACAACGGGTTAGAGCGGCAGGCCCTTTTAATGGGACTGTCATTATATCTGAGAGCTGAGAGTGTGTGTGTCTGTATGGGTGTGCAGCCTGAGGCACGAGCAGGGCCCCCGCTGACCGACGCGCCATTTAACACTGCAGATCTGTGGAGGGGGGGGGGGCGTTTCCATGGGGGAAGAGCGGGTTATTTTTAAAAGAAAGAGACAGACAGAGACAGAGAGGCAGGGGGCAAGGTAGAGAGGTGGGGGCATGGAAGACAGATCCAGAGAGAGAGAGAGAGATACAGGGTAATGGCGGGGGGGGGGGGGCAGGAGGACCA
>JAABNX020000042.1:5252929-5266932 GCA_015163995.2 Mormyrus lacerda | reverse complement strand
TTAGCACAGCCTACCATCACAACCTCTGTGTTCAGCCCCTTAGCACAGCCTACCATCACAACCTCTGTGTTCAGCCCCTTAGCACAGCCTACCATCACGGCCTCTCGGCACAGCCCCTTAGCACAGCCTACCATCACGGCCTCTCGGCACAGTCAGCTGACAAACACACAATCAGACGTCTCCTTGCTTGTTCCACATGCGGCTCACGTTCCACCCCAGCACACGGTTCCCTTTGCCCTGCGTTCCGCTCCTGCTCGTTCCCGTGACCCGTTGTCAGAGATTCTCCGTTTCCCTTCAGCAGTGGCTTCCTGTCTCTATCCTGTCCTGCCGCCCCGTCCCTGGATTCTCTTATGCTAATTAACACGTAAACGCTGTTATGTTTGACCACTACATGTCGTCCCCACAAACACACGCTGCTTTAAAAACCACTGCACAAAAGAAGGAAGTTAAACAGGAAATAAAATGTGTTTTATTTAAGAAGGAAATGTCATATTTATTTATTGTCACTGATTACATTGTTTTATTGTAGCATAATGTTTTATCTCTGCATACAATCAAAAAAAAAACAGCATCTGTGTTCCCTGCCCTGGGTTACGGGCTTGTTTGGAAATGTGCCTGTTTCTCGCAAGGTAATTATGGGAGCGTAGCTATAGACACCAGCCAGGCACCAGCTGATCTGCTCTCTTTATACCTTATATATCCTGGCAACTCCCTCTAGGTAGGTTATTAAACTGCCGGTGATGCTCGCTACCCATTGCAGAGAGTAAAAGCACATGAAGCACATCTCTCCAGTGAAGCTTCATAAACACGGAGACTCTTGCAGGTGACACGATGAAATAAAATAATTACACAGACCCCTTCCAGAATGGGGGTCTGGGGGCTAAATGAGGATAACAGAGAGACGCCATGATCTCATCTGTTTCATTTTATATTTAACAAACTCTTTCTCACGGCTCCACCTTCCCAATTTCCTGGGCCACTCTTCCACATCCTGATATTCCGTTTAATATGTGTCTCACGCACCCCCCACCGCCCCCCCCCCACCTCCTACTAACAAGTCCTTCACTAGACTGTCATACGGTAACACTGTGAGATGTCTGAATCCCATAATTAGATGCGACTCATAGACTGCTGCAGATGATGGGCCGGTTGCCTGGAAACTAATGGTTTCCATAGTGACGGCAATATTCAGCCATTGGTTGAGTAAGTGAGGAGTCGGTCCAATATGAGGCCACCGGCGGATGTCATGCAGGCTCAGAACAGACACGCAAACACTCACGCGAAGCTGCTACTCGCCAAGGCTTGGGCACGTATCTCCCAGATACTCCCAGAACCTGCCTGTAAGAAAAAGAAGTATTTAGAAGCATTCCTGGGTTACCCAGTAGTATTTGTACAATAAATCAGAGTTAATAGCACCAGATCCATCCCCGGCAGAGGGCTCTCTTACAGAAATCCTCCAGGAGTGCATTTCACACTGTATCTCTTGCACACCGCGTTCGATGAGCACAGTGACCAGCCATGATGTTTTGTCACTGAACAAAGCACTTAGAGACACGTGTAAAGGAGATGCCAGCTTTATAAATAAAGATTGATGGCTGACAATAGGGGATGACATAGTGCGACATTGCAGTGGGTAGCCCTGTTGCCTCACACCTCTGGGACTGGGGATCTGTGTGTGTGGAGTTTGCATGTTCTCCCCATGTCATTGTGGGGTTTACTCTGAATGCTCCCGTTCTCCCCCCACCACAGTCCAGAAACATGCTGAGATTAATTGGAGTTACCAAATTGTGTGTCTGTGTTGGGTTGTTTCTTGCTCTGCAGCTGTAGGCCCTAGACCCCCATGACCTTGAGTAGGAGAAGCGGTTAGATAAAATGGATGGATGGATTGAATGACCCTAGAATTCCCATGGTTTTGCGATGTGAGCATAGAATTAGCATAGAATTTTATTCCACAGGATGGCAAAGAGCTCAATGGACAGAGGGCACATGACAAGAAGCCTTGGCACAGGAGAGAATGAGCAATGAACGTGTTTTCTGCCCCCTTGTCTATCTAAAAACACAGCAGGATAAACGCACAAACAAATCTATTCACTGCGGTGTGTTGGTGCCCGCCCAGGGTTGGTTCCCGCCTGCGCCCGTTGTTCTCGGGGTGGGCTCCGGAACCCCCCGCAACCCCAGTGGGGATTAAGCGGTCACGATAATGGATGGATGGATGGATGGATGGATGGATGGACAAGCCTATTTAACAGCTAGCACTGGATGAAATAATCAATGCTATAACATCAGTAATATGTCTGTGTGTGCAGCCTGAAGTACTTGTGAATAAAATTTTATAATTAAATTGAAATGGCCAAATCAGTGACATCATCGTAGAGAAGGTGGCCTGAGGAAGGGACCGGGGCTCCTAGTGAGCATTAAGCAGGGTTGCTTCTGGGTCTTGCTGGCTGAAGCTTTTCTGTTGTCTTGGAGGAGCACGTTTGTGTGCCTTGGACGTCTTTATCTGTGTTTACACAGTGCCACAAACCGGTGGATCTCTTTGCTGATCTTAGTTATCTTCGAGTTCTCGCGCCAATCTTGGCACAGATTGCTTCCGCGAATGAAAATAATCAGAGGCCTAAAGTAATCTCAAACAGCTGGGCGTTTGAGGCTCGTCTTCCGCGGAGGCACTGTGGCTGCGACTTTACTGCATCGCATCTCAAATGTGTACAGATTGAGCCATATGAGCCCCCAAGTATATTTTTGCTGCTTGAAATGAGTGCATTAATGAATGTGAGCACTAGGGGGCAGGATTGTGTCGCTGAGGGGATTGCATCCATTAACTATTCAGTGGTTTAATTTCTTTATAGATTTTGTATAGTGATGGGTGGCTCCGCGGGCAGCACTGCTTTCTCATGCATCTAGAGTTGGGGGTTTGAATCGCGTGACTCTGTGTGGTGTGTGGAGTTCGTGTCGGGACCCTTTCATGGGGCGGAAATGCACAATAGATTGTTACCCAGTTGAGGGTGTAACTCGGCCTGGGAAAAGACCCCCTTTGAGCGGCATAAGCAGTTATAAGATGTCCCTCTCTGAGCTGTAATGTGTTCTGTCTTCATCTCACTGTGTTTCATTTCCTGGGAATGTCTAGACATGTTCAAACAATGTGACCTCATGTAGCTTGTCATGAAGTCACGATTGTGTCCGTGTACGTTATTATTTGCCGATCATTATCAGTTATAAATTGTGTTTGGCAGCCCTGCAGGAGTAATGAGCTTTAGCTGCAATGGTGTAGCTTGTGGCGCTGGGACAGGAGCCGAGGTCCGGGGACGCCAAGCATGGAACTTGCTGGGAGCGCGAAGGAAAGCTGCCTCCCCAGGAGGCCGGGCCGCCCTAGGCCGCTCTGACCCACCTGGGGGGGGAGGCTGTGTTCTTTTTCTTCGTTCCATTAGAATAGCGGTTCTCAACCAGTTCATCCCCAGGACCCATTAAGGAGTCATTGGGTCATTAAGTCACGACCCAAATTTTTAAGGATTTGAACCAAATTTATTTTACAAAAAACAGTGCGGTAACAGTAAATAGGGTATCAGGTGAATTAGCTCAAGCTTTTCATTTTTGGGAGGTGAACGAGGAAAATGAACCCTAAAGAAAAACAATACCCCAATGAATAATCAGGGCGGGGGGGGGGTGCTAGTGGTAATTCTTTTCAATGACATACTCCACGACTCACTGAAAATGGTCCCAGTTGAGTAAAAGTGCTTTAAAACATTCAAAGTACTTTGTATTGAGTTCACGTCCCGCCATGCATACGGCCGGCATGCAGAGTGACTGGGTCGGCTGCTTTTTGTATCTAGTGCAGTCTCTCCTCTCAGACGGCGTGCGTCCTTCTGCATGTGCCCCAGTCTTTCCACACGGCTGCTGCCACGTGTGTGACTGGGCGGCTGATATTTCACTGACCCTTCTAATGACTCCCTCAAGCCCACAAGACGGGGCTTCCCTCCTGAAGCACCCTCGTCTGGAAGTCCCATCAGCAACCCACTGGAGCAGAAAACCCCGGGCTGCTGTGTGTAACGCGGGCGTGGGCAGATGCCGTATAACACGGTTTACCCGCCACAGATCACAGCACCGAGTTTGTTTTCAGCGGTGGGATTATGCGTGTTTGTGCCTGTGTTTGTTTACAGAACCGTCTCCAAGCGCGAGTCAAGCACACGGCGCAGACCCTCCCAGCCCAGACTCCCCTCAAAGAATCCCATTCCTATAATTGATTCCAGACAGGATCGTGGGCTCGCCAGGAGCAATCTGTATCAGTTTTATCTCTCAGTCAAGCTCTGTACCACTTCCAGATGGAGGAAGCAGTTCAGGGCTCGAGTTTGTCTTGAAAAATGTGATGTCATGCTGTCCGGCCGCAGCTGGGCAGAACGTGACGTGGCAACGGCGGGTTTGTTTCAGCACGGGCATGGGTGAGCAGATGTGGGTGTGAAATTGGATAAACAGGACCCCCCCCCAGTCATCTACTTGATTTTATGCCTGTGGGTTAATGTTCATCACGTTCATCTGGTTGAGGATGACTTAAAATAACTATAATTACAGTTGTCTCTTTTTGATTAAGAAATTTTTACCACCTAAAATTACAACAGGCTTTCCTTCCTCTGCCTTTAGAGATTTCCTGTTGACATGTGGATTCTCACAGTCTTTAGTAGAATAGAAAACTATTAAAGCAACTCTGGGGGTCACAGCGCAGGGTCAGTCCCAAGAGCTGGGGGTTAAGGGCCTTGATCAACGGCCCACAGGCATGTGACTATTCTGCCATGGCTCAGACCGATGACCTTCCTACCCCAGACCCCAGAGAGTAAGTAAAGTCCAGACCAGGATTTTGTTTTAACCAATCAATTGAACATGAAGAGTCACAGCAATCAACTGATTGGTTGAAATAAAATCTTGGTCTGGACTTTTAATCTGGATCTGGATTACTCACCTCTGGTGCTGTAAGACCCCTTTAAACAAAGGCGCTCTCCAGGCAGGCTCTGTGCTATGGGGTCACCCACAGAAGCACATTGCAGCATTTCTACCAGAACATCCTCATCTATCAAAAGGCTGCACACCAAGCTTCCAAAGCACGACAGGTCAGACCTTTGCAGATTCCAATTAGAGCAATGAACGTCCTCAAGCAATGTGCAGACGACTCCATCCAATACAAAATGTGTAATATGTTCCCTAAACCATAGCGAGGAGCCAGTATTCTAGGCTCTATAAGAAGCAGGTAGAGCACTGCACTGCCCAAACTCTTGCTGCATCACACCCACCCCGAAATAAATACGCAGACTTTCCCACACAAAAGCTGGCCCACATTCTTCCGGAAGCGCTGGGGACAGCCGTCAGCCAGGCACAATCGCGGGGAAATGGCCAGTGTTCCCACTGAAAGGCTCCAGATCTCTTGCAGATTTCAGACGGAAGCAGATCGGTCGCCTCCATGTCTCAGTGCTGTTTATCTAGGGAATCAGTGGGATCAGAGCAGAATTTCAGGGATAATTACCCACAATTTCGAACTGGCTGGGACATCGGCGGTGCCAGGGTATGCAGCAGGGTGTGTGGAATCGGAACGTGGGAATTGGTGCGGCTCTGTCCGTGGGCAGTTCTTGGGCCCCAGCGTGGCCACGGCACCGCTCTGGAACTAGGGGACGCTTCTCAAAAACAAAAATGGCTTCTTAAAGAGGAAACATTTCCTCCTGAGAACCATGTAGGATTTAACTTCTCACTAAGAATGACCTTTTCCTTTGTGTACTCAAGAGAAGCTGATATCTAGGTGAAACAGTACACCCTGATTCAGATGATGGATGTCCTACAGCGGCGATCAGACAGACTAAGTCGATCTCGGATTTTCGGATCTGGGATATATTAGAATGCAAATAAAAACGAGCTTTTAAAAAGAAGAAAAGGGGGCATGGGGGAGGCCAGGGGCCTCTGAACTGGAGGCTCCTTTTGGACATAATGCTCCCCAGCCCCCACCACATGTGGTAGAAACAAGTCTGTCTGGGTCATGGCTTGTGGTCGGTAGGTGCACACTATATCCAGACAAAAGTGAAATCAGCACCCAGAGGCGTGACAGAGTCAAAGCATGTCAGCAGCACTGTAAACCTGATCCCGTCACGAATGTCTGTCGGACCTGAGACTCCGCAGCAGGGGTGGGCAGACAGGGCCCGGAGTACCCAGCAGGGCCCAGGGTACCCAACAGGGCCGGCCACCGCACTGCCACTAACGCGCTATTTATACGCCGCTCAGCTAATCCGGCTCGCTCTGCAGCGTCTGTAGCTCAGGACTTTGCCACGACTGGCAGGGACACTTTCAGGGGCCTGGGCAGCACGGAACGAATTTCTGTGTGTTTATGTTTACTGTGTACTCGTGAGATGGGGGGGGGGGCAGGTTGGCAGGGTAATTTGAGAGATTCATGATTCTTTTATGGCTCCGGTTCTCTCTCTCTTTTTGGCCGTGGCACGTCTGCGGTGGGGGTGGAGCCCCACAAAGCGGGACGCTGTCATGACAGGCCCTCTTTAATTATTCAGAGGCCGCCAGGCACAAGACTCCGCTCTGGTGGCATCTAAGTCTGTCTGTGTTTGTTTTCCTTGCTGTGTCTTTGCTTTAGAGTCACAGGGCTTCTGTTTACATTCAGTTTAGTGTCGGGAAATCCTCTCCCGGTCACTGCTGGTCTCTGGCAGCCCATACAAGCTGCCTTTCCCGGGACAAACGGCGTCACTCTCTGTGGGGTGACAAGCTCCCCCTCCGCAGAAGCGGTCAGTGGCCACAGGGGCAGGGATCAGCTTTCGGGGGGAAGGTCAGACAGAGGGGACAGGGGTTGTGAGACAGAGTAAGGGGGGGGGTAGTGAAAATTTGGTCTGCAATGAGCAGTAAGAGAGAGCAGAAATAACCAAGGGGCTGGTTCAGAATATCTCTGCAGCCCCACTGGCCCCTCCTACGCCCACCCCCGGCCCTCCACCCCACCCCCTGCAATCTCGCTGTGTGGTCTGTGACAGAACCACCAACTGAAGCTGGATCAGGGTGCGGAGGGGGGCAGGGAGCTCACAGCTGCAGCCAGCGTGAGGTCTGGCAGCAAGGAGAGCTCCACCCACTGGCTTACCCATGATGCAGTGCGGCGAGCCACACTGAGAAACGCTCCACAGAGCAGCGAGGGCCAGAGATTCACGCCAAAGCAGTCGCGCTGAAGTCTACACGGAGGAGCTGTAATGTTATAGCTGTGGATCGCCCTGCAGCTGCTTTTAGGTTATGGGGGTGGGTACCTTTTCCCACTGAGGTACGGGGGGGGGGGGCAGGCTTTGCTATCTGGCCACTTAAGCTCTGATACCTTGCTAGCTCCAGGTGGGACAGACCTGAACCTCCACGTCACACGTGAAAAGCTCTTACGGAGACTAGTGCGATCACCTCCCTCTCCGCCTCGACCCATCAGAACTATCAAAGACGTCCTCTCTCAAACTTTCTCAAAGCCCCCCTAGCACCACCTTTCTCCCCCTCTGTGCATATGTGATTACTCCCCTGAACAGTGCACCACCCCCCCAATATCAGATGGTTTCAATAAGGGATGTATTTCTCTGTGAAGGACGTCAGGCTGCCGAGTCGGTCAGAAAGTGTTTTCTCCCCCCTCTTTGGGTCCAGCACCGTGTGGGTCAGTCCGCAGTACGAAGGGAGGCCCCCCAAGGGCCCCCCCCCTACTTTGCTTCTCTGCTGTTTGGTACTTAAAACGTAGTGTGGTTTATTAATTTCGCCTCACCAAATGCCCATCTCTTATTTAGTTTCTGTGGTATAAAGTGGATTTCTCAAATGAAGCATAGTGAGATTTCACCAGCAGGGAGCTGCAGACTCTAAACATGCCTTTCAGGATTCACAGCACCCAGAAAGCATGTAGCCCGCTCTCCATAAACAAGCAAACAAACACCTTAAGTAAACACATTCGTTAACCAAAAAAATGTGGTCAGATGCTATTAGGAATTTTTTTCTTGCTGCCCCGAGATCGCTTGGCAAATTTTAGGATCCCAACCCCGCCTTGATTCTTCACTCACAAAACATGTTGTTTAAATTAGTTGTTTGCTGGATCTGTCACTCTTGCTGCTAGGGGACATAAATATAATGTCAGACAAACCCGAACTGCACATACTTGCTAATGAGTGCCTTTGTTTGGATTCACCAACTGAGGGGGGGGGTGGCTCAGTCAGGGATTTGTTGAGGGGGAGAGCAGTAATGTTTCATGGATGAGCTTTGTGGTTGAGCCCCTCCTTGGTATGGGAATGTGCCATTGAGTGTTCAAGGTGTGCATGGTACTGGTGGATCCGAGTCAATGATGAATTATAGAGTGATATTTTACACGGATATTCTATACCCTGTTTCCAAGGTCACCGATAAAACATTCAGAAACTCAGCCTTGTGCGGTGGTTGTTCCGAGGAGGCGCTTTGGACCAGAGGCTCGACACTCTGATACTATCCAACTGCACTGTCACTTCCAAATTTTTTATTTTTTCCAGAACCCTTAAGTGTTTCCTGCATCTCAACAGGCCATGGGAACTAGACCGGAGAGAAGGACCCGTTTGTGGCTGATTCTCTGCCTGATTACTGTCATCCTGCATGGTGAGAGGATGTTACATGTCGTTCGGAAGTGTGATAGAGAGGCCTCATTTGGGTAAAGCTGGGGGAGATCCTCCTCTTCCATAAGAGCTTCAGAATAGGCATTGGCTCTCTCAGAGCGTGCTGTTCACCTTCTTAAGCTGCTCATTTCTTGATCACCTCTAGGCTTTGAAATCCCTGAGCCAGAGGAGGTGAAATACTTCTGGTCCAACACCAAAGGCGTGGCAGGCCGATCGGTAGTGCTGGGTTGTGGCTCCACCCTCCCAGATGTCTACATCTGGGGCTATACCAGGCCAGGAATGGAGAGTAACAGAGCCGTGGTATACAACTACGGCCAGGGCCCCAAGGTACAACCACTGGCTGAGGACCTCGGAGAGCTGAGTATCGCCCCCAATACCTCAACCCTTACCATCAAGGGTCTGCCCCAGAAGGCACAAGGGCTCTACACCTGCCAGGCCCTGTATGACACCGACAAGGGAGCCAAGGTGAGCTTCTACTCTGTTCAGCTGGATGTTCTGAATGAGACCGAGGCTCAATGAGGCGAGGAAATCCAACACATCCCTATGGACCAGACCATCCACCAGAGATGACTTGACTTCGAGAACAAGACTAACTTCCAACCTTTCCGGACACACTGCCGAAGATGGAGAGCACGAGAAGAGCAGAGGAATACGGTAGCCCAAGAAATGGGGCAGATAGTGAAATCTCGAACGTTACCTGGTCGGGTTTCAGACGTCCTACGGGTCGTCAGCAAAAGCCGAGGCTGCGGGACTTTCCCGTTATTAAAACGATCTGTGTGGCTTCATATTCATGCCTGTCTGTCTCCATTTACACAATCCTCCTCTTCTCCTTTGCTTTATTTGACATTCGCAGGCTATGAATCTTCAGTGCTTCACTTACCCTGATGACTTTACCATAAAAAATAAAAACAAAAGCCGCAAGTTTTCAAACGTGTCTGGAACTCATTAAAGAAGCTACGAGTTTGGGTTGTCCATTGTGTTGCGATGATACAGCCTCGCATTACAATAGTTTCAGCATTGACCACATCTTTCCTCTCCTCACCTTGGACTGTTTCCATCAGAGAACAAACACATTTGACGGCCATAGCCGTATCAAATTTCAGTCCAGGACAAACAATTTCAGCAATACGTTTATTACGATGAGTCATTCTTCTGCAGTCAGAAAGCCGTTTGACTGAAATGACATTGTGGCATTTGCCTTGTTTTCACTGCTTTGGTCACATAATGGAATTTTACAAATTGTGTGGTCACAGAGGCTTGAAGCCAGACTAGGAAGAAAAACAGATAAACAGTCGAGTTACACAAATGACTTTCGGCTGCTGTAAAAGAGTCGAAGAAAGCAGAGTGTCCTGCAGCCAACGAGCATGTTCGAGTCGCGATTATGCCCAAGGGGTCTGAGCATGGCGACGCACACATGCTGACCCAAGTGAGTCCATGTGTCACATGGTCACTGACTCAAAAGGCGACCAGCGGCCTGCAGCCAATCACAGACCCGGGTAACAGGTTTGAGTTCACAGCCTGGGATCAGACCCACATCCCACCTGTGTCCGTTGTCATTTGTGTTATAGCCACATGCTACTCCTCCGAGACCCGACTGTCGATGCCCATAGTCACAGTGAAACATCAAGACGACACCGGATCTCGACATATACACGGGAACGATTACATCATATAGAACGAGATGTGAAAAATGTGACGTGTTGAATCGACGGGTGGGAGCCAAAATTTCACTGTCCTTTTTGTGTCGGGATAAAACAAAAATAGAAAGTCTCTCTCTTCCATAGTTTATCTTTGTATTATTACAAAACTTTACACGAGGGCTAAAATCCACACTTTATGTAAAACACAATGAAAAACAAAAAATAAAAAGGATTTTTCATCAAAAAGCATAAATAATATAAAAAGAAACTTTTTTCTTAAAACAGATACATTCATATGAAATTATATTTTACTACTACAAAAAAATAAATAGGGCATCTAAAGGTTTTTGTTCTTCTAAAAAAAATCCCGTGCCCCATTTGTGGGTTCCGGTCCTGGTACGGTGTCAGCACCCTCTTCCCTGTGCTGAGCTCACAGTCCGTGTCCCTGCCAGGGAGCCCTATCCCTCCGTGGTCCCCTGACTCCCGCTGTGTCACTCAGCGGCCTGCAGGTGGCACCCCACGCAGCCACTCTGATCCAGCTTGGGCGGATCCCGGCTCTCCCAGCAGTGCGAAGGATCGTCCGCCCCCCCGCAGCAACTGCCCCGCTCTGCCGACCAAAGAGAAGCGCTCGTTCATGTTGACAAACACGGGACCCCGAGCAGCTCACCCTTGGCAGAGTACCGCAACTCCAGTCCTACACTGGAACGTCTCAGCATTCTCTAACAAGTAACAGCACTGAGGGTCACGTTGCAGCAGAAACGCGACCTCTGCTCACTTTAGTCTTTCCTCAGTGAAAATGGCCAGCTACTCACGCATGCATCATTTTGAACCCTATTTTGTTTGCATATTTAGCAAAAATCACCCACCAGGGGGCGCTCTGTCTGAGACGGCAGATCGAAGAGTATTTAACCGCGGACCTCTTTCCACCCACCTCCCTCCTCTGATGACTGACAGCAGGAATTCTGGGAGGAGGGTGGAGCCGTCTGGGCTTCGTCTGGCCCCCCCACACTCTCTCGGTCGCCCCGCCCGACACGCCATTGGTCGTCGGGGCCGCCGGTGGGCGGGGTCATGCGAGTCAGGGGGAGTAGCTCCAGGCTGTCCTGTGGGCACGGCGAGGCACGGTGAACGATGGGGTGGGTCCCCCCAGGGAACGCTCCGTTGGCTTTGGTGTAACACCTGGGTGGGGGAGGGGATACAGGGTGACGCTCCGCACATTTATCAAAAATAACCGCACAATAATCGTGAACTGCAGGGAATGTGCACAAATGTAACTCGGCACACAAAGATGAGCACAATCGCACAAACAGCACTTAACACCCCCGGTGTCTGTCGCACAGAACGGAAGGGCACCCCCTGCTCTCAAGCCCCCCCTCCACCCCACCCACGGCTTTCCCGGCTTGACTAAACTCCGCGCAAATGGCTCCTTTGCCGTCACAAACTTTACAAGAACAGCCCTGAAATTTTTCCATTCATAAACAGAAAAAGCAAAGCACAGCAGCACCTTCAATCATCACAACGCAGATACTTCCTAGCGCTTGTCCGGAGCAGACACCTTGCAGAANNNATCTGCAAACCCCCCCACCCCCCCATGCCAAGAGGTAAATAAACACAAGTCTCATTAGGGTTGCTGGCTCAGTGCAGTCAGTATAAATTGTTAGTTCTGGACCCACTACAGTACATAAACAAGCGTGATGGGGGTGGAGTTCCTGGGGCGGGGTCCCTTGGGATACGGAGGAGCGCGTGAAGGGGCCAGGGGGCCGGATGCATGTCGACACTTTGCTTCAAAGCAGTGCGAAGCCCACCTCTTCTTCCGGACTGCAGCCGGCGCTTACCTGTTGTTGTTACAGAAGTTCTGGCAGTTCGTGCAGTCCACAGACTCCGGCTGTGACGATGCGTAGACCCTGCCTCCCTGGAAACAACCGGAAAGTTAGTGACAGCCCTCGCCGCACCGGGACACTCGGGTCATTTGGGGGCAGGACTCACACTCGGTGGCGGGTGAGAGTGGGCGTGGTCGTGTGGGTAGAGGGCAGGAGGGCCATTCAGCAGAGTGACACCATTGGGCAGTTTGTGGTGCAAGTGGTGGCAGGCAGGGGGCGGCAGAGAGCCGCCATGTCCATATCCGTTGGAATGGCCCCCATTGGGCAGGGTGGTGTATTCCATCATGTGACCGTTCATCTCCGGGGGCTGGTACAGGTACCCGTTGGGGTCAAACTCTGTGGGGGAAGAGGGTCTTCATCAGGCTGAAGAGACGATACTAAGCAGAAATAGACAAAGGATACCGAACAAACAAGTACTGAAGCTAAACAAGTAATTCTGAACACAGGAGTCCTGAAGCTGAACAGATTATACTGAACACAAAAGTACTTAAGACAATGAGTATAAATGGACAGGGGAAACTGAACACACAAGTAACAAGTACTGAGAATAAACAAAGGATACTGAACACAAAAGTACTCAAGCAGAACACACTTAAGACAGTGAGCATAAACAAATAGGGGATACTGAACACACTCACTGTGGATGGCTCTCTGTTGCCGGTTCCTCCACAGACACATGACGATGAAGACCAGCAGGATGAAGACCATGATGGCCAGAACGCCGCCCACAATCAGGTAGAGCAGGCCCCCTGCTGGCATGGAAGCCGCCGGCAGGTACGGGCCCGACGGGGTGATGGGGTGTTCAGGGGGTGTTCCTGGGGCCTGGCGGGCTGCAGACGGGGTGGGAGGGAACACAACATGAACATGCTATTTATCATGAACATGCTATTTACAATGACTGAAACAAACGGTAAATGGAAATGCTTTTTCTCAAAGCGCTTTACAACACATGCCTCACATTCACCCATCCACACACCGGTGGCGGAGGCTGCCATGCAAGGCGCCAACCGGCTCACCGGGAGCAATCAGGGGTTCGGTGTCTTGCTCAAGGACACTTTGATGGGGTCAGGAGGAATCAGGGCTCGAACCCGCAACCCTCCGGTTGCCGGACGCTAGCGCTACTTCCTTCCCACTGCAAATAGGCACACAGCAAAACTAACGAATCACTAGCTGTAGCCGGCTGGTGCTTCGCTGCCCGCGTGCGTCACATGACGGAGCCCCACCTTTAGTCTCACAGATCATGACGTTACTGTATTCACTCTCCCCCCCGTCGTTGAAACACTGCATCTTGATATCATACGATGTCTCAGGCTGAAGCTGGCCAATCAGGTGCGACTCTTTCTTGCCTGAGGGGAGAAGATTAGTAGCAGCTTTGATGTGTTGGCTGAAAACCCCACCAACCCCAGAAGCATGATCGCTTTCACCTTCCACTGCTCCATCTGCCCCCCCACCCCCTCCAGACAGCTCTAGACCAAACAGGCTCCTTTTAAGGCAGCTAAATGTTTTCTCAGGACCTGCTCCAGGGCACAGGGAGAAAGAAGAAAACGCGCTAACACGCTATACCACCACACGTGTGCGTTTCACACTCTCATGCACGTAAACTGCAAACAGCGTACTTACACTGCACGTTTGTACAAACACACATGTACTCCAAACACTGTCCCCAGGCAGATATAAACTGTTCTCCAGAAACACCCTCTCTCACTGCTATACTCTCACTCCACAAACACTATAGAAACATCCTCTCTCACTGCTATACTCTCACTCCACAAACACTATAGAAACATGCTCTCTCACTGCTATACTCTCACTCCACAAACACTATAGAAACATGCTCTCTCACTGCTATACTCTCACTCCACAAA
>JAABNX020000042.1:5225679-5235956 GCA_015163995.2 Mormyrus lacerda | reverse complement strand
GGGGGGGGGGGGCATCGGTCTCCCAGTTTCACAAAAATCTGCAAAAGCACTCAGCTCACTGATGCATCTCTTATTCCGAAAAGCCCCAACCGTCCAACAGCATTTATAAATGAACGGCGAGGATTTGAACGCGTTCTGTGGGAGAAAAAAAACAAAAAGTGTGTCACGATGATGAAAAGGCCATTATGCTATATAAAGCCATGCTCACACGCTGGCCCGCGTTCAAACAGGCCAGCGCAGCACGGCCCAGGGCCCGACATGTGTTTACCATTAGCCCGCGCCGCCTAATCGCCCAAACATTATTATAACGCACTTAACGGTGAGTCTCCCCTTCAGGACAGCATGATAAGTGCTGTTGCATTAATGATTTACTATTTCCATAAAAGTCTAACTCAGGTCACCCTCTCCTGCCATAGTCACTGGACCCTAACCGTCGGCCACTCGGTGACTCCCAAAACATTAATCTGCAGCCATTGATTAAATCTACAGGGACTACCCCCCCACACACACACACACACACACACATACACATATACACATACATATACACGTACACACATACACACCCTCCCCCTGCATTTAGACAGATTATTTTGGAATTTTCCTGCCCATTTGAAAACATCTCAATCACACACACATGTTGACATTATGGATAATTTAAAAAAAATAAAATAAAAACAAAAACAACAACAACAACAAAAAGAACAAGAAGAAAACAGCAGCTTTCACTGCTACAAGCAAAGTTCTCCACCTAAGCTGGGGCTTGGGGTTTCCCACCCCTAGATAGACAAAACACGTCCTCACTATAAGATGTCCAGCACTGTCGTCCTTCTTAAGCAACCCTGGTCAGAGGGTCTCTCTTTACTTCTGTTTTTAAGGCTGAGAAACATAGGATTCCCTCAAACCAAAAAAAAAAATGGTTTGGCACTGAGCGGCTGCCAGGGGAGACGTTTCTGAGAGGCTGCAATGAGACACTCACTCCAAAAGACGCTAACGCAGGACAGGAATTACCCAGCGTACAGATCACCATTTGAGACCGTAGGGGAGTGGAACGCAGACCGTGTGTGTGAGTGCGTCAAGCTCTCTGCCAATCTGATGAGCGCACCAAGGCGTCCAGCCTCGTCCTACCGCTCAAAGGCGCGCAATCTCTGCCAGGTTTTGGATAAGGACCTCAGCACCCCTGCAGGTGCCCTGGGGGCAGAGCTAAGGACAGAAACCACCACACTTTTCAGGCTTAACGGGCCCCAAAGTAACACACTAAATAGAGACTTTTCATAAAGGGACTAACTAATACATCAAATGTGTTTTTTTAAATGTTATTTGACATTTTACTGGTTTTCTGATTTGCTGACTTATGGGAGGATATCTGGGCTTTTAATCTCACTAATGGGAAGCCCTGCTGTGCTCCGCAATTTAAAAAATAATTACAAATCTAGCCTGCTTGGACTCAGACCCCTAATCCAGGAACCTTCCGGTCAGCCTTGTTAAGGGGATGGTCACGACTTCCGCCCGTTAACATCTGGACCTAAACGGGATTAACACCGCTAACCACAAATACAAGGCTGCCAGTACAATACAGTGGGGACCGAATGTTTAATCTTTAAATCTGCCTGTACCCCCCTCAAGCAAATTAATAATCCAAAAAATACATCTATAGAATGTGTGTTTTGATGTACGTTAAAGTAAGAAGCACAAAATAAACATTACTATAAAGCAAATATGAAGCATGCTTTCAAAATGCGACAGGAGAGAGATGCCAAAAAACCTTTATGTTAGAGTTTGAGGAAGATATAACTAGAAAAATTGCTTTAGTTCGTCATAAACCCAGTCTGACCCAGGACGGTCCGAGGTACCGTATCTGACTTACCATCATTGCTTACTCTGTCTGTAACAAGGCAAGTGTTCTATATGTAACCTGTAATGTAATGTAGGTGTGTCAGACTCCACTGACAGACTGCCATGTACAGCTATATCTCCCGTATGAAATGCATGTCAGTGTGGGACTCTCTGCAGACGTGCATGTTACCGTCACATGCGGTGGCCGTGCTCTTCCAGACATGTGAGGATTGTTTATAACTCACCAGGACTAAACGCATTTAAAAGCAGCTTTTTGGGCGCATAAATTCTAACGCGAAAACGAGCGTTTAGAAATCTGACTAATCTAATCTGTAACAAAAGTTTTAACCGCAGACACTGGGGCAGCATTTTTTACGTCTTTTTCGGAATTTCACAGCTAAATGAGACTTAATTAAGTGATGAATGCGTGCGTTTACAATACTCACGGATAGTTATGAAATGACAAACAGCAAAGCCGCCGCACTGCTCTAATGAAATCAGTTACATGATCACATCCTACAAAACAAAACGAGGTTCTGTTTTTTTAGTTTTTATTTTCCGTTTTTATTGCTTGTGTAAAGGTTGACTAACTTTTAAGGTTTTTTGTTAAATTACTTCATATGTATCCATATTTGTACAATTTTTTTAAAGCGAAAGGCAGCACAGTGACTCCGGTGTCTGTAGCACGTTTCTCTCATGATCAGAGCCAAACGCGCATCAGTAAAGCACCAAACATGAGTATAGCGTCGCACATTAGTCAGGTCTTTCGCATAAATAAAGTCCCCCTTCCCGGCCGCCGGCCGCCCCCTCGCCGCTCCTACCTCTATCGCCGGAGGGTACGAGTCTCAGCCAGCAGGGCGGATTAGAGCAGCGGCTCATAACGCTGCCGGATCCGAACGGGAGCTTCCATGAAACGTGGAGCTGAAGAGCACAGAAAACGTGTTGAAAAGGACGGAGACGCCGCCCGCCGCCCCACACCTACTAGGGGTCCGCCGGTAATGAGCGGAGGAGAACAGGCTTGGAGGCGCGCAGGTAAACGGGATATCCCGCTGCAAATGCTTGCTGAGACCGCCCCCTCCAGTCCTCCTCCTCCTCTCCTCTCTCTCTCTCTCTCTCTCTCGCTCTCTCTCACACACACACACATGCACTTTCCCTCTTTCCCTCCGTCCCTCCTTCTCCCCCTCACTTTCTCTCTCTCCTCCGTCTCTCCTTCCCCCTCTCCGTCTCTTCTTCCCTCTGCCTTTCCCTCCCTCTCTCCCTTCCAGAATACACGTCCCGCTGCCCAGGATCGGGTTGCTCAGCAAATCACGGCGGCGGCCGGGAGGCTGATCGTCAGAGCCGGGAAGGCGGCAGCTCGCTGGGGGGAGAGAAGAGGGGGAGCGCTGCCTGAACTACGAGCAAGTCCTCTTATTCAGCGTACCTCCTCCGCGATTCAATTCGATTAAACTCCTTCATAAGTAAATTCGGTACATCCGGTTACTCGGTATACTACAAACAACCTGTTCAATGTTTTTCACCTGAGCCTCTTTTGTGTATTTGTAATTACATTCAGTCGCTGCCCAAGAGGCTTTTAAATCGAGGGTCTCCCACGCACTGTGAGTCTCATCCAAGTGAGTTCAAACAGTACAACAGCACTCCACTGCAGGGTGATATCATTACTAGCTTTATCTGATACATTTATTTTCTTTTGCCCGCTCAGTGAGTTGATTTTGCACCCCCTCTGAGATTATCAGAGTTTATTGTCGACAGTGGCCCCCACCCAGCCGTGACGGTCCTGTCCAGCTTGCCCTAACTGGTGTCCGGCCCAGGGTGGGCTTCATACAGCAGATGCAGACCTGCTTTCTGAAAGATGCAGTCCCACTGGCTGCAGTAATTAGATGAGCAGTGTGCAGTGAACCAGACCACACGGCCAGTGTTCACTCAGGGAACCAGCTGTCCACCGCAATGCTGATGATGACTTGAGAAGGTCCTGCAGCCCAGGGAGGCTTCTGGAAGGCGTGTCCGGAGAGAGACGCTGTGTTTGGGCTTGTTACATGAAACCTCCCTTAAATCCAAGCCTCACGTCCCCAAACCAGCCTGAAAATAAGGGCTTTCCCATCTTGTCATACGTTGCTACTGGAAACAACTCACCTGGATCGACCGCACCACGGCCGGCCCTAATTACTTCGCCAGATGATAAACGGGGAATGCGTGGTCAAGTTTGAATCCTTAAATCTCCTGTCACTTTCTTCTTGCCACAATACGAACCACTGGGACCCTGTAAATCCATTTAGGCCAACGGTTCTAAATGGGTCAAGGATGTGAAGGGAGTGTGGTGATTTTCCTGGCTGGATTATTTTTGGATCCCTGGAGGGGCGTTGATAGTGATAACAGCCATGGAGGGGTCTGTAAACGGTCTGGATGAGGCTTCCATGTTATGTTCCATGGCTGACTGCCCCCCGCACCCCCCCCCCCCCAGCTCAGGCAATGCTGGGATTTATCAATGCATGTCCGTCCGCTTGCGTTCCCCCCTCCTAGTTCTGCCCCTCGTCAGGCTGAGATCATTTTTAAAGTTCATCCAAACATAGTTTCCAGCAGAAACCTCTGCACGGAAAATCTGCGCAGGATGCTGTGATGTCACTCCCGAGAAGCAATGGAGCAGCGTGACCCCGTCACAGTCGTCACGCCTTCACCTGCCTCTTTCTGGGGACCCTCCCAGTCCTTTCAGGTCAGGAGTTGTGCTGCCATTCCATTCGGGAGGAGACCCCGGGCTGATGGGGGTTAAAGGGTGATTGGACACAGTTCACAGTGAAAGGCCGGCGAAGGGGGCTGCCTGCGGGAAGCTGAGCGCACACACAAAAGCCTCGGGCTACGGGTGAGGAGGGGACACCGCCGGGATCAGCTGACAGCCCGGCGTTCATGCCGATCCGATTCGCGGCCGGCAACCGGGCTGGGTTCCTCGTAATCGGAACCGCACATAAGCCGCCCCGGCCTGCTCGTCACGTGCGACTCTACCTCGGTGCCTTCGAAGGCCCAGGTGCGGCAGCAGAATCACAGTCACCGACCCAATTTGCACCTCGATGACACATCTGCAGGTGATGAGATGCTGCGATGAGGTCATAACACATCCGGTGCAGAGCCCACGTCCGACGGAGGGAAAAACCCCAGCTCCTGCCCACGGTGTTTACGATCTGTAAACGGAGATGATCTCCGCTGACGGGGGGGGGCACAGAGGATCTAGTGGCAGAGAGCTGCGGGGGGCGAAACATCCACTCTGGGGCCTCCATTTTCATTTTGCTCTTTGTCACGCCTGCCTGACCCCCCCCCCCACCAAAGTGCTTCTTTGTTTTGTGCCATATAATTTACACAGTGAAGCCCCTCATTTCTCTAATCCCCCTCCCAGCCTAATGATGATAATTAGCCTGATATTTTTATTACTCCCTCTAAATACAGATCTCGCTCCTTTACCATGTGACTCGCAAGCAAAGCAACTGACTCGTTACGCAAAGGGTTTGTCTGAAAACCACAATATGCATATTCTGTGATATTATTATTGTGATCTTTTTATACTGGTAATTTCCCATAATGGGAATGCATGGATCTTCTAGGTGAAAGGGGAGGAACCATTTGAAGCGTCCCTCTGTTATCTGGTGGAAGCTGCACTGTTACCCCAAAGCTCCCTGCCTTTCTCCACCTCTCCTCCGCAGGCTTTCCTCTGGTTGGGCGTCACTATGGAAACAGGAAGTGAGTGGCAGGGCCCCCCAGGATTGGCACCCTGTGCGCGGGTTGCATTCCTCAGCAGAGCAGTGGGCTGCTACTCCAAAAGGACCTTCATGGAGAGGATCCACTGCTGCTTTCTGGAACTTTCTCTCGCTAGGTTTGCCTGTTGGAGATTCCAGTGTTATGGCAAGTGTGTTCAGCCAGAGCAGTATTCCACAAAGCAGGACTTCTTCATTGGCCAGATGACTTAAGGCAAATGTAAGGATTGTCCAATAGGAATGTCACTTATCTCTCTTCCTATTGGACAGCTTTCACATTTAGCCTATCCAGCTAGCTGGGAAATCCTGCTTTGTGAAACACCCCCCATCTTAACCAGCTCAAATGGATTGTTACCACCAGTAACCACCAGTTTGTTTGCACGGTTATCCAAAGCAAATTACACTAGAGGGAAGGGTTATGAGTTTCACGTGGTCTCTGGGATTTGCACCCACGACCTTTGTGTCAGGTAGCACAATGCTATAATTGTGGAGCTACAGTAGCCCATACCGTGTTGCGGTTGTCCCGGTGCAGCGATAGTCATGACGTTGTGTTTTGTTTCAAAGTAGAGCTGAATGGCTGTGTACTCTACCTGGAACAGGGGGGTAGTAAACAAACAGAGAGGGTTTCAGCTGAAGGAAGGAAACGGCAGCTCTGGAGGAACACGGAATATGGAGAAAGATGCTGGAGCCACAGTACCGCAGCCACGAAAGCCGCCAGCGCCCCCCAAAGTTAACTGCACGGTGTTGCGGTCGAGTCTGTGAGTCTATGTGAGAAGTGACAGACATTCAGAGCAGAACCAGCAAAGGTCAGGGGAGGGAAGAGAGTGTGGCTGTGTATGGCCGCCCTGGGCACCGACACAAAGCCCCAATAAACGTTACATTTATCACCTGTGTGACAGTAACCTGGCCAGTGACTCAGACAACCTGTATTCTTGCATTTCACTCGAGTATGAGTTAGGCCTCCGTTACAATGAATAGAAGGTTGTTGGCTTGAATCCCATCCTTGATAGACTGCCTGTGTGTTTTGGACCCTTAACTCCCAAAATGTTCCAGAGTCACTAGATAAATGGCCTGAGCTTGGACCCCAAACTTCATTCTCAGCTGTATATAAAATGTATGTATGTGTGTGTCTGTCTCCAAGGAGAGCAAGATTGCATATGTGAAAAGAAACAGTCCACTGTACCAGTACTTACGCAAAAGAACCATATTTTCATTTGATAACAGCTAACCCCAGCCCCCAGTTCATCATTTGATGTTTCGCGGCAATGAACACTGATCTCAGTAGCGTCCTTAAATTGTGTTGTGTTTGTTTATGTTCTGAGCGGCATGATGCGCAAACACAGACTCTCCAAAAGCCAGGAGGCAGATCTGTGGGACAGGATGTAAGACTGTGATAGACTTTGGAGCCCCTATCTCACTCTCAGCATGCAGCCGCCAGGACCATCATGGTCGGCCAGTAGCATGCCTGATCCAGTGCTCCGTGTCAAGATACCATCGCGCTTTCTTCCGCTTCTGAGGCACAAGGCACGGGCAGAAAGGCATAACGATCTGCCGTGTCACACTGAGGATGGCCCAGAGATTCCTAAAAGGCACCGTGTCACTGCACGTGTCATCTGCGTGATTTTATGCCTCTGTTATGCACACTTCACACCTCTCTGCTTCACAGTTTTTCCTGGCACTGCGCTGATCTCCATCCACCGATGCCGCGCATTTATCTCTGGGGCAGAGTGTCAGACGTAAACATATCAGCTGGTGCGTGTCCTACAGGATGTAACTTATCAGGCGACGAAACACGAGGCCTGAGCTGGGAGCCCTGAGCATCAGGCACCGGGCCAGGAAGGTCCACATAAATTCCAGGAAGACACCAACCCTCCTCAGATACTCTGATGTGTTCATTAGAGCTGTTCTCCCCTCGGTGTGGAGGCCCCTCGCTCGCGGCTTGGACGCCCAGCCTCATGCATGGTCCTCCCTCTCCACCAGGCCTCCTGCCGGGGCATAAATCGTAGCCCCCCGGGGAGATGGAGCGGGAGCGTGGTGCCGGAGCTCAGCGAGCAAACGGGATGTTCGCAGGGGCTTCTGTTTCACATTAGATACGCTTGACGAAGATCCCATGGAAGACAGGCAACAGCCCCGAAACCCCCAAAACAATCTGCTCCACTCCTGGCTCAGGTTTCCCAAACGGGCAGCACAGCCGTCCGCGCTCCTCCCAGACAGGCGGGAGACGGCGCGGTCCTGAAACACGCATGTTTCTCGGGATCCGCGCTCAGCCTGAGGTTTATGGCTCGTTAAACTGGCCCAAAACAAGCGGGAACAGAAGCGCGTATTTCAGGGTTTATCTCTCGTCACAGCTTTAGCAAAAACACTGACCCCACCCCCTTCCCCCATACTCCATGCGCTCCCGTCACTCTTTAGGAATGACAGTTCGGATCGGTTCCTGCAGGTCTGCCACGGTGATCCCCATCCCTGGGATCTGGACGCAGAGCAGGTGACCATACGGGGTTGGCGTGACCCCGTTGTCGCTGGCGTGGCTAAACATAGGTTGAAACTGAACACGCAGGACAAATCGTGCAAAAAGAGCAAGAAGATGTCAAAACCCAGTGGGACATGAGGACCCTGACAGATTTATGGTGCCCGTGGGGGGGCTGGTGACTCAGGTCTTCTCTTATGAGAACGAAGAGGGTCAGAGACTGATACTAGCTGGTCTCAGTCGAGGGGGGCGTGAATTCAGTCCAGAACCAGGACCCAAATGTGGACCTAATCCTGGGAGGGTAAAAGCGTAACAGCAGTTTTCACAGACAACCGTGCGCTCAGCCTGTCCGTGGCTGCAGACGTGACATATGGCACTGTACGAGAGTCTTCAGCAGCCAAAGAAACTCATGTTTAATTAAATGGTCCTCATGTCGGCATAAAAACCATGTTACATGTCAAAGAGTGTCAGCTTAGCCATGTCAAAACCTCTCTTAAAATAACCCCAGTATTTTCAGTAGCCATGTAACATACCCTGGTAAATCTTAACTCAACCACTAGCACATCTCCTATTCATTAATTGATTAATTGGCGTAAAATGTAACCAATGCATGGAATGGCTGAGGTGTCCCTGAGGAGAGGTTTGGGAACTGAAGGGGCAACTGACATCAGTCAATTTCTGGAGAACAGAAGAAATTCTAGTTTATTTTTTTTATTGTGTTACTGTTAATTTGCATCTATTCTAATGTATTTTTTCTGAGCAAATACACACTTACTACCCAGATAAGTAGCCTTAAGCATTTTGCTGGACTGTTTGCGCAGGACTGTAGGTGACAGGTTCACAGTGCCAGTAATGTAAAGGAGTCCCGAGTCATTATGCGTCATCCACGCCCACAACCCTGACCCCCAACCCAAAACAATGGGGTCTGGTTGTTCCCCACCTGGCATCCGCGGCTGCCCACACAGCAGAGCTTCTGGGTGTCCAGGGTGAGGGACATCAGGTGGATGTGTAAGACCAGGCTGAGGCAACAACAGGAAACCATGAGGGGGGGCAGAGAATGGGAGAGAGAGTTGGTGGTTACGTGGCACAGGTAAAGCGGGCATCCGGAGGGACAGACCTGGGAGGACCACAGCCAAGTGCGAGAAGCACAATCGGACAGCGGGGGGCACATGTCGTGTCCGGCGGCCGCAGTACCGGTGGGCAGGCAGCTGCTGTGCCACACACACGCTCAGACAAACACACTCATATTTATTAGCATGCTGGCTAGCCGCAGGAATGCTAATATTGGGCTTGGCCATGGGGCCCCGCTGAGGCCGGGCGGCTTGGGATTAGCGGACAGGCTGGAAGAAAGAGTCCACTCTTTGGGGTTTATCTCCGCTGTACCTCGACCTGAAGGGCGCCGGGCACCAGAAAGACCGCATTCACCGCGAAGGAGGGGCCTCAAGCGGGTACCTCACCCCCCCCATCCTCCTTGAGTCGCCCCGCCTCCATTCTTCTGCTCACCGGCATCAGCGTGTTGCTTCCTGACAAGAAGCAATGCAGATAAAAACGCGCTGATTTGATTCCCGCCCGTTTGGGCACCGCGTGGCGAACCGGCTAACAGATCGGGACTGAAAATCTCGCCGATGTAAAACAAGACGATCATTTAGACAGATTATTCAGAGATTCATATGGGCGCGGGCCGTCCAGGGGCAGGCTCATCTCCAAACATCCCTGTGCTGTTGTTACCATTTGAAAAAAAAATAAAGGACTTTCTGAGGTTGGTAGTGAGGCTACAACCAGTTTGGACGCTGAAAAAAAACTGTTACAGTTTGAAGCAGCTCAACAGTCTTGCTTTGTTGCCTAACATCCGCAGGAAAATTATTTGAAAATTGTTCCTGCCATTAAAATTCATGTTTTCCATCTCAAAAAAGAGGGGGGAGGGGGGCCAGCGGGGTGGGTGAGCGGCCGTTGGAAGAGGGGGGCTGTTTTGACTCGCTGTGTCCACGCACCACCGCCCCCGAGCAGATAGATAGTGACGGCTTGGCAGTTGGCTCTTATTAGGTGCCTGGCACTTCAAACTCAGAGGCCCCTTAGCCCCCCACACCCCCCCACAACAGAACACCCTTTTGTGCTCCGAAGGTAAAAAATGGTTCCTGTACTTTTGAAAAAGAAAAAAATCTTGCCAGGGGGAGGCATTTTTTCAACAAACTTGTTTAATATCCTCTGCGGTCTTCGGGGGGGGGGGGGGGGGGGGG
>JAABNX020000042.1:5184986-5198667 GCA_015163995.2 Mormyrus lacerda | reverse complement strand
CCCCCCCCCCCCCATGCTCGTTCAATTTTCACTCATAACACTCCACAGGCGGTCGGATTATGTCACAGTCATGTGGTCACTGGCATGTCCCGGAACTGCTGAGTTCAAAGGGGTTCCCTGGGTCAACGAGGGACGGGCTCGAGTTTCACATCATTAACCAATCAACATCTTGTGTGGCATAACTGCATTATTAATTAAAACTAGTATTTAATGTTAAGCAGCAAGGTGCACAGATTTGTAAAGTAGTGGTTTTATGGTGTTTGGATTTTGTTAAGGGACAAAACACGGGAATATGCTCACCAGCAAAGGCTGTACAGAGTAATCAAAGGGTGCGTCTATTTCACAATAATGATATTGATAACAAAAAAGAACAACAACAACAACAATAATGAGGCTGGAACCAGCAACCTTCCCATCACAAGCTCAGAGGCGTGGCTGGAAGCCATGAGTTTGAAAATGAGGGGGAAAAAATGAACAAATTTGGTGATGTCATATAATGAAGACTGATTGGTTAAAGAAATAAAAACGCAGGCCCCTCCCTTGATGACCCATGGACACCTTGAACTCGAAAAATCAGGTTCCCCCGGGCACTGCAGAGAGACAGACGTACAGAGCGCCTGGGGGTTAAATGGCTGGAGGGGGGCTGGCTCCCAGTCATCCAAGTCTGAGTCGTCCCCTTCCTCGTCATCCTCCTCATCTTCGGAATCCACTGTGGAGTCCGTGGCCCCAAGAGGGCTGGTAGAGGGATCCCCCACACTCGCCAGAGTGGGAAGGGATGCACTGGAAACAGAGAGCGCCCCCTGTGGAAAGACAGTAAATTAAATAACTGACTAACATCCTAAAAACTTATTCTGCAGAAAATGTAGATTTTGCATCATAACTGAAGACACGCCCACATTCTAATTTCATTAGTAGCACATACTGGGATCTCCCAGTAATAACTCAATAATAATAATGAAGGCGCAGTACCAAAAACGTACTGTTGGGGGCAATGTTCTTACCTGAGACACAGGCTCCAGAATAGCCGAGGGTGCCTCCGCAACGTTACTCAGCACGTGCAGGTTGGCGGCGTTCATATTCTGCCCGCTGGGCAGCAACACGGTCACCTGAGCCAGGGACAATGGCTTTGTTAGCGTGTTTTCTTGAAATGCAGTTTGCTGGCCCAGCCCTGGGTGGCGCTGCTTACCTGTTGGGTGGTTCCATCCTGCTGTATGTACGCCACCTGGGGCTGGTCAGTAAAAACAGCCTGTAAGAGAAGGCATGAGAGTCAGTCGCGGCGCCAAAGGCAAAACAGTCACAGCCCGCCCACCGGGACTCACCTGTGTGCCGTCAGCCGGGTGGATATACACCAACGTGTGCTCTGATGGCTCCACCGCAGCGTAGGACGTGCCATCAGCCGCATAGACTACCTGCTGCTGCCCGCGCTCTGCTTGCTCGCCACTGTATACGATCTGGGCCACAGCACCGGCCTCAAAGTGTACCTGGAACAACCCAGCACAAAGCCACTGAGTGACACTGACCTAGAGCAGTGGCATAGCCTATGCTCGAGGATTCCAAGGAATATTCAGCTCAGCGACGAGCACGTAACCTCCAACACGTCCCCCAACACCAGGATCCAAACATACTCCAGACTTTCACCACAATCCCAAGTCAGAGGGAGTGTCTGGGGTGGCCAGGAGCCCAGCTGCTTGCTGCCCCCTCTCAGACGTTCAGGAAGACAGGGCACAAACCTGCGTGGCACTGCCAGGCTCGCCGTTGGCACCCTGGTTCCACGCAGGGGATGCCTCTTGCTTGGTCTCCATAAGAGTCACCCTACTCCTCCCCTAGGAAAGGGTTCCTACAGCCTCCTTGGCCGCTCACGCCACACCTGCAGCTGGCGGGAATCCAGGGGCTCGCTAAACGGGGGGGGAGAAGCCAGGTCAGAAGGCTGAAGGTCCACCTCTTCCAGCTGGACCTGATCCTTACATCCATACATCAGTTCACACAGAAAAATGACAGTTAAACAGTTGTGACTTTAATAAAAACCACAAACACCTTTTACAATGTGATATGTTGTGGGAGAACAGAACAGGCTTAAAAGAATATAAATTCATCTTCTTGGGGTACGATCTTGTATCATTACAGATTTAAACTGGTGTTTATTATATTATGTGATTAGATAGCATGCTTTATTTGACCTGTCACTATCGTATTTATTTGGTAACAGTTCACTCAGAAACCTCAGCTGAATGGGCGGCTGTGGGACTTTTTCCATCATTAATATAAAATTAACACTACACACCGCTAGGCTAACAAAATAGCCGATTAGCACTAGCTGACAGGTAACCGTGATTCTGGTTAAAAGTCACAAGAGCCCGACGTGCGCAGACCGGCCGGCCCGGCGATGAGGCAGACAGGCAGCCGACTCGCCTGCCGTCGCCCGGAGCGGTCAGTCTACTCGCAGCGTGGGGGTACGAGAGATGCAGACTGGGGGAGGCAGCCGGCGAGCGGCCGGGGGGAGCGGCGCTCCAACGCACTCGGCCGCGGGAACACAACGCACAGGAGGCAGCGAGCGCACATCGGCCGAGTTTTGAGCACAAACCGGGGTGACGGCGGATTTATCAGCCGGCGCCCCCCCTGCTCTGACCCCTCAGGTTCTGAGTTCCAACCGGACCATACCACAAAAAGCGGAGCCGCGGAAACCCGGGAGCCGGGTGCCGCACAAAGCCCACGGCACCGGGCGCAGAGCTTCTGCCACGCCGGCCCCGAGCACCTACCGGCGGTGGCCTAGCGGGCGGGGGTCGCACGGCGACACCTCGTCGACACGGACGTCCGAATTTTCGGCGAGCCCCGAATATTTGGAACAGACCCACCCGTCCCCCCGCCATAGTTGAGCCCAGCCCTGATTCTGCCGCAGAACGAGGAAGGAGGCTCCTCCATTTTGGGTGGGACTAAAACAACAACGACCACGGATGAACGGACCCGCGAAAACGCGCACATTATTACCGAGAGAGAAACGCGGACCGTCCACCAATATGAAATAGATACTTACAATGGCGAGCCTTGGCGGCGAAACTTTGGGTTTGGCGCGACGGCGCCCTCGATTTTTGACGATTTTAATGAAAACGCACAAGTAGACCTTACCTCAGAATGGTAGCTGCAGAGATGGCCGCATTGCATATATTAACATAATCTGCCTGGCAACAGAGGGGAATGTGCGCGCTGATTGGTGATGGACGGCAAAGAGTAAAAGACAAATTGACGAACCGATTCGGAAGCAAAGAGCCAACTTAGTCGTACATAGGGTTCCGCCGGCGCGTCGCTGTTCGTTGTTGTGTTTTTGTGTCTCTGTCATTTTAAACACAAGTTTAGTTTGTCATTTTAAAAAATATGCCGCTAGCTCGCTTTCCACGAAAGGTCCAATCACAACGTCTCGTCGTTTTACGCTTTACCCAATAGGAAAAATCAGTTCAGTCGTCCAATAGAATTTTTTTAAAATACCTCATTGAGTATGGTGCCCATACGATGTTATTCTATTACTATTGGAACTTGTTTTGCACTTGCCGTGTAGGTTTTCATAATTTTGTTCATGTGAGCGCGCCCAATACGTAGAAATTATATATATATGGGTTTTATGATAATATGGAAATTTGCTGACATTTTAAAATGATATGTATTCGGATTTATTTATGAATTTCAGTATACTTTCTAACAGGTTACCATCTCGAGTGTGTGCTGCCAAACGAGCGAACTGGTACTCTTTTATGCAACTTCATCCATTTAGATTATGTGTGGTATAGTAGGTTTGGGGAGAGAATAACATGAAGTTCAGGTTTGGTGAGGTAGATAGTTTTACAGCTTTTAAAGGTCTGGTTTTGATTTGTAATAAACATTTATTCCCTGAATTGATACTTCATTACCCCTTTGCAGAGGAATGTAAATACAAGTTTACTGGAATTATTGCATGGTTCCCACAGTCCAGATTTTGAAATGGCAAGACAGTGACACATAGAAAGTTTTTTACCATTTAAAATAACCATTTAATAATTATACTATATTTCAATAATAAACTAGATATAGTTTGGGGAGGGGGTGATTCAAAAGTCTTGAGTCAAGTTTGACTGGCATTGGGTGGGTGGGTGTCCAAAGCAACCAACCTGATTGCTGCTGGGAAGAAGCTTGTGTGAAAACATGCAATGTACCTGATATTTTTCAGTTTTTAGACAGTTTATAGTGGTTATTTGATCTCAAGCACTACCAACCTGTGCATAAATGGGTCATTTATACATCTGGCGCTTCAACACATGGATGCGGGCACCTTGACTGAAGAGAGAGACCTTATCCACTCGTTTGCTATAGAATTTGTGTATGTCTGACACACATTTACCTGAGCGATCTGGATATTTCACAGTCATGTGACACCGCTCACCCTAAAGCTCAGGTCATCCTCTTAATGGCGGGCTCCTGCTCCGCACCCAACACGAGTAACAGCAGAAGCTGAAAAGTAAGAGTCTGTACAGGAGAACAAATATTCAGTATTCAGAGAAGTCATCAGCTTTACAACGCAGAAGTATGACTGTTATAAGGATGGGCATATTATACGCTAAGAACTGATGACGCGACTGAAGATCAGTATTCATACGTTTGTACTGGACTTGATTCTTCATTGTGTTCAATAGAGTAAAACTGTATCGGGAAGCTTGGGGAACGTTCCGGAAGGTCCACAGTTTGCTGGAACTTTTGTTTGCTTGCCACGTCATCACTCTGTTGCTCCCACAGTGATGGGCTTGCCGAACAGGCATGGTCTCAGCGTTATGTCGAAAGTCGCACGTCTCCATCTCCATCACAGCACACAACGTAATGAAGTTCTACTCAAAGCACTTTCTGCTACCTGCCCCCAGCGCTCACTTGATCGGCAAAAACATCAGGGATGAGTTAGCTATACAAGCATCAAATGTCACCCCCCCCCCAAAAAAAAACAAAATAACCCAGTGAGTTGAAACACTAATACATGCATTCACAATAAATTTCTCTTTATTACATTTTTATACATGGTCACTGTTAAATGACCAAAGTAAAAGCAAATAGTACCAGTTTTGTTATATAGTAGCTATTCATTGTAAAATGGGCTGTGGATGGCATGTCTTTTTATTGGTTATGTCAAATAACATGACTGATCATAAGGAAGATTTTGTACATGCTGTGTCTATTCTTATCCTTCTGCCTGTAGGCGTCTATGAGACGGCAACGACGCCGTAGCAACTGCCTCCAACCGTCCGAAAACTGGCTGTCATTCTGAAGCAAATGTCTCTTTGCAGATCTTTTACAGTCCCCAGCCACGGCGCTGCAAAGCAGCAGATCAGTCATGAACGACATATCTGTCTTGTGTTTAGAATTTGTAGTATTCACCAGGGGAATCTGTAAAATGTTGAAGATATGAAATGATTAAGGACTGTTTCTGACAGTCTTCCACAGTGTATAGTGGAAGGGTTTGCCTCATCCTTTGGATGGTGCCTGCTGAGTATCTTGGCTGTTTCTTGACTTAGCTGTGGGTTCCATTACTCCTGTCTGCTCACCTTCTCAGTCCCAAATGGTCCAGTTCCACCTAGGGATGGGAACTGAGAACCGGTGCCACTTGGGGACCGGTTCCAAATTTTCCAAAGCATGAGAATCGTACACCTCTGAGCTTATCAATTCCTTTATCGATGCTGGCAGGTGCGCATTGATTGCAAATTAACGTCATACACGTGCGTCTCATGTTTCCATAAAAAAGGAGTCATCGTGGCAGAGAGGAAGAAGCGGGGTTGTCTATTTTTTCCAAGTTTTAAGACAGTTTAAGAAAAGCTGCATTATAATTTAACATGCAGTGATGGAGCAGCAGACAGACTCAGACACGCTGGTCACAGTTGTGTAGCTGCTGGTCTGAAGTCTCTGACCTGTAGGCAGTGACCTGTAGGCAGTGACCTGTAGGCAGCGACCTGTAGACATATTCTGTTTCGAATGTCAGATAATAAAGAAGTATTGATACTGAAAACCTGTGTAGGTTTCCTCATAGATATTTGGGTCAAAAATCAATAAGGTAATCGATAAAGAACCAGATCAATAAGCTGAATCAATAATGGCATTGGAGTGAATAAAATCTTACCAATTCCCATCCCTAGTTCCACTTCACACAGACCCTCTGGCACCGGACACTCACTCTCAGAGAAAAGGGTAAGAATTTGTACTTTTGCTTGTCACTGGGAAGGTCTCTCAATTGTACCCTTAGCTGTAGGTAATGATGTCTTTTAAGGTACAGAAATAGACTCTGATGAACATTTCTCTACCATTGATGGTACGTTAATGCTGCTTGTACCTTTGGGATGTTCATTTCTGTACCTTAAAAGGTATAATTACAAGTGTGCAGCCTTAGTGACAAGCAAAGGTACAAGTTTTTAAACTTTTTCTGAGAGTGGTATAATATTTTCAGACCTGTCCTGGTACAGCTGCTGAAGATTTGGGTAAATTAACGTATCTCTAAAACATATTGGTTTAGAGAATGATGAGATATGATTGGATTTTTAAAGGATTGACTGTGACCAGATTAAACATTTTATATGTTGAATCCAAGCACTGCTAATCCATAGGACACACTTTGCAACTCACAAACATTAGACCCAATTACATTTATAAATTGTGTTATTTAATAAAACATTAAATGAAGAGTCATCTGGGCTGAGGTAAAATAAATTCCAATTACACAAGTACCCTAGACACCAATAAAATATCTAAGAAGAGAGCTCTCATACATTTCTGGTAAACAGAAATCGTCCTTGTATTAGCACAAATAATATATTGAGATTCTTAAATTCTATATACAAATGTTGTGGGAGTGCAGCCGGACCATATAAGGCAGGTCGGTTTGGGTACGTACATGCATGAAGATCACTCAGAAGAGACTCCATGATCACGACGAGGACCCCCCCTCCTACACGCCAGACACCCGCAGGACCGCAGAAATGGGCGTGATTTTTGGATGCCTGCATCACTGCTCTGTTTCCGCTGAGCCTTTTACTGGGCAGCTGGAGGCGCAGTCGGGCGGTGGGAGCGCACCCGGAGGAGGCGGCTCCGCCTTTAAAGTCCTCGTAATTCAGCGCAGCCGCTTCAGCGCCGCCTCTCCCCCCGTTGGATGTTTTACTTTTAGAGACACGCCGGGGATCAGTGCTTTATTATACCTCGGAAAGCGGTGTAAGGATGGGTTCGGTTCCAGTCCTGTGCGTCCTTGCTCTCTGCATCACAGCCCAGGCTTTGGCCGCCTATGTTGAGGTAGGTACAGATTTCTATTTGCGGTCCCTTTTCTAGTAAGTTATTTACTTGCAGGTTAAACCTGAAGCAGACTGTTACAAATAATTAAACTACTTAACTAAATCCGTACTTGTCATTTGAGATAATAAACTACCTGAAATTTGAACTCGATCAGTATTTCTGCCGTTTTTCGCTGTTACCCTTTTCCTCTGTCCTGTTTCCCTGTCCCTTTCCCCGGGCGGGCAGGCGGGCGGTCTGGTGCCTCTGACCGCTTTCCCGTTTGCTTTTCTCTGCGGGGCCCTGGGTGTCTCATGCACCCGGCGCGGCGTTGCGGGGATGCGGTGCGGGCATGACGCTGGGGAAAAAACGCGACAACAACCAGGCTTTCTGTCGCGATGAGCACCTGCTTGGGGACTTACTGTCACTTTTATTATTTATCCCGAAAAACGTATTTTTAATGCTTCAGTGTGTTTTTAATAATTTGCTGCTTGATGCAAAGGTTTTATTGGTATTTGAACAAACGGGGGGGTAAATTAAAATATCAATTGCCCAAGCCCTTTTAAAACGCAAAAAGTCGGGTGTGGAGGTTCCAGGAATAAAAGATCGGGAGAATTTGTCCTTTGCTGTTCCCTTCCAGTTTATCCAGTGAACAGGGGAAGGTCTGCGCCCGTTCAGACTGTCTACATCCTCGACAGCCCCACAGGCTGGTATCTTCACTATTTCCCGTCTCTGTTCGTATTAAATCAAATTTAGTTTTATCATTGCCTTACTGAATTTAGGCGCCCAGACCTGTCTTTATACGATCGTGGTAAATTTGTGTTCAATCCTGCGACGCCATATGAAAAATATAACGTGTTATATACTTTTTGGGCCAAAGTCCAAAGTTGTTGGTAAGCACATGTGTGGTTTCTTAAACAGACTTGTATGTCTCACAAATTGTAGATGTTTGACTTTGCAAGGAGAGTGCCCTTTGTGGTATCATTAACCCTAACCATCTCCACCTTTAATTGATGACTTCCCACCAAAAATGGTCTTGGCTGAGGTTTTAGTGGTACAAACAGGCTGCTTCTAGACCAAACCCTACAAGAACTTCAAAGGTATCTCCTCAATGTGTTCTTTGTATTCGATGGCATTCTTTCTATGCCGTTATGACCCTAATAGACCTCCGTCTTGGTAGAACTTATCTGCAGGAGATTATCATTTAGTAAAGTCAAACATAGATGTCCTAGTGATTCTCTGATTATCAGATCTGCCAGGCTGGAGTGAACATGGAGATTTCTGAAACCTACGGACAGTGTGTGAAATGCTATTAAGCTCGGACGTGCACTTGGCTCGGTCCTTTATGATCTAATGATTGGTCCTTCCCTACAGCCCTGCCACCGGCTGTATGTGGGCACTTCTGCATTGGCTTGGCATCTGCCAGTCACGTTGGCAGCCGGGCCACATGGCTCCTCCGGCTGGTGAATTTCCACATCGTCACGGCGATCTCACGATGTGGGCGCTGGTCTGCTGCACCAGTAATTAGGTGCTAAGCGGGGGACGGTGGTACGTCTCGAAATCCACCCACCGTTCATCCTTTCACTGAGTCGGCGTGACTGTCGCACGACGTTCAGCCCCGTTTGTGCAAAGGCAGCGTCTCATGGAAGAGGTTGCTCACGATGTACCTTTTGAAGACTTAACTGTGAAACACTGATGCGTGAAACATGGAGTGGGTCCATTTTTTTTTTTGTTGCTATTGTCTAGTACATCATAGGCAATAAAGTGCGTGTGATCATCCGTATTTAATTCAGTGATAAATTATTTACCAAAGCACTTGAAGGGGCAGTACTGTTTAGATGAAAAGCTTATTTATCTGGGTAGAAATTATGCTCATCGTTTTCTTTGAGGCCCCTTTGTCTCGCAACTTCTGCAGCCAAGCTGCCGTTGAAATGTGGATGCAGAGGCCTGTGCTGCGCAAGGAACAGGATCAACGTGTCTCTTTAATTGCAGGAAAATGCAATTATTCACAGTGTCGCCTGTATTAGCCTTTCGTCCTGAAATGTGGCTGTTGGCTCCCGTTTCACAGCCCTACGGTGCGAACTTGTTAATGGGATCTGCGTGTGAAATCGTAAAACTCACGTGGGGTGCCCGAAGAGGCCGCAGTGTCTCTTTTGGCGGTGCCATGGGCCTTGCTGGACAGTGCGGTACAGAGTTAGTTGCTCGCAAGCTGAGCAGGAAGCCATTTCAACGAATGGGAACCCGAAACCAGTCTAGCAGTCTAGTCTTACCCCTTCGTTCCTGTTTTGATTGTCATCTTTATCCTTGATGCCCTGGCAGAACATTCTGGAGCCAGTCTTGCAGTGTTAAATGCAGTGTTGGTTTGTGAGGTAGTGGATGTTAGTTCTGCAGTGTTCTCCTGTGTGCCGGTCCTGTGACGTGAGGTCTGTTCTTAATGTGTTAAAATGCCTAATTACTCATTTCCTGCCTTGCTAATTATGTTAGCCTTAGGCTTCGCATGTCTGACCCCCTTTGATGTTTGGATGCTGACGTGGCATTCTTCATGTCTATGTGCCTTTCTGTTTTTGCGTGTTTAATTAACTGCTTTACTGAAAGGGATTTTTAATATTGATATAGCATATTTTGAGTAGACTAAACCTGCAGTGCATGCAGTTAAAAGAAACTGACAAGTTTAGCTGTAGTCTAATACATACATGTACATAGCTCACACACAGGCTGATCTATCCACTGTAGATTCCTGAAGAAATCATCTGTAAATCTGTCATATCGTGCCATTAGGTTTGAACATGCCATCGATAAGGACGTAGGTTTAACAGTCATAATGGGAAGCATTGAAGTTCTAAAATAGCTTTATATCAATATATATCATTTATTAATATAAATAAAACCAATAAGACAAAATACTTTTCATAATAACATATCTTCATATTTTAAGAAAATGGGGCAAACAGAGTTTTATTAAACTAATAGACCTGGGTCAGTTGGCTGGTTTGAGGTTTTCAATGCGAGACAAGTCTGCTCACGCATTGCTGTGTATGTAAGAGTTTTATTACCTTGTAAAGAGTAAGAGTCTGAAAGAGTGAGTGTCACGCCAGTTGTGTGAGTTTGTAACCCGGGATCACAAGAGATCAAAACTGGGGGTACAGAACCTACAAACGGAACGGGCCCCACACATACAAGGACTAATGAGGGAGCAAAACGAGAGGCAGCCGGAGTGAATCACACAAGGGCAGGAACAAGTGATATGACAGACGCATAACAGTCAGAACCATGTTTGCCAACACAGCGGCGTGGAGTGGAGCAGAATTACACCTCTCGTGATAATTTCCTGATGGTGCCCACACTAGTGTTAACCAATTACAAGCGTGCATACAAGTTTTTAAAATTGCACCACTGTATTCATACTATTTATTTGTTGCTAGACCGTGTCATGTATAACAAGGATGTGCAAATGGCTTCACATCATTCATTGTCCAGTTGTCTGTCTGTAACATTTTTGTATTTGTTTTTTTTCATCAGCAATGATTTTAAAAGCATTCATCTTAGTTCTTGTCATTAAAAGCACCTTTTTAATTAGTTTTTGTTCCATTCTCGTCACAAGAAAAATGCCGTTGAGTATTTTTTTTTTTTGTCAGTTTCTATCGACAGTATTAACTGCCACAAAAGTATTTGGATGCCTGTATTTAAAGGGTCTCGTGCACTTAATGACCTGGGCTTGTCACTGGGAAAGAAACTGGAAAAAGTGTGAAGGAGCCGACACTTGGGAGATGTTTGTGGGCTGGGTGTTTTTAAGGCAGACAATCATTTTAATTTGTGCTTGTAAACTGCTCCTTGCACTAACTGCTTTAGTGGCACAGGAACCAGGCAGAATAATCATCATCATCCCACCCACAGTTTAATTGAAGAGAGTTGGGTCTGGTGCGATGGTCTTCCTGTGTCTGTCTCCAGAGTAATTAGAACATGCTGAATGTGGAGGTCTTTCTTCATGGCCGTGGTAGTTTGTTTACAGCAGAACTAAACTCCTAGTGACCTTGAAAGGGGGTGAGTGATAAATGATTCCTAGTACGGCCCTGTTCTGCTGGCGTGGGGACAAAATGTGCAATGTGGTCACAATTAGGAGTGACCCAGACGTTCTGGAGACTTTGAGGAATGACCGCGGCAGCCTGACTGCTCTCCTGCTGGGTTTGTCACCTAGCCTGGTAACAGGTGAAGATGGCAAGCTGCTAGTTACATGTCAGCCCTCCCTGGAGTGCTGGTGACCTTGCACACTAATAATTAACTTTGTGGGCTGTCTGCTGTTGGAATTCTACTCAGGCAATGTGTTTGGTAGTGACTAGACTGGTGGTAAACCAGTGATGAAGTATTCTTTGCTGCATTCCATTTGAACTCTCAAGTCAGAATTTCTGAGTTTCTAGTCAGAAATGGTCAAATGGATCATCCTCTGAAGTCAGAGGAACCACTGCAGCCCTGACCTCAGAATTCAAGATAGCCACGCCCTTTATTTACGCAAGATGACTGTAGTTATTGTTTGTTAGCATTTACGCCTTATCTGTGTCTCTTTAAATTGGTTGTCCAGACAGTACTATCCAACTGCTATCTGTGGACATGTTGCTACAGGATCTGTATGCGCAAAAATAGTGTGTAATGCATTATCAACTAGTACTACTAACAATGAACCTGGCTGGAACTGGTAATGCACAATGGTTTAACTGGTGAGGTAACTACGTTCCAGTACATATGATGTTATATCCAGCTCCAAATTCCGACCTCCCAGGTAAATGGAACACCACATTTGTCTGTCCCCAGTGTAGCTGGGGGCTGGGGGCAGACATCTGTGTTAAAGTTTGGCCCAGAAATCCGTTGTGAGCTTTACCATAGGGAGCTGTTGGGGGTGGAGTCTGGCCGCCGCTTTGTTTGAACCGTGCTGCTTTTCCTATGTCTGGCTGCCCATGAGTCAAATCGACGTCTAGCCCTGGATCCTGTCTCGCCTCAAGCTCAACAGCAGCGTAATATGAGCCCTAATCAGACCAAAACACCTGCTCTCTGGTGGCGCATCCCAAATGAGAAGGAGAAAGATTTGATTGACTTTCTGTGGGATATGGTTGTGATTTGTGTGTGTGGTGCTCAGAGATTTTAGCAGAGATTTGGATGACCCTGGGTACCCCCCCTTTCCGCCCAGGGAACCTTAAGGTTCTGGAATGCTTAAGGTTTAGAAAGCATGCCTCGCCTGCAGGTGTGATCACTGTCTTAGGAACGTTAATGTTTTAAGTGCATGTTGTTTTTTTTGTTTGTTTTTTTTTTTAAGCTGCACTTTCCAAACACTCTGCTCTACCTGCTTACGTAAAAAGACGTAGCACCCCATTGCAGCCTACATCCCTTCTTGTTTTCACCCTTAGATGTTAGGGTGTGTGGTTTGCCAGGTTGGGGTGCTGTGTCTGTGATTGATGGTTCCCTTGTGAAAGGCTCGTAACCCTAAGTGCTCCAGGCAGTGGCTAACCCCACTAGCTCATTTATACTTGTTAAAAATAAACGTTTGAATTTCTTCCAGCCCTGGGTGGGTAGGGGACTTTGATACTCGGATTCTCTCACTTTTGAAATTCCCTTATGGGGTGGGATTTGATGGTTTGACAGACTGGCCTGTAGCAGAGCTGTTTCACCAGTTTATACAAGGAGACCCGTGTGTTCTGTGCAGCATCTGGACACCTACGGTCTTGTCTACATTGACGCATTGCGGGTCCAGCTTTCAGGTGGGCTTCCAGTCCAGCATGGAGCACTGTGGCCTTATGCCCTCTAAATCCTGTGAAAGAGCCACAGAAGATGTTGGGTGCAAGCAGTATGAGTGTTGGGTGTCCACCACACCTTGTGTAGGTTTTGATTTTGACCTTGGAGTGATTCCACCCCCTCAACAGTGAGATTAACTAGGCATAAACAGTCACACCAGTGTCCCTGAACTCATTAACGAGTATGGAACATTAAACAAAGGCTTTTATTAACCCAAGGAATTGGGACAATGCACATTTTTTTTAATTCTGTTTACATTTCTATGCCTTACTTGGGGGGTGGGGAGGGTGGCAACTATATGCTTCCATTGTGTGAAGGGCGTAGCAAGGACAATTTTTTTGTGTCCCTATAACCCATCTGTTTCCTCACCTGTCAGGTGTATGATGTGACCAGCTAGCAGGTGACAGTCACATATACTGTATACAGTGATATAAATAAGAACATAAGAAATTTACGAAGGAGAGGAGGCCATTCGGCCCATCAAGCTCATTTGGGGAAAACTTAACTAATAGCTGTGTGTTGTTTTGTTTGTGTTTTTTTTAAAAAAAAAAAATTATTTAAAAAAAAAAAAAAAGAAAAAACCTTACTGTGAATGATTAAGTTGGACTGGCTCTGATTGTTCAATACCCCCTAAAGTACC
>JAABNX020000042.1:5164766-5176372 GCA_015163995.2 Mormyrus lacerda | reverse complement strand
CCTCACCCCCCCTCAATCTGTGTCTGTCAGCCTGACGGTGCTGCTCCTCTGTGCTCTGCAGCACTTCCAGACCATGGTGGAGTCCCTGGAGGAAGAGTCAGCCAACGAGAAGCAGCAGCTGGCGGAGACCCACCTGGCGCGAGTCGAGGCCATGCTGAACGAGCGCCGGAGGCTGGCTCTGGAGGCCTACCTGGCCGCCCTGCAGGCTGACCCCCCCAGGGTAAACGCGGCCACCCCGGCAGAGGGTGGGGTCAGACTGGGGTGGGACAAAGTTTGCCTGGATGCGTTAGTGCGCTTGTGGTTGTCCGCTCGCATGGATGATGAAACGACCGTGGAGAAGCTGATTGCTCCATTCTGGTCTCATGTCCTCCCAGCCCCACCACGTGCTGCAGGCCCTGAAGCGGTACATGCGCACGGAGAACCGTGACCGCCGGCACACCATCCGGCACTTCCAGCACGTCCTGGCTGTAGATCCCGAGAAGGCGGCGCAGATGAAGTCGCAGGTCAGCCTCTGCCAAGCAGCCTGGATCTGCTGGTGTGACATCATACAGCAGGCCAGCTTTCATTGTCTGTTATGAAAGCCTTGGGAGGGGCTTGCAGTTGTACCTGTGAGCCAGAAATATGAATTGTTCCACCACGTTACGTCCATCTGTATACAATGCCAGTGAAAAGTTTGGACACACCTACCCATAAAAAGGTTTTTTTGTAAAATAATTACATATCATATAATTATATTATATTCAAATGAACAATTATAAAATAAAATGTATGGAATTATGCACTGAACAAAAAGTATCTAAAAAAATTTAATTTGTGGTGGGGGAGCAGCTCTGTGAGCTGGGACTCGGAAGGTTGCTGGTTCGAATCCCTGGGTCAGCAGAATGATCCTAATGTTGGGCTCTTAACCCCAGTTGCTCCAGGGACTGGCTGACTGTCTCCTCTACACCAGTTTCATGAGGTGGCCTCCTGGGATGCTTTTCCAGCTGTGCTGAAGGAGATCCCACATATGCTGAGCCCCCATTGGCTGCTTTTCCTTCACTCTCTGGTCAAACTCCTCCCAAACCAGTTATACTGTATTTAGGTCAGGTGGCCTGGTCATGTGATGCAACACTGTCGCTGTCCTTTGTAGGCGGCTTGGCGTGTCCAGACTTTTGACTGTTACTGTATGTATGTAAGTAAGAGTTTCTCTGGAATAGGGAATCCCCCTAAAATAAATAAGAACGGGATGTCACTGTGACTCCTCTGTCTCCAGGTGATGACACACTTGCGCGTCATTGACGAGAGGGTAAACCAAAGCTTGTCACTACCCTACACAGTGCCCCATGTGGCAGAGGCAATACAGGACGAGATCGGTGAGTGGCAGCCAGCCGGAACTAGACAGAATCCAGTCTGTCACTTTGTGGGTTTTACTGATGACATGCTATAAATGGCATCAAACGCTATAAATAGACTTGATCCCCCACCAGAGGAGCAGTGTTCTGCTAATCAGAGAGCCATTCTGCACTATAGAGTAGTTAACGATGCCCAAAGTCCATGTGACGTCCTCCCATGGGCGCTGATGAAAGGAGCTGTACTGCGGTTTGTGTTCCCCTGGGCTGAGACAGTGACAGATCTGGGCTGTCACTTTCGTCACACTTTGCAGCAGGAAGATGTGTGAATTAAGAGAGGGGACAGCTGTTTGGCTAAGGAGGACATCTTTGGCTGAAAGTCTGAGGCTGTATACAAGCTATTCCAGGTGGTTGTTTGGCTAAGAAGTCACTTGCGCGTGTCTGCTTGTGTCACACCAATTAGATGAGATTCTCTGGGAGCAGAAGTCTGATATGGACCAGTTCCTGTCCTCCATCTCAGAGTCCCAGCCTGATGTCACCCTGCCCTCTGAGGGCAGGCCTCGCTACCCCTTCAGGGTAACCTCTCTGGGCTCGCAGCCGGACGCTGATGGTGAGTAACGTTGAAAGCACACAAGCACTTTTATCACACCTGGTTTCATACTACTTCACCTGTTCCCTCCGTCCCCATGAACCATGCGACTTGTGGTGCCGATTCTACAGGGTTCAGGCTGGATGGGTTGATCGGAGCTGAGGAGAGAGTCATCAATAGCCAGACCAGGCTGAAGGAGAAAGTGGTAAGAGCCCCATCTCTGGAGCTATTCCCTCTACAAACCTGCTGTCGCTCCTTCTGGTTTGTTGCTCAGACAGCAGCTCGGGCGTCAGTCGCCCTCTCTGTTCTGAAAGCTGTTTGACCTGAAGAGGTGTGTCTGGGAATTCCTGTCACGTGGGAAGAATGTGCAAAATGGCTAATTTTACATCTATGACACGCATACTTTCACTCGGGGTAACTCTACACGCAACTCGTTGCACATTCTCCATACTTGAAACATGCTTCCTTGGAACTCATTTGTAATGTCAAATGGTATTAAATATTAGCACATACCTCTGTGATGAGCTAACACTCGAGTCCTCGAGTTGATCTTTTCGTTGCCGTGGGACCCAAAGCATCCTGTATCAATAGCTTGAGCAAACATAAAATTCAAAATTCATAAACACAGACTATTGGCAAACAGTGTCCCTGAACATGTTGCATGGAATGCAGTACACAGTATGTGCCTGTCTGTATACTCAGGTGATTGACGAGTCCCTGGACGTTAAAGAGGCTATTTACAGTGCAGACCGACCTGGTGTTCCAGCTAACGAAGCTCTGGTGAGTGTGTTGCCATCTAGTGGCCATCTGAGGAAATGTACACCCTGTCTGTTAATTGAAATGCTAGCCGAGATTGAACGGGTTCAATGGACTCGGTACAGGTTTCCCTTGATATTCTCATCAGAGAAATGTATCAAGGGTCATTTTAATACCTTTAGCTTTTTTTTTTTAATTTTATTTTTAAGTATCGATTCTGTGACAAGTCAAAGTAGGTTTGTCATGTCAGGCGTGTACACAGTGAAATGAAACATTGTTACTCCAGGACCGCGGCACAGCACAAAGAACGAAAAGACACAACACAAGATTACACAAGTGCAGACAGGACAGAACTATACAGAGTCGAGAGAGAGAGAAACACGAGACAAACAAACATACTTTGAGAGAGACAGACATTTTCAATAGTAGTATCAACAACAATAATGATACAAATAGGTATTTATATATAATACACACACACACACACACACACACACACACACACACACGTGATCCTACACATATACATGTATAATTCAATTCTTACCTATGACATGCGCTAAAAAGACATAATGAATACTGATTGCTCAACCTCGCATGCGCCCTTTCTTGTAAGTGCAAGTGTAGGTGTGGACTGATTTGTCATTGGATGTTCTGGCATTTGATGCCGTCAGAGGACTTGCTTTTGAGACCCGATTCCATATCCATTATCTGTTATTTGATTCTAAATTGTTAAATAGTCCAAGTTCTTTAAGTGTTCTCTTTTGGAACATTTCTTCTACATCACATTCTATTGGTTCTTGAAACGAAATGGCAACTCGCATATGATGATCGTCATTCAAGGCGTTTGAGTTGTTATGACATCTGCCTTGTGTTACGCAAGTGATTTATCGACTGAGTCATTTGTGGGAGTCTTGATGATGGCAATTTAACGTCGAACTTGCGTTAAACGAAAACATGTTAATCGAGGGATACCTGTACTGCCGGTGTGAGATGCCCCCAGTCTGCTCATAACAGTCTCCGTACCCCTCGTAAAAACCACAGGAATCCTATCGGCCTCTGGGGGAGGACTTCAACTTCAGGACCGGAGTTCTGGTTGGTCTCCTAGTAACCACCGTTGCCATAGCGACAGTGATTGTGATCAGCCTGATGATGCTGAGGAAGAGGCGCTATGGCACCATCAGCCATGGTATTGTGGAGGTGAGTCTGGATCATACGGAGAGGTCCAGATCCGATCTCCTCTCAAAGAGAAATGCAGTTTGAAGCCCCCTGCAGTGTATCTGTTCACCAGGTCTTCTGAGATTACACATGCTTCTTAGCTTAATGGACCTCGTTTAAGAACAGCAAGTCCTTCTGCCCCTAAAATGCACCTGACTTGTCAACCAGTGCCATACTCAGCTTCTGTACAGCAGTTTACCGTAACCGTATTCTTCATGCATGATTTTTGAGGGCGCTCAATCCAGCACTGCATTCGGTCGAAGCTGGTAAACCCGGATGTGCCTGCTACTTCATTCATCCAACCCCCTCCATGTTTTGGATGTCCTTGCATGTGACAGGTCGACCCCATGCTGACCCCTGAAGAGCGTCACCTGACCAAGATGCAGAACCATGGCTATGAGAACCCCACCTACAAATATCTGGAGCAGATGCACAACTAGCCCAAGCAGACAGAGGGCGCTGTGGAGCCAAGAGGAGACTGAAAACATACTACTGATATTAATTTTGATCTGGCACAGCAGTGTTAAACATGTTTCATAAGAAATGAAAAAATCGGGTAACACAATTCATGCATCTTGCTGCTGCTGCTACAAGTACCACTTATACTAGTGTGTGTTTCTTTAAAGATGGTAATTGAATCTGGCCTTTAAGTGCGTCAGCGGCGATTCCCGCCACAGGTAGACCGATGCTTTTTGTTAAAATGTGCAGAAATGAAGTGTCAGCGTTTCAGTCTTAACTGCTTCAGCATTACCAACGGCTGCCGCTCTGAGGGAACTGGGAGACCACTGGTTCTGTTTTCAGAGTGTGAAATGGAGTTTTGAAGAAGTATAAATGCAAGTTTTGTGTTTTTTTTTTTTTTTTTAGAAACAGCCTTCATTTACAAGCTGCCTATTTGATCTGAGACTAAATGTATATTGAAACAAATCGGAAACCTCCTTTTCGTGCCATTGGAAACTACAGCTTAGTTGGTTCACTTCCTTTCCCACCATAGTCTACTTCACTTACAACCACCCCCCATCCCCCCACAACCAGGAAGCGCTTTCATACTCGGGTGGTAAATATGACCCATGTGAGGTCAAGAGATTTGGGGTCTCAGTGCCCTTAATGTTTATATATGACAGTACAGTTAAGTGTTACCATTACTGCTTTTATAAGGTGAAACTATGGGGATTCCTTTCCGATTTTCAAGTTCTACGTGGGACAGGGTCGCGTGACACTGGTGCAGTCATACGGCTTACCCTGAGAAATCTGCTTTTAAGTGGGGTGAGGTCAATCGGAATAATTGTCATGACAGTGACTCCACTGAAACCTGTTGGGAAAATGTCAATAAATTCACTACTTCCACAGAAGCCCTTGTCTGCTTTGTCAGTCCTGCATAACATGTATTGGGCCCCACCCCATAGACACACACACACATAAATCCAACAACCAGGAAGCTTCGATTTTCGGGTGATCAAACCCGGGTTGACCTCAGAAGTCCAAAGAGGTTCGGGATGTTGTTCCCCTGAATGTAATGATCAACAGACGTCCTGCACGACGTGGAGAGACTCGTAATTAAAACATAGTCTAAAAATACAGTCCGCCATGTTTTTAACCACTTACATAACAAAGTTACAAGTATCTTACTGGACAGATTAACCAGCGGGACAGCACTGATATAGGGGACAATTAAATAATTACACAGAATAGACGATCTAACACTAAATCTAAGCGATTCCCCGCGATTTGTACAGTTACACCTCGGCAGGTTAATGCTGGCTCGGGTTAAGTCTTCTCTGCTAAATACTCAAGCTCCTCTATTTACTGTTAGAAATCATGTTTACCATGTTAAAGATTGCATACTTAAATCTAAGTACTAGAGGTACCTCCCGTACCCACGATTCCTGTGCAGGTGTCCCGCCCCCTGCGCATCTGTACCCGCAGGAAGCAGCGGCCGGGATCCGCCCGCGTTAACCCGAAACTCCCCCCGTTTCAGTCTCTGTGGCCACAAAAAGAGTCGCCATGGCGTGACGTGCGATTCGTTTCCCGCATATACCTGCACCCACCTGTACCTGAGCTGCTGCGTCGTCACACGCGTCCCTATTTCGGCGCAGGTATTTTGTTTTTTCGATAGAGTGTTTGTTTAGGGGCATACCCGACAAAAGGGGAAGAGAGCCCACAAGATCGGGTAACCGATATCAGCAAAACAGAGCAAGCGGCAACAAACGGGGGCCGGAAGTAGGAAAGCACTTGAAATACAGCAGAAGGTGCGCGGACGCCTTTCGCCTGGCGCAGTATGGAGCGCTCAGATGCAAAAATGCGCTACAACACACAGGTAGGACTCTCACTAATATACAGCTTAGTCGTGTATATGTGCTGGGCTTTTAAAAAAAGGCAAAAGTAGTATTTTGTCAAAAAAAAAGTTGTATGAGGTTTTAAACGCTACTTATAAACCGCTTTCGATTATCGGGCAGATGGAAAAAGACATTTTCTGTTTATGACACTGAGTACATTCTACCATTTGGTTGTGGTCTGAAGAAACCTAAGCTAATTGTCTATCTGATTTTTTCTGTATTTTCTTTTTTTGTTTTTTGTTTTATTGGACTGGCTTCCAAGAGGATGCGTCTTCATTGGTGAATAAGCGGTGAATCTCTGAGGATTGTTCTCTTTTACTGACAGTCCTGTCATTCATCCTGTGTCCGTTTACCCTCGTCAGAATGGTGCAAATGGCTGGTACCTGTGAAATTCAGTGATAGGCCTGCGCTTAATTTACAAGCTTTTCTCATCATTTTAAGCTCGTGAAAACGGCTTTCCTACTTTCATGACCTCTGGGACAATCTCTGGAAATTTGCAACAGGTGTGTCCTTAACTGGAAGAACACAACATTGAAGCCTCACTCACAGTGTCAGGCCCCTGACCGCCTGGAGCCTTACCAAATTAATTTATAGGCTACAGTTGTAACCCCTAGGCAGTCCCCCCTCCCAGCCCAGGGGAACGCCGTTGCCCTGTTTCTGAGTTTCACAATCTCCTTGGCCTGTTGGTGGCTTTTTTTTTTTATTTTTTTAAAGTTAAGCCATGACAATGTTTGGACATGTTTGAGGTTGGCCTCTGACAAACATCCCTGCGCAGTAAAGCTGCGCAGGCTGCTCGGTGTGTGCAGAATGCACGCGATAGGGTGTCGCCCTCTAAGGTGTCACGGGGCCGTGCCACAGGTCCGAGATGACAGACGCTGAGCTGGAGGGTGGGGCGGCCCGAGCCTCGCGTGACTCCTTGTCTGAATACAGTTGTTGCACTTCATCTCTTTGGGTTGAATTCCTTCCTTGATTTCTGCAGCAGGAAGTTTTGTATCTGTTTTTGCGGTAGGACTAGGTCAAATGTGTTGGATTGTGGAATTACCGCTGGTAAAGTTCAGGGTTTCACCTTGATTTTACTATTATGGGTTCAACTATACTAGAGACTTGGGCAGATTCAGGTCATTGGTTTTCCTAGAAAGGTGGCGATGTCTAACAATGGAGAGTGGGCGGATTTAAGGGAACACAATCAGTAGGGACTCTTATCTGATCACGTGATCGTCTCCGGGTTCCTCTGTCTTGCCTCGACTAGTTTCCATTCGCCCGTGTGGGATTTTTGCACCCAAGACTTCAGTGAATACCGTCTAACCTGTTTGCTCAGTTTCTACCATTGAGCTTCATGACCTATAGCAGAGTAACTTCCTCAATAGTTATGACACGCACAGAATCTCTGCAACTGAGGTGTGTTACAGTACAAAGCAGGTGCTCTTCGTGACATCACCAGCCCCGCTTGCTTCCTTTGGCTATGTGGACAAGAAGCTGACACTTTCTCCAGATGAGCTGAAGTCTAGTGTTCCTGTTTGACCACTTTTTTTTTTGTGGATATATGTTCGTGATCCGAACAATCTCACCCCGACTAGGCTAAGAGAAAATATCGTGTCCCACAGAGGACCTCCTGGGTCCTGGTTCAGGACAGCCACGTTGCCCTTGACCTCGACAATACCAGGAACATAAGATCTGCTTTAGGAAGCTGATTGACCTGGGCAAGTCTTACAAAACATTCTCACACATTCTTTACCTCAACGTAGCAATTTTCTCTCATTTTTAAAATTCAATTTCAGACCAACTGAAATTGCACAACTTTGTATGAAATGTCAGTTTTGCCTTTCGTGCAGTCAAACAGTTTTATTATATTACCACTTATAACTGTAATAAACAAAATTCATTAAATACAGGGCAAGAGTTATGGAAAAGAGGAAACGATGACTGTGGTTAACCTTTTTGGTGAGACAAAAACAAGGACGTGTCCGGGAATATAAATCAGTTTCCATGTTCACTGACCAATGAGGTAGTGCCTCTCTAATATTAATGCATTTTAGCATTCATCAGCCAATCAGGTAGCACTTTTTTCTTAAGAATATTAATAAGCAAGTGTCAACGTGCCAATAGAGGTTGACGTCACTCGTGTTCAACGTGACACGTAGGGATGTGCATGTCTTTTTTAAAGTAAACGTGTGCACGAGCCTTGCAGACGGCGTGTGATGATACTGACTGGCTGCTGTATATTGTAAGTTGGTGCCTTTTCCTTCCCTTGGTGCTCCACCGTTACCTGTAACACAGGCGGAAACCCTGACGTGAAATAACAATTATAAAAATGACAAAACTAACAATAATTAGTAATGAATACACATCTTGTCAAGCAATATTATTGTTTATGGTGGATCTGCGTGCAGTATAGACGAAAGATTTAAACTTCGTGCTCTTTTTTTTTCCATCTAAACTGAGTAACGAGATTTTGATACCTTTTTGAGAGTAATGGTTAAATATAATTAAAGCAAGAATATTTGCCATATTTTTTATCCCTATAAAGTGAAACGGATGGCCATTGTTCTATACACATTGTTGTAATTAATTGTATTCATTTTTCTGAAAAAAGTTCATGTCTGTGAGAATTACCATTGGGACGATGTATGTTTGTTTTTGTTTTTACTGGAAGTCACGTGCAAGGAAATCGCATGTTTCTGAACTGCTTGGCCAAGCCTGACACATGCTCAGGCATTTAAACAGACAGATGGACAGTGATTGGCAGGAAGAGGTGACCGGTCCTGGTTGCTATCCAGGGGTACGTTTCCCGAAACCATCGTTGCTAACTAAGTTCGAACGACGGAAGTTGCTAACAATGTAAGTACGACACAGGTGCTTCCCGAAACCATAGTTCGAACGAACGTTCGCAAACACTGTTGTTAAGTTGGGTAGTTCGAACTACAGCTCGCGAGCTCTAGTTAGAAGCGTAGTTTCGGGTAAATACATCAGCGATGGTGGGAAATGCAGTCTAATAAGGGTATCGTCACCGTTACAGATCCAGCCGCTTATAATTTCCCCTCCAGTCTGGCTGGCAGCCAAATCCCAGCCAAGTCCCTTTCAAGCATCAGCCGAAAGGGGGAGCCCCCCTTCTTCTAGGGGTGGGCCTATATTTCACTCTAAACCCGCCCATTCATTCACTTGCAGGGCGATACCATTAGACCGCTTTCTTTTACAACAATCCTCCATGGCCTTGCTCCAGCCTTATAAGGAATAATTTAGCTCTACGATCACACATAATGTGAAGTTGTCTGAAAATGTAGTTTGAAATGTAACTGTTGTGTGGTTCTCTGGTCATAAGTACGGTAACTGTAGTGAGCAATAGGGACAATTCTCAGACTACAAAGTATTGATTAGCACAGGGGTGACTAATTTTATTCAGAATGGGCCGTTAGGCATGCAGCTTTTCGCTGCAACTCCGTGCTTAGAGTAGAACGTACAGGACCGATCGACTGAAGAGTTTGCACAACTGGGTTTGAGCAACTAATCGAATGGTTATCCCAAAAAAACCTGCAAACACATCGGCCCTTTCTGGATAAGATTGCCCACCCCTGTAGTGGCATATGCAGTCAGTGTGTATTGCTTGGTAAAGGATGTTGTGTACCCTGTGGTCATTGTGCCATATGGGACACTTCACCATATATAGTAAAAAAGAGAGAAATAAAAAACATTAATAAAATGAAAAAAATAATAAACCCCCAAATTAATAATAATAAATCATTATCCCTTGTAAGTGTTCGTAGTGTGATTGAAACACAATGAACTGCAATCAATGTAATTACAAATGGAGCGTCTTTCACAAAATGTATATCTACATACATGTGTGTGTCTGTGTGATTATTTTATATTTTACACAGTTTGTGAGTTTTTGTACGCGACCGGCTGTGGAAGTAGTTTGTTGGTTGTTGCGCACGACTTGCCGTGAGTCTGACCAATCAGCGGCAGAACCACTGTAGTCCCAACTAACTAACGTGGTTCGAACTACTGTGGTACGACGGTTTCGAGTAACGTTGTTGGTTAGTTTGAACTACCATAGTACGATGCATCGTTAATGCTAACTTCCGTCGTTGTTCGGGAAACGCACCCCGGGGTGGCATGTGATCAGACTCCTGTCTCATTTCAGTGTATAGTCCATGGCTTTGAGGACTGTCTGATGGTGCTGATGCCACAAATAAACCTCTTTTGGAACCGTCAAAAATAAAAGAAAATGACAGCTTGTGAGCCTCAGTCTTGTTTTGCTGATTTTTGAATATATTTGCATAGACTGGGGAATCAGACCCTCACCAAACTCAGGGAATGGCAAAGAATGAATGTTTTTTAATTTTAAAGCTCCCTGTGGTGATATGATTCCAAAATCCATTCAATAAAGGCTTATTAAATAATATATTGTACTTCCATCAGCACTAACAACTGTTTAGAGATATGGCCACCAGCAGGGGGCAGTGGTGGAGAATAAACAATTCCACCTTTGTGTCTGCCATGAGCAATGACTGAGTACATCTTGAGTAGCACAGTATGTAGGTTTCTCTCCTGTTAGCATCTGCGATGGGTGGAGGGCAGCCTGCGCATGTGGGTGTGTGCCGTGTGGGTCAGCTTGCTCATCGCGCAGTCATTCGCAGAGCTGCTGAGCTAATGTTGAGGGGGTGAGTCGTAATATCAACGTTGAAATACCGCTCAGTTTGTTTCTGGTATGTATAGCTGCCTTTGTTTCTTTTAGAGAGCTCTGCCGTGATCTATGTTCCCTTGGTTGGAGGAACGGTGTGCACCAGCTTAGACAAACATGGCCCTCCGCGTTTTATTTTTATTTTTCCTTTTATATTTTAGGATACGTTTCATTGCATCTGCCCACAGCTGGAAGTGATGATGTTCTAGGCTTCCTCTCTCCCTGTAGGAGCAGGATGGGGAGACCTCCATCCAGTTCCTTCCAACATCTGATCCCAAGCCGGTGAAGAAAGGCAGGGGCAAGGCATGGGTCGTGGTCGCCGTGGTGATCGCCGCCGCCATCATCGCACTTGTGATCGGGCTGCTTGTCTGGCACTGTGAGTTGCACCTGTCGCTATAGGCCTCGCATTCCGTCTGGCTTTTAATCACCCACCTCCCCCCCCCCCCACAGTCCAGAAGACCACGACCATGAAGAAGATGTACGGTGGCTCAATGCGCATCACCAGCGAAGTCTATCAGGTTGTCTACGAGGACTCCAACAGCACCCAGTACCAGGATCTGTCTGGTCAGGTGGTGTCGCAGGTGAGATGGCCCGGCCCATGGTGCCAGATTTGACTGCTTTCGCTGACTTCCTCTGCTGCCCCCTGGAGGACGGGCTCCCCCTTTGGGTCTGGTTAGGGTTAGGGCTTCCTCTGCTGCCCC
>JAABNX020000042.1:5143426-5154838 GCA_015163995.2 Mormyrus lacerda | reverse complement strand
GCTAATTTCCACCTATGGCCACGAGTTCTTGTATCTTGTATTTGAGTTGAATCATTAGTGGTGGAACGGGGAAAGAACTAAGCTACACCGGGCTCCAGCACTCCACGACTAGAGTTTGACATTCCTGTCTCAGTGCTTATTGAAGGGACCGAATATCGGAACGGATGTTAGACGGACCGTGTGCCACCCGGTTTCTTTTAAAGACGGAACGGAAGCGGTCCGTAACTTTTTCTGTCACCCTCAGGTAAATATATCGTTTTGGGTATTTTCGGTGACCGTCTCCGACAAACCCGGCGTGTCCGTTTGGATGTGCGGAAACAACTGACTTTATACTTTTTCAGAATGCTTAGTTGATAGTCTCTGACCCTTGGCTGTAATGTTTGTATAAAAATACAACATCGAGGTCAGCGAGCATTACTGAACCTTCATCCGCTCTCTTATCCGTTTAAAGAAAAATTATGATAACGACGCATTTGCGATACATTATTTATATCCGGCTAGCAATTCCGGTTTAGGCGTGCAAAGCTGTTGCATAATCGTGTGAATTAACGGTTTTGTATGAGATCCGGAGTCAGATCTTGCACGGGATGAATGCCGACCCGTGTTTGATATGTAGTGATGCGGAGTGCTGCTCTGCCGGAGTCGCAGATGTAACGTGTTGCTTTGACAGTGCCCTCAATCTTACTACTAATGCGCTAGATGGTCTATAAACTGCTACTTGTGTAGAACCAACTTTAAAAACAATAAAATAAAAATAAAATGGGGTCAGAGAGAAAACGGGACGGTGAGAATTGGGACTGGAGCAGCCCGGCATGCCGCGCACGTCTGGATGAGATTTTCTTCCGTCCGCACGATTATATCCAGGCTGGAAGTCCTGACCATAAGCAGTTCTGGGCTTTCTTTGAGCGATTCCAGAGGTTTAAGGAGAAAAAAGAGATGCTGGGTTCAAAAGACAGTGTGGGGGATAAGGGGGTGAAACAAGAGGGCAAATGCAAAAAGAGCAAAACTTCAGTTTTGGACCTGGGCCTGCCCAAGGAGTATGATGCCCGTTACAGGATCAATGTCTCTGTGCGGACACGGGATGTGGAGGAGCGGCTCGGCCAGGCTGACTCACGGCGGAGGAGTCATTTGGACCCAGGGAGCCAGGAGGTTGCCACGTGCCGAATGGCCCTGCTCCACTACCTGGATTTTAGCCAGAAGCAGAGTTTCTCCAAGCTGACCAAGCTACAGCGGGAACGGAGATCCCTGCCCATCTTCCAGTATCGGGACCGGATTGTGGAGCTTGTGAGGGCACACCCGGTGGTGCTGGTGGCTGGGGACACGGGCTGCGGGAAGTCCACCCAGGTGCCCCAGTACCTGCTCTCCGCCGGCTTCAGCAACATCGGCTGCACCCAGCCACGCCGAATCGCCTGCATCTCACTGGCTAAGCGTGTCAGCGTTGAGAGCCTCAACCAGTACGGATCAAAGGTACACAGCTGCGAAATGGGCTGGGACCACCTTCCACCAGGGGTGTCTCTATGTGATTTTCCATCGTCCCCTGCAGTGTATGTGTCTGCATCAGCCACATTGATCCTGTCCTGGTCGCACTAACTCCCGCCTCATATGTGTCGCTACCGATTTCCAGGTGGGCTATCAGATCCGCTTCGAGACGACGCGCACCGTGGCCACTAAGCTGCTCTTCCTGACCGAGGGGCTGCTGTTGCGGCAGATCCAGCAGGATGGCACGCTGGCCCGCTACCAGGTGCTGCTGGTGGACGAAGTTCATGAGCGGCACCTGCACAGTGACTTCCTGCTGGGCGTGCTACGCACGTTGCTGCACCGGCGCCCCGGCCTGCGGCTCGTCCTCATGTCGGCCACCATCAACATCCAACTCTTCTCCTCTTACTTCAGTGACGCCCCTGTGCTCCAGGTTCCCGGGAGGCTCTTCCCTATCCAGGTGGGTGGTCGTGCCAACAGTGATGACGCATGAGGCCACAAGGGGCACAGTGGTTAAGGGCCTGCATGTGTTTTGCATTGTAACTGGTTTTGGGTTTGAAGCTGCCTATTGGAGACACTGAAGGAGGGGGATGGGTCTTTGGAGACTGGAGGTTTCCTTGGCACAGAGATTAAAGGCTGCACATTCACTGATCTGCACAACCGGTTCAGCGCCTAGTTCAAGGCCTAGTTTTGTCAGGTAACCTCACAGGCGGCTGTAGACTCTATTTAGAGGGGCTACGGCCACCCTAAATATTTTTTCATAAACAAAAGCCTTACTAAGCCATACTAAGCAGTGTTTCTCAATCTGGTCCCCAGGGACCCACAAACAGTCCACATTTTTTCTCTGGGAGGGAGCAAAAATGTGGACTGTTTGCAGGTCCCTGATAACCGGATTAGGAAACACTGCTCTAAGAAGCTCTTGTTTAGACTGGTCTCCCCTCAGGTTATCTACCAGCCGATCCCCGCTGAGGAGCAGCCGTCCCACTCGGAGAAGCTGGACCCCCGTCCGTACCTGCGTGTGCTGCAGGGCATCGACCAGCGGTACCCCCCAGAGGAACGTGGAGACCTGCTGCTCTTCCTCAGCGGCGTGGCGGAAATCGACACCATCATGGAGGCCTGCCAGACCTACGCCACTCACACACGCCTCTGGATCATTCTACCCCTGCACAGCACCCTCTCTTTGGCCCAGCAGGACAAGGTTTGGCACCCCCTGGTGGTCATTTTATCAAAGTCACTCAGTGTCACGGCTTTCAGCACTCTAACGATGGCGGCTCTCTGCAGGTATTTGACGTCGCTCCCCCAGGAGTACGGAAGTGCATCATCTCCACCAACATCGCTGAGACGTCGGTGACCATCGACGGGGTGCGATTCGTGGTGGATTCAGGTAAGTGGTTTTGTGAGCATTTGGGTCGTGAGGCCTGTCTGAGACGTACCGCTGACATCTGCGCCCCCCCCCCCAGGGAAGGTGAAGGAGATGAGCTTTGACCCGAAGGCCAAGATGCAGAGGCTACAGGAGTTCTGGATCAGCCGGGCAAGCGCGGAGCAGCGGAAGGGTCGAGCGGGTCGTACCGGCCCCGGGGTCTGTTACCGGCTGTATGCGGAATCCGACTATGAGGCCTTTGCCCCCTACCCAGTCCCAGAAATCCACCGGGTGGCATTGGACTCGCTGGTGCTTCAGGTGAGAGATGGTTGTGGTCTGTTCCTCTTCATTGTAAGCAACTGTAGGATCCTATGGTATCAGCATCCCTCTCCCCGTGTCCTCGTAGATGAAGAGCATGGGACTGGGTGACCCTCGCTCTTTTACCTTCATTGACCCACCCCCTGCCGCCAGCATCCAAACCGCGCTGACCTACCTCACCCAGCAGGGGGCACTTGACAGCTGTGGAGAGCTGACTCCCATCGGAAGGTTGCTGTCACAGCTGCCCGTGGACGTCATCATTGGTATGGGGCAAGAATTGAGGGGCTTTTGGGGGGGATTTTAGGAATGGGTCTGGGGACCGACTCGTGCGTGTCTGCGCTCCCAGGGAAGATGCTGGTGTTGGGCTCCGTCTTCCACCTCCTGGAGCCCGTGCTGACCCTGGCCGCTGCCCTCAGCGTGCAGTCTCCCTTCCTTCGCAGCGCCCAGAACAACCCCGACTGCACCACTGCACGCCAACCCCTGATCAGCAACCTGGGAGACCCTTTTACTCTGCTCAACGCCTTTAACGCCTGGGTGCAGGTCAGAGCCAGGGCACACACCCGGGTCTTTAACAAATGGAGGAGGAGTCAGATTCCGGTCCCTCCTCCTCCTACCTGTCACGGGGGTTATGTACGAATTTACATTTGTTAGCAGACTTTTTTTTTTTTTTTCTTTCTTTGAAAAGCGACAAATTTTGGAAAGCCGGGTCAGCCTGGCCCCAAGGGCAATTGCGGATTAGGAGTCCGAGGGCGAGATCCCTTGAACCGGAAACCTTCTGAGCATTAGCTGTGTTCCAGGCTGTTACGAAGCAGATTATTTATGAAGAAAAGGATTTTGCTGGGTGAGTGTGCACATGTGGGCCCCCCCTTGCAGGTAAAGGGGGAGCGGGGTGCTGGCTCCAGAAAGTGGTGTCGCCGTCGGGGGCTGGAGGAGCAGCGGCTGTACGAGATGGTCAACCTGCGGCGGCAGTTCAAGGTAACCGCTGGTGACACCCAGGGATGACCCTGCTGCAGGGCGTACACACGATTTCCAATCATTTACTGTTCCAGTAAAACATGCCCCCAGTGGTATGAGAAAATGTTACTGTTGCTACATTCATAGGTCTATTTTTGTTTGCAGTTATTCGTATGGCTTTTTGATATTTGTTTTACAAGCAACAGTAAACTGTCCTTAATAGGCTTTTTATGGAGACTTTCACTGATAGGTTGGCTATCTTATCAGTTAACTATACCCCTAATATTAATTATATCGCAATTCCACTTAATCGCCTTACCAAGTGAAGCAGCAGAGTTGACATTCTTTTATTTAATTGTGTTTTCTTCTGTCAGTATGATGGATAACTTAACAGACTGAAAAACAACCATTAGTTAGTCAACCGTTTCTTTCCGATATATATTTCGTTATAGACGATTTTTGTCATTTTTAAAGATGGTATTATCTCTTACAATAAACTGAGCTGCATATTAAGATCGAACCAGACTGTTCATGATCACTTGATCAGTTTTTGCTGTCTGGGTGTTGTTTTCTACAGCCACTCACAATGTGAAGGTATGTTCCTACGGCCAATTGGCCAATCTTAACAAGGGGTGTGGTTCATTGGAACTGGGTTGGAAATGCCAATTGGATCCCAACAAGGAGTGTGCAATTAGAGGCATAGTTTACTGAGACTGGAAATTGCGGAAGTTGGAAATTGCAAATATTCCGCCGCAGCAACTGCTGGGCAGCCATGGGCTGTTGGAGTCGGAGAGCAGCACCCCCATGGGGCAGGACCGGCAGCAGCGGCGGGAGAGGCTGGGCAAGCGCCGGCGTCTGCACCAGATGAAGCGGGACCACGAGCTGCAGGAGACGGGCCGGCGCAAAGTGCTGCGCATGGACGAGGGGGATGGCGAGCCGGCCTCCTCCGGGTCTGAGGAGGAGGGCAGCCGGAGGGCCAAGAGGGATGAGGACAGCGCCTCCCACGCCGTGGATATACAGGTGACAGGCTGCCCACCTCTGCTTGCTGCTGTCCTCTGTGTCTCCTGCTTGACACACCCCCCCCCGTTTCCCCACCAGGACGTGAAGTTCCAACTGCGGCACGATGTGGCAGCACTGCGGGGGGCGGCAGAGGCCAGCCGCGACCTATCCTCCTCCCAGCAGGTTTTGCTTCGCCTGCTGCTGTGCCGTGGGCTCTACCCCCAGCTGGCGGCACCCGATGAGCACAACGCCACGCGGAAGGACTCCGACCAGGTCGCTGCCTGCTGCTCTTTCCGCATTCTCTGACTGGACCTGCAGGTGGCGCTGTGATTAATTCCAGGCATTTCATGACAGTTGCTGCTGTCTGATATCATGGTTTTATGGCATTACGGTTTTGTGTGAAGTTTTCGGCCCATGGTGTTGGGGTAGAGTGGCATGACAGTGGCTGGTAGGGTTTTTGGCAGGGCGGGCTTTCAAAGGCATGCCCTAGGTGATGGTGAGTCACACACCCATCCCCCCCCCCCTCCCGGCCCACAGGTCTTCCACACACGCAGCAAGCAGGGCATAGTCATCCACCCCACCAGCGTGTTTGCCAGTGACCCCGAGGTTCTTCACATCCCAGAGCTGGAGTGTGAGGAATTGGGTATGTACCCTGCTGTGCCCCCACAGGCCCCGCCCCCATGAGCTCCACCCCTTCCCTGAGCACTATGGCTCTCTCTCCTACTGCACCCAGGGGCCGACCGAGGCGCAAGCACCAAGCACCAGCTGCTGGCTTTCACCACTCTACTGGAAACCAACAAGGCGTACTTGTGCAACTGTGTACGAGTCCCCTGCCTGCAGGTAGGGGGCGTACTGCACAAGAGCACACCTTTAATATTCATTATGTCCTCTTTCTGTGTGATGGAGATAATTGTGTGTGTGTGTGTGTGTGTGTGTGTGTGCGCTTGCTCTGTGTCGCCCCCTTCAGGCACTGCTCTTGATCTGCAGCTCCCTGGATAGCAACGCAGACTGCACGCGCCTGGTGGCCGACGGCTGGCTGGAGCTGGTACTGCGTGATGCAGAGGCGGCCCTGAAGGTGCTCTCCTCCACGCTGACGCTGCGGGCAGAGTGGGAGCGCCTCCTCCAGGCCCAGCTGGGCCAGGGTGCCGGGGGCCCGGCTGTCCCGTATAGGGAGATACGGAAGCTGGCCGATGGCATGGTGCGGTTCCTGCTCTACACGGAGGTGAGGGGGCGCTCTTGTGTCGGAATCCAGCGGGTGGGTCACATGACTATAGCGTTTACCACTGGGGTAAGCGGTATGCTATGAGGCTGTTTGCTCACCGTTTTAGGCGCCCCCTACTCACACTCTTTGTTAGAGACTCTGACACTGCCTTCCTTGCAGTGTGCCACTAATGTGGGATGTCCTCCTCCCGTCCCCAGGTCAGCTACACGGTGCGACGTCTTACTGCCCTGCAGTCTCAGAACCTGTACGTCGGGCCCCAGGATCCTAGCCTAGCGACCAGCTCGGTGACCAACCCGCTCTTCCCTGGAATGCAGGTCGAGCCGGACCCCATCAAGGGAGGTCTGAGGGTCACCAGCTTTTTCACATACAACTGCCTGACTGTGAGTTTGGCCTGGGGAGCAGATGTTAAGCTATAGGGGGAGGTCCCCGGGACTCAAGGAGGTGTGTATGTGCGTACCTGTCTCCACAGGACTCTCAGGATTTGTACAGTGAGTGTCTGCGCAGCTTCTGGACCTGCCCCCACTGCGACCTGCACATGCCGATGACCCCTTTGGAGAGAATGCACCATGAGGCCTCCTGCAGGCCAGCTGGAGAACAGCAGCCCATGGAGGGTAAGTCCAGCCAGCTATCATCACTTGACGTTTTTGCTTATTCGGAGAAGTACAGATGTCCTGTATCACATGATTCCCTGTTTTTTTTTGTTTTTAGAGCCAGAATCTGAGACAGGGGAGTCCCAGTCATCCTCTTCCAGTCTGACCAGGGCCTACCACTGTGATATCTGTAAGAAAGATCTGACCCTAACGTCCACAGAGATCCTCAAGCACAAAAGGCAGCACCTTTGAGCTCCACCCTGGTACTGCGCCGCACTGATGTCAGGGTCCCAGGACCTTCCCTCCCAGCCTGACCTCTTAAAAAACGCTACGATTCAATTGTGTTTTTTTTACTGCACATTTTATATGCAAAATATTTTATGACTGTATGTTTGCCTTTAAGGCAACTGTGTGTGCTTACAATAAAACCATCCCATGAAATTACATCATAATAAACTGCTTCAGTTCCCAGCCTTTTAAAATCTCTTTAAACTGCACCTTGCTGGTGGACCGTGTGGGGAACTGCAGCCACATTGTAGCAAGGGGCCTGTGAACCAGCAACTGAGCCAGACGGGTCGCTTGCGGACGCTCGCTCGCCCGGGGAATCCTACCTGCATCCACGGACGGAGAGACACGCTTGAGGTCGTAATTAAGACAGCAAAAGTGCCGGTAAAATATAGAGTGAGGGTTTAATTAGTGATAGAAACCCACAGTATGTCACACCTCAAAGCAGCACGACGTGAGTAGACTGACAGCACAGAAAACAGGAGCCACCTTCAGATTAAACAAGGATCCCAATAAATACTCCATAACGGAACAAACAGCTCATATTTCACTGATTACTCGCAAATGAACCAATAAATACGAACATCTTAAAGTATACACACTGGCAGAAGGAAAACGGAGTCAACTGTACACAGGTACATAGTTGGAAATAAAATGCGATAAATCAGTGTTTCCCAACCCGGTCTTCGGGGACAAGAAGACAGTCCATGTTTTTTTTTGTCCCAGACAGTCTACATTTTTGCTATGGAGCAAGGAGGGAGCAAAAATGTGAACCATCTGCGTGTCCCCAAGGACCGGATTGGGAAACTGATAAATGAAAAGGCACGTTTATTAAGATGTGGGCTGGGTCTTTGCTGGGATGCTGTCACTGTGTCCATCACCGTGTGGGTCCTCGTTTTGTACATGTCAGAGGCGCTGTGTGAAACCGATCCCATTTTGTCTGCTTTTATTTATGTAAACGAACCCTGACGAGGTGACCCGGGTTCAAAAAAGCGGGTCCATTCCTAATGAACAGTGAGAAGGGGGTGTGTGTGAAAGGACAGACCTATAGAATTCTCCCATGGAGACGCACTGCAGACACAGGCGTTAGCGTGGTGGCCGCCTCGCCCTCCGCCCCCGCTGTGATGAACGCAGCCGTTAGGGTGGTGGCCGCCTCGCTCTCCGCGCCCCGCTGTGATGGACGCAGCGGTTAGGGTGGTGACCGCCTCGCTCCCTCCACGCTTCGCTGTAATGGACGCGGGCGTTAGGGTGGTGGCCGCCTCGCCCTCCGCGCCCCGCTGTGATGGACGCGGCCGTTAGGGTGGTGGCCGACCTCGCCCTCCGCGCCCCACTGTGATGGACGTGGGCATTAGGGTGGTGACCGCCTCCCTCCCTCCGCGCACCGCTGTAATGGACGTGGGCGTTAGGGTGGTGGCCGCCTCGCCCTCCGCACCCCACTGTGATGGACGTGGGTGTTAGGGTGGTGACCGCCTCCCTCCCTACTCCGCAAGCTGCTGTTGTTCCTACTCTCTGTCTGCAGGTCAGAGCACATTCCCAATGGTGGCGGGGAGGGTACGAGACATTTTAAAAGTGACATTATTAGCCAATAAATCCCCAAAGATTCGGGTCAGTAATGTCTCCATAATGTCAGGCACCTTCCACGAGCGTCACTGGCCTCCCCACTCTCTAACAAGCAGTGCCCCCCTCTAGCCACATCACACCTCTGCACCTACGCCATCTACAGTTATTCCTTTGCTCTCTTGCCAAAACCATTATGGTCCAAAAAATTCTCCCCTTGCACTCTCCCCGCATTGTGCCACACTGAGTATGTAGTCTGCCAGACGGTAACCCCCACCCCCCAGGACTTGAGGTACAACAGAGTAAGTTAGAGGTAAGACGGGAGAGTGTCTTTTGGATGAATACAAAAATAAATGCTAACCGCTAAATGAATCTGTCGAAATCCACCCGCTGTGGCCTCAAAGGCCAAACAGTCAAAATAATAAAATAGAATAAAAATATCAATAATAATGATTAACAATCATATTTATAAACATCCTTTGATTATTTTTTTTCTTTTAAATTAAAAACCTCTTAAATAGTTTTACACGTCCTTGTTCCCCCAGCCCCCGCCCTCCCGGGGCCCTTGGGTAACGGGCAGGCCGGGCTCTTGGGGGGGGGCCCCGGGGAGCCCAGCATTACCGCACGGCCTTGTGGCGGCCCCCGCAGCAGCCGCAGCGCTCCCCGCAGCGCAGGCAGGCGCGCAATGGCAGGTAGCAGCACATGCAGGGCACACAGAGCGAGAGCGCCAACAGCGCCGCCCAGCGGGCACAACACAGCGGGTGGGGCCGGCCGCCCAGCGAGTCCTCGCACGAACACGGCTCCCAGAACTCGCCCTCTGAGTCCGACGTGCAGTGGTACAGCAGGCTCTCAGCGCACCACACGCAGGTCCACTGACGCAGGCAGCGTAGCACCGGATCCGGCGCATCTCGGCAGCGGCCGCGCCCGTTCTCCGAGGCGCTGAACACGGAGCGGCAGTACACACAGCGCGACGAGCAGGACGACGATGCCGCCGGGCAGGGGCTCTCGTCCTCTGGGGACACGGCCCCTCCCAGGGACGCGGAGCCCGACAAGCCCAGCCCGCAGTCGCCACCCCCTCCGCCGCCCCCTCTCTTCCGAGTCCGTGACCGGGGTGTAGCCAAGGAGGTGTGGATGCAGCAGGGGGACGGCGAGCCCTTGCCCGTGTCTTGGGGGGAGCCAGCCCCAGGGGGCGCGCTGGACGCTGTGGGCGTGGAGCCGCAGGTGGGGGAGGAAGAGGAGTGCCGGTGGCTGCCCTTACTGTCCACGTTGATGGTCACCTCGCACCCAGGCACGCCCATCCCGGCCAGTTCCTTATCGAATCGCACCACGCACAGCTCTGACTTGTCCTGCACGATGCCTCCAGCCAGGCCCCCCCCGAAGCCCCCGCCCCCGGGACGAGTGACGCCGGCTCGCCGGTAATCTTCATAGCCGCGCGAGCCCCATAGGTCTTTGCAGGGGTCCAGGCCTTGCAGATCGCCCTCTTCCAGGAGCGAGAAGGTGGGGGACAGTGGGGAGAGCGAAGTGGGGACCGGATGAGGCACGGGTGGGGTGGGAGGTGCCGGGGGTGGAGGTGGGGGTGCCGGGGGGTTCAAGACGGCCGTTCCCTGGGGGGGCTGATGCTGTACAGGCCGAGTGTGAATCTGTTTAAGAAAAAAATGACGATTTAGGGAGAGTTGCTCAGAAATCAAAGTATGCTGCTTCTGAAATGAACGGAACATCACTGTCAACTGCAGAAACAGGATACAGGCTGACCACTGTCAGGCTGCACAGAAAAGCAAAAATAGCCCAGAAACTGCAGGTTTGCTACGAAAAGCCTTTTGAGATATCGTATGATGAGCTTCATGCTCTGGCTGCACCAAAGATGTCCGTAGAGCTCTACAGCGAATCGCCAAGACAGCCCAGTACATCACAGGAACTCACAGCCAATGAGGACGCTGCCTAAGTCAACATCACTATAGACCCAGTCCCACCCCAGCAACCAACCGTTTGTCCTCCTACCATCCAAAAGGCCCTACATTCTCACCCACACAGGTAGGTTCAACGAGTTTCTTTTTCCCAAGGACCATCTCAGAACCGAACCGTCCCAAAAATGGATACGTCTCACATAATGTCGCTGTCCAATGAAAAACAGGTATCTCAAAAAAAAAAAACATTATTTCAGGTGCGTGAAAAAAGCATTTTCTCAGAAACTACTTTTCAAAATAAACCTAAAGCAAATGTAATGAGACAGCCTTAGCACCGCAAATAGAAATCTATCGTTACACAGCCTTCAGAGATGGGTTTAATGTTTTAAATGGACTGTTGTTAGTGAGCCAATCATGTTAGTGTCATCTATCCATCTTCTGTAAATAGGTTACGGACACAAAGCAGGGCAAAACCCAGGATAGGGTGCCGAATCATGGCAGGACACAGTCACACACACAGGCATTTTGGAAAGGCCCAAGTAACTTCAGAGTATTTCTGGGCTGTGGAGGGAACCTGGAGAAACCAGACTGGAGAAACCAGAGAAACGAGGCGGCGTGCGGAGAAGTGGCGTCTCCCTCGTTAGGGAAGCACACTTGGAAGGCACCACTTAGGTACCCTGAGCAAGGTACCGCCCCCAAGCACTGCTCCCCGGGCGCTGAATTAGCTGCCCCCTGCTATGTCACGAT
>JAABNX020000042.1:5132368-5143207 GCA_015163995.2 Mormyrus lacerda | reverse complement strand
GTTATTTCTGTGACCATTGTGAGTTTTTCTTTCATTGACTGAAGGGTACCAACAATTTTGTCCACGTGTGTAAATGCTAGCTAAATAGATGACTTCATAAAACATCTTTTCGTTGGTCGATTAGATGTCAAACGCTATCAGTAGACAGAGGAGACTGGGTGTATTCCATCAACAGTAGAAAGTCACAGTCGTCGAAAAGTGGACACGCACGGATTTCATTGGGCAGCAAAAATAAGCACAAATATGGGAAAAGACTATTGCGCAATAAGCGAATCTGTGTAACGGCCTATGATGAAGTGTCACCCCTCAGTCCTGCATTTAATGTTATTGTTCACATAGTCTACCTCTTTATAATATATTTCTTTAGCAGTTTGACTGCCTTGGTATAATGTTTACTTTTATGTATAGTTAAATTCTTCTGTATATTGTTTACCTCTAATATATTGTTTGCTTCATGTTTGTAATTGCATTGGCTTTTCGAAGACGTCAGCGTAATTGCGTGGTGTGTGACACAATGACAGCGATGCATTTCAATCTATGCTCTCAGGCCCCACGGCGGATGAAATCTTCACGAATGTGCAGACGACGTGAAAACAACGATCAAAAAAATGTAGCTTTAATAAAATGAATTGACAAAAAGCACCAAAACTTTTGGTAAAATACATTCAGTTTTTTTTGTTTTTTTTTTTTACATGGCTGTGTCTCCAAACAGCCCCCACATATGGGGGGCACACCCTCATCATCTGAGTTTCGCCACCCCATGCTCTTTGATTACAGCCATTTCTCACTTCATTGCTACACCAGCTTTTTCTACATACAAACTGTTTACACCCTAACTATAATAACAGGACTGGGGCTAGATTTCACTCTCCTAAAGTCACCAAAGCCACTCTTTCAGGAATGAAGCCTTTAAGCCGACCTCACAGCAGCCAGATGCAGATTGATGATGTCAAATAGCTGGTCTTTCAGCTCATCACCCAGAGACGTTAAGATGACCTCACAGCAGCCAGACGCAGATTGATGATGTCAAATAGCTGGTCTTTCAGCTCATCACCCAGAGACGTTAAGCCGACCTCACAGCAGCCAGACGCAGATTGATGATGTCAAATAGCTGGTCTTTCAGCTCATCACCCAGAGATGTTAAGACGACCTCACAGCAGCCAGACGCAGATTGATGATGTCAAATAGCTGGGCTTTCAGCTCATCATCGCACAGATAAAGCGATAAGGTCCTTACCTGACTGGGGCTTTGGGAGGGTGCTGTGGGCCCGGACTCATAGCCCAACTCGTCAGCAGCAGACCGTACAAAGCCAGCCGACGACTCACTGGTCACTATGGTGATGGACTTGGGTAGCATTTCTTTCCTGCTGTTGGAGGACGACTCACTGTCTGTGTGAGACTGACACAAACAGATTCAACACACACGATGGATGTACCGTGATGGGGGAGGGGGCTGACTAATACACCCTGGGAGGACCATTTTCAGCTCTGCTAAGAAACAATGACACTTACGGCTTGGCCATCATCCTCAGTGTCGCCCTCTTCTGGTGTGGAGGACGAGGGAGACTCGGACTCTGAAAGACAGGATAAAAGAAGAAAATGACGTTTCTGATCACAGAGCAGCACTGGTGTTTAAAAATAAACACCTCCAAAATTAAAAAGAACAAGAAATTCCAAAGGACTCTAATTCTTTTGCATAGCCCCCCCCCCAATATTATTATTAACCCAAAAGGCTTCTTTCCAAAGGGAGTCTATGGGATATTTATTTATTAAGCTGTCAACTGTTTAGAGCTGCTGTAATCTCATAATCTGAACATTAATAAACACAACACTCACCACTTCAGCTTTCTTGTGAGTATTTATAAGTACAGTCAGTGTTTAGAACCCGTTCTGTCGGGATTGGGAAGCGGCCGGATGCTTGGGCCCAGCGCGACTCTCCCTGCTGTCTTGCCCTCAGTGTAATACCTCTGTCCAGCCTTTCGATGGCACTCTGGAGTCCCCGTTCAAAAGTGATGGCATCGGCTGGGCTCTGGAAGGTCAGGCCAAACTTGCGGTCCTCTACACGCCAATGGTGAAAGATTGGGTTCACCTTGTTATAAACCAGGCCCTTCTGTACTGCACACTCCAGCACCGGCTGTGGGCACAAGGGAGGGTCAGCGCACTGGCCACAAAGAAGCCTAGGGGGCGCCGATCAGACCAACCAACAGGGCGGAACACACACGCACACACTCACTGCTCGATCACGCAGCCGCTCCCCGCGGATGACGTAGTCTCTCCGCCCCCTGTTGCCCGGGCTCCGCCCCTTGCAGATGATCACATGGCTGAGGCCGCCGCCCCCCAGGGGAACCCACCCGCCGCTTGAGTCGTCACGCGTCATCACCACTGCACGAACACGCACACTGTTAGGGGAGTGAGAGTGTAAGTGTGGAGGCAAATTCATCAGAAGAATAAATCACACAGTAGGAGTAGACAGGCTGAAGAAAACCATTCAGATAAAACTGCAGCTGTATGTTTTTAAACACAACAAACCCTGTTTCGCCCAGTTATCCCACCACACTAAAATAAAAGTTATTTAACCAGATTGCGACTTACACAAACTCAGAAAAACAGAGAAGCGGCTAACACAAACACTATATTTCAATGCAGTTTAGTTACAAAGAGGCAGCCCAGTAACAGAAACCTGATCCATCTCAAAACTGCTGGGAACTTCCAAGAGATTCGTTTTCACATATTTCTGCCACATTAAAATTATAAGATTTCGTAACCTTCTTTTAACATAATGAAATTAATTGTGCCCTAATGTACAAAAAATACATCGCACGAATTTTCCAGACGACACTGAACTCCCTGGACATGGTTGCACAAACCAGTTCATCTTGTCTGGTTATAATGATCGATTATAATGATTATAATGTTTGCGATGCGCGTTGCCAGTAAGGCAGGCTGATATCAATGGCTGCAAGCGGCGCGGTTTTTTTTTTAATGGACGGTCATGTGACCACATCTCTTTCAGCTTCACGATTATAACACAAATAATAACGCTTGATCAACTGCTACATCGCGTGATTAGAAAGCACAAAAGAATAACAGGTGGAGGAATGAAAAAGAAAACAAAACAGATTTGCCACTCCGGGAAAATAAACAGGCATCGCGATGTGTCACGTAAAGCCGAAATATGTGCAGTATAGTGCGAGATGGAGGAGAGCGAAGAGGCGAAACAGAGAAAGGAGAGGATGAGTGTATCAATGAACGCGCCCATACCAGGCCCGATCTGCCGCATCAGATCCGGAGACCATCGAAAGGCGAGAAAGCGCATCATAACATAAGTTAGATTACGCACAATTAGCGGAATTGTAATAATTATTCACGAAAGGTTCAATTTCTGTGCCCCATCGCTCGCTCCGCACACAAACCCCAGCAGTAGACATTTTATGAATGAAACACAATAAAAATCAGAATGGGTCAATATAAAATGTATTCCTGTCGGGAAAAAAATATGTAGATAGAACCAGAGAGACTGGGGGCGAGGATGGTTGGAGGAAAGGGGGTTGGGGGAGGGGGCGACATGAGAGAGGGGAAAGAGAGGAGGGGGTTGAGAGGGAGAGAAATATCACATTTCATTCATAAAGTTTGCCTTTAAAAATCATAATGAAAGCCAAGACGCCCTGAGAGAAAACATCGGCGTGGCCAGCCCCCAGCCCCCAGCCCCGCGACCCTGCTTATTGCGCTGCTTTCCGAAAACTCTACATATTTCACATATTTCTCCATTATTCATCACATGTTAACTGTTTTAATAATGGACTAAATTACCACTGCACGCCACTCGGTGACTGTATCTGTTGTCTCCTCCTGCGTATTTAATGGAGAATAACCCAAACCAATTCTCTGCTTGTCTGACACGGCAGTGACGGGTTTAATGTGTAGCCTTGCTTAAACTGTAGCTCCTATTCAGAAGAATAATCTTTAAATATTTAATCGCATACAGTTGTGACTATATGGAGTATGGGGTTTGAAATATCGGTACAACACCGCGCAATAACGTTTGTTCCTACATGCGCCCAACGCCGGCGTGTTTATCAGTATAACGTGTGACAGCGATGGCAAAAAGGCAGCAGTTTTCATCTCGCAGTGTGATTTTATACGCCATTTTTCCTTAAAATAGGGGAAAAGCAAGAACTTACTCGCCCTCCATGGCTTGGTGTCGCCCGCCGCCTCCAGCCTGCTGCCCCCCCGCGGGTCTCGTGTCTTTTATCCCCCTTCTCCCCGGCACAGCCTCACGCGCTCGCTCTTCTTTCCCTCGGTCCTTCTCTCTCCTATACCCTCATACTCTTCCCTCTTCTCTTTCCACCCTTATGTCCTCCCGGTGCACCAGGACGGACTTGAGGTTGTAGCGGCCATTTTCCGCCAGCAGCAGCGGCAGCATCCTCCCTCCCCCTCCCTCCCTCTCTTCCTCCCTCTCAATCACTCCCTCCCTGCTCCTTCTCTTCACACCCTGTACCTGCCGCGTTCCCATCTGACCGCCCTTAAACTGGATCGCGCGCCCGTTCCCGCACACATAGATGCCATTAGATTAAGGGCAAGGGTTATGTCGGTCCACCGTTTGGTTGTCCTAAAAAAAACACACACACCACATGCTGGCAGATCCAAACACACACATTACTAATACTGAAACGACCATTTTTTTACAAACACAAGCGATTCATTGTGTGCCAACGCCGTACTTAAGGGCGCCCAGACCCGCACGCTACCAGCTTACTTGTGTAGGACTTTGCGGGAATTAAGACAGGTCAGATCGTCCCGGATGCGTGCTGTACCGTACCGAGAGTTTAGCAGGAATCATTGCTACAGTTTGCCGTGACAAATGCAATTGTCCATGAGTAAATAAGGGGCCAACAGACCCCGTCTTCCAGAGGCGACCCGTAAGAGCGTTCAGCACCACGGACAGTTCCACCCGCGCCTGGGGCCGATGCGCGTTCGCGCAATAAATTTCAGTTGGGCGCTTTTATTCTGTTTTATTAATCTCGCCGTTATTGCTTTTGGTATTTTATGCCCCCATTTATCTGAAATTCACATTTATATGCAAGATAGACCACTCTGACACTTCAAGTCCAAGTTACCTAAGAACTGTCTTACATCTACCAAGTTAATGTCACCTAGTCTGAGCACAATGCGAGTTCGGTATAATTACTAATGTAATTATAATTATGTAAGTTTAATGTATTTGCAATAGTTACTCGTCAGCTATCAGACGATAGTATCGATGCTTCAAATATATTGGCTACATATAATGTCGTCAGTCGAATTTAGGAAATAACGTTTCGGTTAATTAAAGCAGCAGCCAAGATATTGCGATTTGAATAACAACAATAAACATCCCACTAGAAAAATATAAAGAGCAATAAGGCCTCATTTGGGCTCACGTGGAGCCCCCTAACAGGCCCTTCCAGCCCTCAAAGACGTTCGGCCTCATTTTCGGATTTACCGAAAAATACTTTTATAGAATACAACCGCTATTAACCCATCAAGATAAACTGGCAAAGTCGATACACTTTGCAAAAAAAAACGAATTACCAAGAAATTCTACCAGGGTTGCGAGCTCTCACGCATCTGGCGTGACACTCACGATTTCTGGCTCTCAAGCTCACGTAAGAAATCCCACGGCAAAAATATATCATTCCAATATAAACCAAAAATTAGCTACATCGAAAGCGCTGGGGTAGTTTGCAAACCCGACAGACTATTTACAAGATAACAACTGTTACACAGGCGTACGTGTAAATGCGAGTGCACGTGTGTGCCGACTTTTCTCGAACTGAAAATCTGTCGCCAGTCAGCTAACCAAAATTGGCAACCCTTACTGTACTCGGCCACGGAAAGGGATCAGTCCGTAAGCGCTCCGGAATTTCCTTTATTTCCGAACTTGCGATGATAGGAGTGCGTGCGACTTTGTAGGGAAAGGAACAGGAGATGCAGACTCCTTATGGGGTTATTACCGATGCATTAGAGGTATTCTTTTCAGAAGTATTGCCTTAGCAAAGACACATTTGTTGTACCCAAAGTTCAGATGATATTCCTGCAAGTCTAGACGCGATCAATAGCCAGGAAGTCAACGCACTAAAAGCGCCACGGATTCCCAAATCTAATCAGCGAACAGGACCGAGAGATGCTCCACATGGAGATGGAGAGCGGAGTAAAGAAACTGTTGATAGGCTGGTTCTGTCCGCTGTAGACGTCTCATATCGCATAGGTAGAAAAGCTGGCAAAATCTCATTAAGGGATTCAAAGGTACACTTAAAAAAAACTACAGCTGGATACTGATTGCCTCAAACCACTATCACATGCTTCCGGGAAAGCTAGCGGCAAACGCATTGTATAACCAGACTGAACTGCACATTTATTAAGATTGTCATCATAAATTAATAGTTTATATTGAATAGCCTATTTACCAGTAATAACTAGGTATGTTTGAAGACTAATAATGTTTGTTTTCTCAGAAAATTGCAGTAAAGGAGGATGGGCAATACGTACTCAAATCAGGAGCTACGCATGAAGGACACCCTCAACAGCACCCCCTTCAGGCCAAACTTCCATAGCTCTTCCATAACATGCCAGATTTTCTTCTGAATGAACCAGGCTTCCCTCCAGTGATGCAGATGCAAAATGCCTCTTAGACTCAGAAACTCCTTTTGCTCCTCTGATAGTGAAGGACCAGTGATTCCCAACATCCTTTCTGCCATGTCGCCCAGCGTATATAATGGATTAACAGAAACTACTAACCTGCTCTTACCTTCAGTGTGAAACTTCAGGTTCAGGATCAAGCATGTTTCTCTTAAAATTTCCTTTCTAAAAATTTGTCAATGATTTTGTCTTTTTACTATAGGGAAGTTTGCAAAGCGTAACATATGTACACAAAAAGGTGTCAGTTTTGGGGCAGTTTTATTCTCAGAAGCATTTGATTATGTGACAAGTGTGCTTAAAGTCTATTGGACAATTAAATGAATAAAAAGTTGCTTATACACAAGGCTATTTCTTTGGCTATGCCACCTAAAGTAAATTTATAATTTAATTATTTATACATAACTTTATTATACATGTAACTGACATACAAATATACAGACAGACACACTGGTTGAAAAATGTTGCCGTAGACAAGGACAGCTACCTGCAGAGCCAAACCTCCTCACAAGAGAAGAGTGGGATCCTACTAGAGGAGCAGCAGCCATCAACAAGTCACAAGGTGACACTGCAGTGCCTGTTCCTCTCCCTAGAACCAGCATTACCCATAATGCATGCAGCTCTCCTTAGGACCGCCCCAGCCGCTGACCACACCCCTGTCACTAACTGAATCGGTATACCTAGCCCCACCCCTACAAGTACTCCAGACCCTCTCATTAACCCCACCCCAAGCACTAACCAGACCTTCTCACTAACCTAAACCCCATTCCCAAGCTCATCCGTCTCAATTGTCCCACCTGTAGCACTGATCAAACTCATCTTACTAGCTCCTCCTTAACAGTAGCCACACCCACCTAAGCAATCCAAACCCAAGCCCAGTCACACTCATCACACTAACAGCTCCCCAAGCATTAACCACACCCACCTCACAAGCCAAACCTAAATACCAACCACATCCATTTCACTAGACCAGTGTTTCCCAAACCAGTCCTTTTGGGCACACTGAAAAAATCCATTTTTTTGTTTTATCCCAGTTCACAGAACACCCAACACAAGCCTTCAGGAGCTCCAAGTACCTTACCTACATTTGTGCTGGGAACTGGGATAACACAAAAATGTGGATCCGTGCAGTGTGCCCCGAGGACTGGTCCGGGAAACACTGCACAAGATTCAGTTCTCTCACTAGCCCCCACGCAGCCACAGGCTATCTTCCAGAGCATACAGGAAGCATCACCACCAAAGAAACCTAATGCTATTCCCACAAGGAGAGATGGACACCGGGCCAAGGGGAATGACAACAGCAGTAATGCTGTACTGTCTCAGAAGGCATGACTTTGAACTGTAATCACCTGAGATTCACATAAAAATACACATGGCAGATATCTTTAGCGTTTATATGAATGCCGTCAGTTTTTCTCAGCCCGAAGCCTGCTGTTGGCTGTCTGTTCTTCCATTTTCATAGGTTGCTCAAAAAGCAAGAGCTGAGCAGGTCCTCACAAGACCATGACCTGGCACTGTGCCAAGACCAAGCCCCCAAAGAGCAGCACTGCTTACCATGCTGCCAAACCCAACGCCAATGCTAAGCTCGCCAGACAAGCACATAAACCACCAACGGCCCCGGCAGCTGACCCCTCCACAGCTGTGCCAAAGCCGTCCTCTGGCAGGTCTTCAGTCAGCCCCTGCCCTCACCTGAGATGACAGGAAGCTCACACTTTCAACGCGATCGATGAGATGGGCGCAGAGAGGAACACGGTCCATTGTGACCGAGGTATCCTTGGCCGATAGTACCTCCAAGCTGCCGGAGGGCAGCCAGCTCCCTCTGTAGGCAAGCCGGGATCAGATCAAGGCAAGCTGGGATCAGATCAAGTCAAGCTGGGCGAGTCTAAACCTCAAGAGCCGACACAGCACGCCAGGATTCCTGGTGGCTGGTAATCCTGAGGGGATCCCGTGCACTCAGAGAGCAAGGCTAGGCTAAAAGAGCATGGGAGTCATAAGGTCGTTGCAGTGGGACCTAAGAGCAGACCCAACCATGACACCCACATTGGACAGTCAGGAAAAACAATACCGCTGGAGAAAGGCTGCGGGATGCAGATAACCAGTCTGTCTCCAGCCCAGAACTGGTGGAATTTATTCTGAGATTTACTGCTTGAGCCCCACAACCACCTCATCAACCTTCACCAACCACACACCAACCACCCCTGCACCTTGAGTTCAGCCCCAATCCCACAACAACCCTTAGCCCCTACAGCCACACCCCACAGAAGGAAGAGGATCCAGACAGACCTCTTCTAAAGAAACCAATCCAGTCAACACAAGGAAAAGTGGACAAGGAGGACATTGACAGAAGTGGTAAGTTCAGCACCAGAAAGTACAGATCCAGACCAATTTCAATTATCGAATTGAATATAGAGCCATAGAGCTCATCTGGCTAGTTAAAATAAAACCTTGTTCTGGATTTGTGGACCTGAACTTTCCACCTTTGATTACTGAACTCAGGCATCCACCACGGTCCACTCCAGGTTGCGCGGATCCCATGCCGGCACCATGCCAAAGCACTACTGCCCACCATCATCAAACAGTGAGAGATCCATCCTCTGCCGAACCATTCCGGGGAACTTACAGCAGTCATAGCCCATCCAAGCAGGAACCCATTCGTCAGCTTAATGGAACAGGCAGGAGACACACCCGAGTCATTCATCCATTCAGCCCCTTATTGCATCAATTTCCAAAAGGTAAATAAAAGTCATCGCCCTCTTTAATTTGCCTTTTCATCTGCTGAACTTTTGCCACTCACAAAGGCGTGTACTGGTCGCCACCACCTGAGGCATAACTACTGGTGTGACTCGTGCGTGTCCAGTGACGGCTGCCACCTTCCGCCGAGCCTCAAGGGGAGCTAAAGGGGCGAGGTCTCACCAACAGCTGAGATCCCAGCCATCAAACGGAAAGCTCACTACAAACCGAAGGGTGTCCCTTCTGCCTCTAGAAATGTACCTTGAATGCACATACATGACAAAATACATGAAGAGTTCAAAAGTGGAAAAAAAAAAAGTTTATTTTCCTGTTGTGCAATTATATTACAGTCCGGTAACCATCACAGGAATAAAAGGTGTGTGTGAAAGAACATCTGTAGCAGAAGTAAGACACAAACGACCGTATGTAAAAACCCCCAAACTCTGACCACACTTTCCTTTGCCAGTTGCTAGGATACAAGGTAAGAAGCACTGATTTGGAGTCACTCTAGATCAGTGTTTCCCAACCTGGTCCCCGAGGATCCCAGGACACTCCACGTTTTTGCTCCCTCTCAGGAGCTGGGAGGGAGCAAAAACATGAACTGTCTGGGGTCCCCAAGGAGCGGGTTAGGAAACACTGCTCTAGATAGTGCTTTAGAGACAGAGCCTGGAGCACAACCACAGGCCGCGAGGGCACTGTGGGGGGGGCGGGGGGGCAGGGGGGCCGGCCAGCCGACGGCACTGTGGTGGGCAGGAGGCCGGACCGCCATCCTGGCAGTCCAGCATGGAGGGACAGAGGTGAGACACCTGATATTAGGGCAATGTAACACAGGCCTACAGCTGCCATTCAGTAAATGTGGATGGTGCATCCATGGTTCCAGAAAGGGGGAACTTGGCTGTGATGTGGAAGATTAGACACACCACTCACACGAAACTGACGTTTCAGCCACATTGTCTCGCACTCAGGCACCAGGGCAGAAACGTTTGAAGGTTTTGATGTGGCCCCACGCAGCAATACTGTACCACTGTACCCGTGTGACAGAACAGGACCAGAAGGACCACATGCTGCCGGTTGTGTGTGTGTATGTGTTTGCGTGTGTGTGTGTGTGTGTGTGTGTTTGCATGTGTGTGTATGAGAAACCCCCCCGCTCCCGCTACACGATCATCTCCAGCTGCCGGGCGTACTCGATGACTTGCTGGGCCAATTCTGTGGAGGGAATGGTCACCTCTTCTGTCCTCTGCTGCTGGGAGCTGAACAAATAGTACCCATTGGCATTCTGGGTCCAGCCCCTCTGTCAATGGAAGGGGGGGAGGGGGAGGGAGAGAGAGATGAGGTGGTGCAGCTGGATACCAACAGGGCAAGAGGGTCCAGCTGCAGACGCCTGTAGAGTGGAGCTCCACCAGAAATACGTCACCTCCACAGGAAACATGTGATC